>JAOPSE010000051.1:0-122780 GCA_029449295.1 Zea luxurians
AGGTCTAACCAATGTTTATTTCGAAAAAGATAGACCTTGTGCAGCTTGTCAAGCAGGTAAACAAGTGGGAGGAGCACATCAACAAGAATGTGATGACAACATCAAGACCTCTGGAGCTGCTGCATATGGACCTCTTCGGACCTGTCGCCTATCTGAGCATAGGAGGAAGTAAGTATGGTCTAGTTATTGTTGATGACTTTTCCCGCTTCACTTGGGTGTTCTTTTTGCAGGATAAGTCTGAAACCCAAGGGACCCTCAAGCGCTTCCTAAGGAGAGCTCAAAATGAGTTCGAGCTCAAGGTGAAGAAGATAAGGAGCGACAACGGGTCCGAATTCAAGAACCTTCAAGTGGAGGAGTTCCTTGAGGAGGAGGGGATCAAGCACGAGTTCTCCGCTCCCTACACACCTCAGCAAAATGGGTGGTAGAGAGGAAGAACAGGACGCTCATAGATATGGCGAGGACTATGCTTGGAGAGTTCAAGACCCCCGAGTGCTTTTGGTCGGAAGCCGTGAACACGGCTTGCCACGCCATCAACAGGGTCTACCTTCACCGCCTCCTCAAGAAGACTTCATATGAGCTACTGACTGGTAACAAACCCAATGTATCGTACTTTCGTGTATTTGGGAGTAAATGCTACATTCTAGTGAAGAAGGGTAGGAATTCCAAATTTGCTCCCAAAGCCGTAGAAGGGTTTTTATTAGGTTATGATTCAAATACAAAGGCGTATAGGGTCTTCAACAAATCATCGGGTGTGGTTGAAGTCTCTAGCGACGTTGTATTTGATGAGACTAATGGCTCTCCAAGAGAGCAAGTTGTTGATCTTGATAATGTAGATGAAGAAGATGTTCCAACGGCCGCGATACGCACCATGGCGATCGGAGATGTACGGCCTCAGGAACAACTGGAGCGAGATCAACTGTCTTCCTCAACTATGGTGCACCCCCCAACCCAAGATGATGAACAGGTACCTCAAGTGGAGGCGCATGATCAAGGGGGAGCACAGGATGTTCAAATTGAAGAGGAAGAAGCACCTCAGGCACCTCCAACCCAAGTTCGAGCGACGATTCAAAGGGATCATCCCGTCGACCAGATATTGGGTGATATTAGCAAGGGAGTAACTACTCGTTCAAGATTGGTTAATTTTTGTGAGCATTACTCTTTTGTCTCTTCTATTGAGCCTTTCAGGGTAGAAGAGGCCTTGCTAGATCCGGACTGGGTGTTGGCCATGCAAGAGGAACTCAACAATTTCAAGCGCAATGAAGTTTGGACACTGGTGCCTCGTCCCAAGCAAAATGTTGTGGGAACCAAGTGGGTGTTCCGCAACAAACAGGATGAGCACGGGGTGGTGACAAGGAACAAGGCTCGGCTTGTGGCAAAAGGTTATGCCCAAGTCGCAGGTTTGACTTTGAGGAGACATTCGCTCCTGTGGCTAGGCTAGAATCAATTCGTATCTTGCTAGCATATGCCGCTCACCATTCTTTCAGGTTGTACCAAATGGATGTGAAGAGTGCTTTCCTCAACGGGCCGATCAAAGAGGAGGTGTACGTGGAGCAACCCCCTGGCTTCGAGGATGAACGGTACCCCAACCACGTATGTAAACTCTCTAAGGCGCTCTATGGACTTAAGCAAGCCCCAAGAGCATGGTATGAATGCCTAGAGACTTTTTAATTGCTAATGCTTTCAAGGTTGGGAAGCCGATCCAACTCTTTTTACTAAGACTTGCGATGGTGATCTTTTTGTGTGCCAAATTTATGTCGATGACATAATATTTGGTTCTACTAATCAAAAGTCTTGTGAAGAGTTTAGCAGGGTGATGACGCAGAAATTCGAGATGTCAATGATGGGCGAGTTGAACTACTTCCTTGGGTTCCAAGTGAAGCAACTCAAGGACGGCACTTTCATCTCCCAAACGAAGTACACGCAAGACTTGCTAAAGCGGTTTGGGATGAAGGACGCCAAGCCCGCAAAGACGCCGATGGGAACTGACGGACACACCGACCTCAACAAAGGTGGTAAGTCCGTTGATCAAAAAGCATACTGGTCCATGATAGGTTCTTTGCTTTATTTATGTGCTAGTAGACCGGATATTATGCTTAGCGTATGCATGTGTGCTAGATTTCAATCCGATCCTAAGGAGTGTCACTTAGTGGCGGTGAAGCGAATTCTTCGATATTTAGTCGCTACGCCTTGCTTCGGGATCTGGTATCCAAAGGGGTCTAACTTTGACTTGATTGGGTACTCAGATTCCGACTATGCTGGATGTAAGGTCGATAGGAAGAGTACATCGGGGACGTGCCAATTCTTAGGAAGGTCCCTGGTGTCATGGAACTCTAAGAAACAAACCTCCGTTGCCCTATCCACCGCTGAGGCCGAGTACGTTGCTGCGGGACAGTGTTGTGCGCAACTACTTTGGATGAGGCAAACCCTCAGGGACTTTGGCTACAATCTGAGCAAAGTCCCACTCCTATGTGATAATGAGAGTGCTATCCGAATAGCGGAAAATCCTGTTGAGCACAGCCGCACAAAGCACATTGACATCCGGCATCACTTTTTGAGAGACCACCAGCAAAAGGGAGATATCGAAGTGTTTCATGTTAGCACCGAGAACCAGCTAGCCGATACCTTTACCAAGCCTCTAGATGAGAAGACCTTTTGCAGGCTGCGTAGTGAGCTCAATATCTTAGATTCGCGGAACTTGGATTGAAATGTAGCATACATGTGTTTATGCCTTTGATCATGTTCATTCTGCATTTTGTTGCTTATTGTGGTGCTCAAGTTGTACAAACACTCCCTGGACCTCACAAGTCCTGTTTGCAAGTGATGCACATATTTAGGGGGAGCTATGTTACAACTTGACCCTTTGAGACTAACCGCGTACTTGAGTTTGGTTGTTTTAGTCTCCAAGGAGAATTGAAAGGGAAAAGGTGGACTTGGACCATTGCAAGACTTCCACTGCACTCCGATGAAAAAGAGTAACTTTTCCAAGTTCATCTTTATACTCTCACTGCCTTTGTGTTCTTATTTGAAGATTTTGGTGAGGCAATGGGGTTAAAAGGGGCCAAGATTGATCCCGTTTTGGTGCTTGATGCCAAAGGGGGAGAAAATAAAGGCCAAAGCAAGCAATTAATGGATCAGCTACCACTTGAGAAATTTTAAAAAAAGTAGATTAGAGCTTTTGGTTTGTCAAAACTCTTTTATTGTCTCTTATGTCAAAAGTTAGCCTCTTGTGGGGAGAAGTGTTGATTATGAAAAAAGGGGAGTTTTTGAAATCCTTGATCAAATTTCTTTGGAAAACCTCTCTTTATGTCTCTACAAGTGGTTTTGACTTAGAGATAGGAATTTGAGTTTGATTTGCAAAAACAAACCAAGTGGTGGCATAGAGTGATCCATATATGTCAAAATTGAATCAAAATAATTTGAGTTCTTATTTCAAGTGATTTTGTACTTGTTCTACTTGCTTTATGTTGTGTTGGCATAAATCACCAAAAAGGGGGAGATTGAAAGGGAAATGTGCCTTGGGCCATTTCTAAGTATTTTGGTGATTTAGTGCCCAACACAGGTGCCTAATTGTAAAATGGTGGACAAAGTACAAATCAAGGATAAAGGTATGTTTCTCAGACTTAGTACATTGTTTTATGGACTAATGTATCGTGTCTAAGTGCTGGAAACAGAAAAAATCGAGTTGGAGAAGAGATGGCTCGAGCAGCCAAAGTCTGCCGAGTCTGGGTGCACCGGACTGTCCGGGTGGTGCACCGGACAGTGTCCGGTGCGCCAGGCTGGCTTGGGCAAGTGGCTGCTCTCGGGACTTCGACGGCGGTGTATGGCTAAAATTCACCAGACTGTCCGGTGTGCACCGGACTGTCCCGGTGGGCCGCTCACAGGCGAACTCGTCGCTCTCGGGAAACCATCAACGGCGTACGGCTAAAATTCACCGGACTGTCCGGTGTACACCGGACTGTCCGGTGAGCCAACGGTCGGCCGCGCAATCTGCGCGGGACACGTGGCCGAGCCAACGGCTAGAAGATGGCACCGGACTGTCCGGTGTGCACCGGACTGTCCGGTTGTGCACCGGACATGTCAAGTGCACCAACGGCTCCCAGGCTGCCAACGGTCGACTGCGCTGTTTATGGAAAGAAATCGGGCACCGGACATGTCCGGTGTGCACCGGACTGTCCGGTGCGCCAGACGACAGAAGGCAAGAATTGCCTTCCCAGATTGCTCCCAACGGCTCCTAGCTGCCTTGGGGCTATAAAAGGGACCCCTAGGCGCATGGAGGAGAACACACCAAGCAATCTCCTAATCATTTCTAAGCACCAAGACATCGATTTCGCGCATTCGTTTCCATTGTGATAACATATAGAGCTCTAGTGGAGTTGTGAACTCATTGAGTTGTGTTGCGAGCTCTTGTTGCGACTTGTGTGCGTGTTGACACTTTGATTTCTTGTGTCTTGTGTGTGTTGCTAATCCCTCCCTTGCTCCGTGTTCTTTGTGAATTTCAAGTGTAAGGGCGAGAGGCTCCAAGTTGTGGAGATTCCTCGCAAACGGGATTGAGATAAAGCAAGCAAAACACCGTGGTATTCAAGTGGGTCTTTGGACCGCTTGAGAGGGGTTGATTGCAACCCTCGTCCGTTGGGACGCCACAACGTGGAGTAGGCAAGCGTTGGTCTTGGCCGAACCACGGGATAACCACCGTGCCATCTCTGTGATTGATTTATTGTGGTTATTGTGTTTTGATTCCTCTATAGCCACTTGGCAATTATTGTGCTAACAATTAACCAAGTGTTGTGGCTTAAGTTTTGAAGTGTTACAGGATCACCTATTCACCCCCCCCCTCTAGGTGCTCTCAGACTCTAATACCAATTGAGAGCACCTAGAGGGGGTGAATAGGTGATCCTACAAAATTCAACACTAATAGCACAAACTTGGTTTATAAAATGTTAGTTAGATTAAACCAAGTTGCTATAGAGCGAGATCTTGAGAAGAAATCAATCACAATGAAAAGCAAAACAAGAGACACAATGTTTTATCCCATGGTTCGGCTAATGCCTACTCCACGTTGTGGTGATCTCCTTCGGTCAAGGATTGCACTCAATCCCTCTCAAGTGATCCAATGATCTACTTTGAGTACCACAGTTTTCTTTCTTAGTAGACTTTTCCCGTTTGTGAGGAATCTCCACAAATTGGAGCCTCTCGCCCTTACAAAGTTGATCACAAGAGAAGCACAAGAGTAAGGGAGGGAAAGCAACACACGCAAGACTCAATTCGTAGCGAACACACGCACACAAGCCAAGACTTGAGCACAAACACACGGCACAGGGAGTTCACAACCTCAAACAGTGTTCAAATATCTAATACAACGATCCGAATGCGTGATGGCGGAGTCTAGGCGTCTTAAGATGTTTAGAGAATGTTTTGGTGTCCTGCTCCATGCGCCTGGGGGTCCCTTTTATAGCCCCAAAGCAGCTAGCAGCCGTTGGAGATTAAATTGGAAGGCAATTCTTGCCTTCTGTCGGGTGGCGCACCGGACAGTCCGGTGCACCACCGGACATGAACAATAGTTGTCTGGTGCACAATCTCCTTCCTTATTGGGCACAATCGACCGTTGTACCTCGGGTCCCGTTGGCACACCGGACACTGTCCGGTGCACACCTGACAGTCCGGTGTGCCTAACCAACTGTTGGCTCGGGCCACGCGTCACCCGATGATTGCGCTGCCGACCGTTGGCCGCCAGCGTCGTTGGTGCATCAGACGCCGGACAGTCCGGTGAATTTTAGCCGCGGTGCCTTCGCATTTTCCCGAGAGCGACGAGTTCGTCGCCGGGCCAGCCTCGGCACCAGACACTGTGCAGTGCACCATGGGACAGTCCGGTGCACCACATGCTGGTACTGTTTTGGCTAAACCTAGCCAAAACTTCTCTGTTCGATTCTAGATTTCTTGGCTATATTCCTGGCACTTAGATAGACATGTTAGTACTCAGAAACAATTTACTAAGGCCGGAGACATACCTTGTTCTTTAACTTTCAACTTAGCACTTATGAACCAACGTATTTTGTGTTGGGCATCTAATCACCAAAACATTTATTGTAATGGCCCAAGGGCACATTTTCCCTTTCACTAACACCTTCATATACCAGTCAAGGAATTTGTGCATTTGTGTTGTCAATTCTTTCACCTTCTCTGGCCGGATTAAAGGCTAGCCATGCTGGCTGTAATACCCAAAAAGTGTAATAAGGAAATATAGTTGCTTTTCATACATGTGGTTGCCTCCATTTGTTATCACATGTGAACAATCACATCAAAAGCCTTTAATTAACTAATGACACCCGAAAAAAATAATACATGCATCATGCTAGGTTTTGTTTGCTTGTGCATTTAATAATAAAAAATTAATAAGGACACATGAATGACGAAGATTAAGGAATTTAATCTAAACTCAATCATAGTACTTGAAAATAAACTCTAAGAGAAAGAGCATAAAACTTACCTAATATATATATATATATATATGAATGTATCTTCACACTTAGTACCTTAATTGTGCACCATAATCTGAGGACAAATCTACCACAAAATTTAAATTTAAGTTTGAAAAGAAGTTTTGAATTTGAGAGGGAAGAAAAGAGATAGAAAAATAAAAAAGAAAAAGGGAAGGCGAGATGGGCCTAATTCCCTACCGCCGGCCCACTTACCCCTTTGCTCCCTCGCGCATAGTCAGCCCAGGTCCCTCGTCACCGCGCGTACGGGCGTTGTGCTGGCTTCATCACTGGCGTGTGGACCCGGCCTGACAGCTTTCCTCCCCCACGTTCCCCACCTCGCGACATTGCCGGGGAGGTCGGCATGGCTGTTGCGCCCGCCTGCCGATAATCTCGCGCCTATCGTGCCTTCCGCGGCTGGATAAAGGCGCCAGCGCGCGCTCTCCTGCCCTCGACTTCACCAACTAGCTCCCAGAAAAGAAGTCACCGTTGCGCCACCCAAGTCGCCGCCGTGCCACCCAAGTCCCCCGAAATTGGCGACCAGAAAGTAGTCATGAGGCCTTGGCAGGAACCCTTGAATCGAGCCCAGGCCACCCGGACCAGGAAGGAGCTCCCTATCGCCGTGAATTGATCATCGGCATGTCTCCTCCGCCGTGGTGCCGCACCCCATCGTCGCTTGGGATCTTGGCACCAGAATCGAAGGTGAGATGCTCCTCATGTTGTTCATGTTGGCCCCGCCTGCGTATAGCACCTACCCCTTTAGGATTTGGCACACTCGTTCGCTTGCGGGCACTACTCCGGCGATGGCCCGTCGTGATTTGGTGGGCGGCGCCGCCAGAGCCGGTCGGGTGACACCTGGATTGGCTGGGTTTCGTCGATCGTGTGATCTATGGCCTAGATTAGTCGCTGCGTACCGGTTGGGCAATGGGGCAATCGCGCCCGTCGATTGGCGGATGAACACTAGAGATGAGATCTAGGTTAAATAAAATCTGGACCATTGCGCTTGAATCCAACGGCTGGGATCTGCGCATACCGATTCGCGCGGTGCTGTTTTGATCTTGGCGCATCGATCTTTAATCGGACGGCCTGAATAACCCCATACCCCTTCGTTGTGGCACATTTGCATAAGAGACCTCCAGCTTCCGTTAAAACAACCTGCCATCCACGTAGATTGTTCCCTGTGTCTTGGACATCTTACCCGAGACCCCTGTACTCTCTGGAAAATGAGGCCCAGTCCAAAGAATAAGAAAAATCAGAGAAATGAATTTAGAAATAGATTTTTAGTATTAAATTAATTGTAGAAACTTGTATAAATCATAGAAAATCCATTTTTAGTCTAAATTGATCCATTCCACTTTCTAAATTTTTGTAATATTATTCTCTATCATTTAGAGTCTCTGTTTTGTTATGAAAACAGTAAGAAAAATAGTTTCTCACTTAATCCTATTTTAAACACATGAAACCTTTGGAAATTCATAATTTAATATCAATAACTCCAAAAATTATGATTCATGTTCCTAGGATTGTATTTTAATGTGTAGATTATTATTATGTATTTTGTTTACATGTTTGGTGTGATGTTAATTTTCTCTATATACTATGCTTATTTGTATTGTGGCGAATAGAAGAGCCCGTTACTGAGGATCCTGGTGAGCAGCAGATAGAAGTAGATGAGCAGGAGCTCATTGAAGGCAAGTTGTGCCCTTGACCACTTTTTACCCAATAATATTCTTTAATGTCACTTATTCATGCATAGGTTTAATTTTGATGGGACCCGATAGGTCACCCTAGATTGTTTATCTCATTACCTTATTTACCCCTGAATCACTTGGGTAGTTTGCTATTGCTTTACATGGTTTTGGGATAATCATTTATTATATCTATGTTCCAATTCTTTTGTTATTCTATTATGTTCATGTCAAGATCATTAATGTTAATTGGAACATAGAGCTTAACTTGAGAAACGTGCCACCACAAGGGTTTAATGGGACGCCCTTGGCTGACTAATTAGGAAAGCTAGTGGAAGACTACCTTACACAAAGGGGCAAGGGCAGTAGGGGAGTTGCATGCAAGGAGGTTCTCGGGTTGATTTAGCTGCGATGGCGGTCAGACGGGGGATTCTTGCAAGTGCTCTTCCCATAAACTGTAGCGGGTTTTTGGAAGCTAGTGAAACTTTGTAAAGGCCTCGTAGTGTTGCCCTGCCTCGCCTCCTAAGTAGAGGTGTATGAGAGTCGCGACCCCTTGGCAGATGGGTAACATGACTTGTGGGTGAAGGGTACAACCTCTGCAGAGTGTAAAACTGGTATACTAGCCGAGCTCACGGTCATGAGCAGCTCAGGACTCTCTGATGATTAATTTATGGAACTTAAATTCAATTTTGTCATTTGCATTGCATGGGTTTATTATTAATTTTGTTCTATTACTTTATTTAAGGTTTGGTATTTACTTACATTTAGTGACTGCTAATAAAATTTTGACCAACTAATTAAAAGCAATGCTCAGCTTTAACCCCTGTCATTGATTGGCCTTACACATTACATAAACTCCCACCTTTGTGAGTTCATGCCACTAGTTCCCCACAACTTGTTGAGCTATGATCATGTGTGAGGCTCACCCTTGCTGTCTCACACCCCCCCCCCCCACAGGAGAAGAACAAATGGTTCAGGAGGAGCCACAAGGCGAGGAGTTTGATCTGATCTAGGTGGCGTTTCTCAGTTGACATTGGTGCCAACGATGATCCTTAGTTTGTTTTATATTTATTCTTTCATTTTGTAATAAGACTTCCGCTATGTAATAAGTACTCTGATGTTATTGACATTTATCTCTATACACTCTGTTATTTTATATGTTATCGTCTTGGCGCATGTATGAGATGCACCTGGCTTTATTCCTTAAAGTCGGGTGTGACACTGGCATATCCATGCAAACTAATGGGATGGCACATGAAAGGGAAATGAGCTTAAAACATTTCCTATAATTGATTTTGGTGGTTGACGTCCATCACAAACCATGTGTACTAACTAGTTTGCTTAGATGTCATTTATCTCAGGTGCATAAGGTTCAACATAAATCAAGAAAAAATAAAGTTGGGGACTCAACAAAGTTTGGAGCAAAGACTTGGAATGGTGCTGACAGTGGCGCACCGGACAGTGTTCGGTGCCCTAGGCTAGGCACCACTGAAACAGGCCGCTCTCGGGTTCTCCAGATACGCGCTCCACTATAATTCACCGGACTGTTCGGTGTGTCCTGGACATGTCCAGTGAGCCAACGGAGCAACGGTCAACTGCAAGGACAGATCAGCAGTGCGCAAAACAGAAGTCAGATGTCAGGCTGCAAAGTCAGAACGCACGAGACTTATCTGGTGTGCCACCGGACTGTGCGGTGCAGCTACAGAACAAAGGACATCAACGGTCAACCGCTCCAAACCCCAAAGGGCCGCTGACATGGCACGCACCAGACACTGAACAGCGTCATGTCTGGTGCACCACCGGACTGTCTGGTATGCCCATCGATAGCAAACTCAGCCAATGGCTAGGAAGTGGTTGGAGGCTATAAATACCCCCAACCACCTCCATTCAAGCCATCCAAGTTTTCTGAACTTCACAATCATTGCAAGAGCAAAAGACTACACTCCAAGACACATTCAGTAGATCAAATCCTCTCCAAGCCTCTAAATCAACTCAATTGCTTAGTAACTTGAGAGAGGGTATTTTGTGTTCTTTTGTTGCTCTTGTTGCTTGGATTGCTTTCTCCTTCTCATTCTTAATTCTCTAAGTGCTTTGTAAAGCTAGCAAGAGACACCTAAATGTGTGGTGATCCTTGCAGGGTCTTAGTGACCCAAGTGATTAAGGAGAAGCCTCGACCTGTCTAAGTGACCGATTGAGAGAGGGAAAGGGGTGGAATAGACCTGGCCTTTGTGGCCTCCTTAACAAGGACTAGGTTCTTTGGAACCGAACCTCGGTAAACAAATCATTGTGCTCATTTGTGTTAATCTCCACTTGATTTGTTTTTCCTTCATTCCTCTCTCTAAAAGTTCCCTTGCTCATATTAATTTGAGTTTGCTCTCAAACATCATCCTATTGATTGAGCAACTCTAAGCAACGAGAACTATCTTTTGAACTCCGATTTAATTCAAACGCTAACCCCGGCCTTAGTGTGTGTTTAAAGTTTGTAAATTTCAGGTTTCGCCTATTCACCCACCTCTAGGCGACTTTCAATTGATATCGAAGTCGGTGCTTCATTAAGAGTCTAACAAACTCGAAGTGATGTCTCGAGATCACGCCAAGAGGGAGATTGTCACCGACGACAAGGCCATAGGCTCGGGAAGGACTCCGTCAAGGGAGTCCGGCGACAAATACAAATAGGAATCCTCTTCCTCCATAAAATCACATAGGAAGGGTGACAAGAATAAAAAGAAAATGAAGAAGGTGATCTACTATGAGACTGACTCTTCATCACCTTCCACATCCGGCGCCGAATCTACAACTTTGAAGCGCCATGAGCATAAGAAGTATAGTAAGATGCCTCTTCATTATCCTCGCATTTCTAAACACGCTCCTTTACTCTCGGTACCACTAGGCAAACCACCATATTTTGATGGTGAAGATTATTGTATGTGGAGTGAAAAAATGAGGCACCATCTAACCTCACTCCACGAAAGCATTTGGGATATTGTTGAGTTTGGAGCGTAGGCACCACAAGTGGGCGATGAGGACTACGACTCGGATGAGGCCACCCAAATTAGGTATTTTAACTCCCAAGCAACTTCTATACTCCTCGCCTCCTTGTGTCAAGAGGAGTATAATAAGGTGCAAGGGTTGAAAAATGCCAAAGAGATTTGGGATGTCTTCAAAACGGTGCACGAAGGGGACGAGGTGACCAAGATCACCAAGCGTGAGACGATCGAGGGAGAGCTCAGTCGATTCGTCCTCAACAAAGGAGAGGAGCCGCAAGCAATGTACAACCGGCTCAAGACAATGTCAAACAAGTGCGCAACCTCGGGAGCACCAAATGGGATGACCATGAAATGGTCAAGGTTATTCTTAGATCTCTTGTTTTTCATAATCCCACTCAAGTGCAACTAATTCGTGAAGATCCAAGATATAAACAGATGTCTCCTAAGGAGGTTATTGGCAAGTTTGTGAGCTTTGAACTTATGATCAAAGACTCCAAACATATTGTCAACTTGGAGCAAGGCGCCACCACCACACCCGAGGTGCAACCCGTTGCATTCAAAGCAATGGAAGAGAAGAAGGAAGAGTCTACACCAAGTAGACTCCCAATCGACGCCTCCAAGCTCGACAACGAGATGGCTCTTATCATTAAGAGCTTTCGACAAATCCTCAAACAAAGGAAGAGGAAGGACTACAAGCCCCGTTCCAAGAGGGTGTGCTATAGGTGTGGTAAGTTTGGTCACTTTATTTCTAAATGTCCATATACAAGTGACAGTGACAGGGACGATGATAAGATGGGGAAGAAAAAGATGGAAAAGAAAAGGTACTACAAGAAGGGTGGTGAGGTGCACATGGGGCGGGAATGGGACTCCGGCGAGAGCTCCACCAACTCCTGCTCCGATGAGGACGCCGCCAACATCGCCATCAACAAAGGCCTCCTCTTCCCAAACGTCGGCCACAAGTGCCTCATGGCTAAGGACGGCAAAAAGAAGAAGGTACATTCTAGAGATACCCCCAAATATACTACATCCGATGATGAGGGTACCTCTAGTGATAATGAAGATGATTTAACTTCTCTTTTTGCCAACCTAACTAAAGGTCAAAAGAAAAAGATAAATAAATTGATAGAATCCATTAACGAGAAGGATGATCTCTTGGAGTGCCAAGAGGACTTGCTCGTTAAGGGAAATAAAAAATTTGTTAAGTTGAAAAATGCTTATGCTCTAGAAGTACAAAAATGTGAAAACCTATCTAAGAAGCTTAGCATTTGCAATGATTCGATTTCCTATCTTAGAGATGAGAATGCTAGTTTAAATGCTAAGATATAAGAATTGAATGTTTGCAAACCATCTACATTTACTGTTGAGAATGTCACTATTTGCACTAGATGTAGAGATGTTAATATTGAAGCTATTGATGATCACCTTGCCATGATTAAAGAACAAAAATGATCACATAGCTAAATTAACTGCTAAAATTGCCGAGCATGAGCTAGAAAATGAAAAGTTTAAATTTGCTCGCAACATGCTTTATAATGGGAGATGCCCTAGCAGTAAAGATGGTATTGGCTTCCAACAAGGGAGCCAAAGCAGCACCAAACTTAATGCCCCCAAGAACAAATTGTCTAATTTTATTAAGGGTAAGGCTCCCATGGTTTAGGATAGAGAGGGTTACATTTTATATCCTGAAAACTATCCTAAGCATAAGATTAGGAGAATTCATGCTAGAAAACCTCATAATGTTTCTCATCATGCTTTTATGTATAGAGATGAGGCTTCTAGCTCTAGGCATTCAACTCATATCAAGATGCCTAAAAAGAAAATTGTAAATGCATCAAATGAGCATAATATTTCATTTAAAACTTTTGATGCTTCTTATGTGCTAACCAACAAATCAGGCAAAGTAGTTGCCAAATATGTTGGGGGCAAATACAAGAGTCCAAAGACTTGTGTTTGGGTACCCGAGGTGCTTGTTTCTAATGTGAAAGGACCCAAGACCGTTTGGGTACCTAAGAACAAGGCCTAAATTTGTTTTGTAGGTTTATGCATCCGGTGGATCAAGTTGGATAATCGGTAGCGGGTGCACAAACCAGGAGAAAAGGATGTTCTCCTCATATGAGAAAAACAATGATCCCCAAAGAGCTATTACATTCGGGGATGGAAATCAAGGTTTGGTCAAAGGGTTGGATAAAATTGCTATATCTCCTGACCCTATTTCTAATGTTTTTCTTGTAGATTCTTTAGACTACAATATGCTTTCTGTTTCTCAATTATGTAAAATGGTCTACAACTGTCTTTTACTGATGTTGGTGTTACTGTATTTAAAAGAAGTGATGATTCAATAGATTTTAAGGGAGTGTTAGATGGTTAGCTATATTTAGTTGATTTTAATGATAACAATGATGAACTAGACACTTGCTTAATTGCTAAGACTAATATGGGTTGTCTCTGGCATCTTCGACTTGCCCATGTTGGAATGAAGAATCTTCACAAGCTTCTAAAGGGAGAACACATTTTAGGACTAACAAATGTTCTTTTTGAGAAAGACAGGATTTGTAGCGCATGTCAAGCAGGAAAGCAAGTTGGAGTTCATCATCCACACAAGAACATCATGACGACTGACAGGCCGCTTGAACTACTCTACATGGATCTATTCGGCCCGATAGCTTATATAAGCATCAGCGGGAGTAAGTACTGTCTTGTTATTGTGGATGATTATTCTCGCTTCACTTGGGTATACTTTTTGCATGAAAAATCTCAAACCCAAGAGACCCTAAAGAGATTCTTGAAACGAGCTCAAAATGAGTTCGAATTGAGAATCAAGAAGATTAGAAGCAACAATGGAACGAATTTCAAGAATTCACAAATTGAAGGATTTCTTGAGGAGGAGGGCATCAAGCATGAGTTCTCTTCTCCCTACACACCTCAACAAAATGGTGTAGTGGAGAGGAAGAATAGAACTCTCCTGGATATGGCAAGGACCATGCTTGATGAGTACAAGACACCGGATCGGTTTTGGGCGGAGGCGATTAACACCGCTTGCTACTCCATCAACCGACTCTACCTTCACCAAATCCTCAAGAAAACATCGTATGAACTCCTCACTAGTAAAAAGCCCAATGTTTCCTATTTTAGAGTTTTTGGGAGCAAATGTTTCATTCTCATTAAAAGAGGTAGAAAGTCTAAATTTGCTCCTAAAGCAGCAGAAGGCTTTTTACTTGGTTATGACTCAAACACAAGGGCATATAGAGTCTTCAACAAGTCCACTGGATTTGTTGAAGTTTCTTGTGACATTGTGTTTGATGAGACTAATGGCTCCCAAGTGGAGCAAGTTGATCTTGATGAACTAGATGATGAAGAGGCTCCATGCCTTGCATTAAGGAACATGTCCATTAGGGATGTGTGTCCAAAAGAATCCGAAGAGCCTCCACAAGCACAAGATCAACCATCATCTTCCATACAAGCATCTCCACCAACTCAAGATGAGGACATGGCTCAATAAGAAGAGGATGAAGATCAAGACGATGAGCCACCTCAAGAGGAGGACATTGATCAAGGGGGAGATAAAGATGATCAAGACGAGGAAGTTGATCAAGAGATTAGAGATCAAAGACCGCCACACCCAAGAGTCCACCAAGCAATTCAAAGAGATCACCCCATTAACTCCATTCTTGGTGACATCCACAAGGGGGTAATCACTCGATCTCGAGTTGCTCATTTTTGTGAACATTACTCTTTTATGTCTTCTATTGAGCCATACAGGATAGAGGACGCACTTAGAGATCCGGATTGGGTGGTGGCAATGCAAGAGGAGCTCAACAACTTCAAGAGGAATAAGGTATGGCATTTACAGTGTGTTTGGTTAGCAGCACGGCATGGTCCAGAGTGATCGGAACCTGTATCCGAGCATACTAAATCGTTTGGATAGCGTCACGAAGCCCACCCATCCGTTATCCACTCATTCCAAAATACAACATAACCCTAGAAGCGACTCATTCCTCCAAATCAATCGGATGACCTCGCTCCCGTTCGCATCTCGCATAGGGGCAGCGGCGGGGTAGCTCTGAGGCGATCTCTCGGCGGCAGCGACGCGGCTCCCAGCGGCGACAGTGACCCTCCATCCCCACTCGAGGTACTCACCCAACCGCCGCTCCTCACACTACCAGATCTAGGCATCGCTCTTCACATCTCTCTTCGTCTCACCGGCCGATCCATGGCTGCCCATCTACGATCCATCAGTTTGCCCACAAGGCCCCACTCCCTCGTCCTCAAAGCTGAGCAGGAGCTGCAGCACCTTAGGTCCTGCTGCGCTCCGGTGTCGCCCCCGCCACTAGTGCACGCCCTGCACGCCTTGCTCCAGGACCTGAGCGATTTGCACGAGTACGCCGAGGAGATCGCCCACCTGCCCAGCAACTGGGACGCGCTCCATAGATACTTGTGGTAAACTTCAAAAAGATACTTGCAACGAAAAGCAGCTTACAACATAGGCCTCAATCAAGCCCTTTAGCTGCATCTGCCCAGCTGGAGCATTCACTCTCTGCATTTTGACGATTTCCTTATTGACCTATTATTAGGAAAGTAGAAAGTTATAAAAACACCAACCAAAATCACATCATGTGGTGTCATGTCAATGGCAAACAATACATCAAAAGAATTACACGAGGTAAACTTAAAATTCGGAGCTTGTGAACCTTTGGGACAAGTGTATCATCCTCATCTAGAATGTAGGCAAGACCACCAGTCATTCCAACTGTAACATTCCTCCCAGCTCTGCAAATTAAGACTACGCAGCCACCAGTCATGTACTCACAGCAATGATCTCTGGTGCCCTCAACCACTGCCTGACATAGAGAGATTTCTAACAGCAAATCTTTCTCCTGCCTTGCCTCTCAGAAATACCTGACCACCTGTAGCCCCATACAGACAAGTGTTTCCAACTATAGTAGCATCCTCAGGAACAAATCCTGTTTTGTCTACAGGAACTACCACCAGTTCTCCACTAGTCATACCCTAAAAAAACTATAGTAGCTGTAGCAAGATTGAATTTATACAGGTTGAATCTGTATTTGCTAGCCGTCGTGTGGCGATACTTCCTTATGTCATACTACATAGTTCAGTTTACCTTATTCAATTTCTCATGACTTAAAGAAATCTGCACATTCACTTGATTCATAACATATTCAGTTTCTTACCAATCTTCTCTTCTTGTTTCTCTTGCAGGTCTTTAATTCTCTCTTTACACATATCTTGGTCTTTAATTCTCTCATTACCAGCGTAAGGTAACAATCTAATCTGTTATGTTTATTTTCATCTTTTTCTGTATTGTTTCTTGTCTATTCTGTATTGCGCTGGGTCTATTCTGTATTTTTTAGCTAGACTGTAAATTATGCATATGCAATCATGTGTATGTCTTTTTATGTATTAAAGCTCTCTAAACTTCATGTAGATGGATGCTAATGAAATAAGAAGATCTTTAATTATTAAAGTTGTTGCTCTAGCCGCCGCTACATTTTATTATATTCTGATTATGAGGAGGAAGATGAAAAGGAAACGGATTTCATATGCCCCAATGATTGATATGGAAATGAAACGAAATGACTACCTTTCTAGTATTTACCATAAAGATGATACGAGTTGTTTGTGCATGCTAAGATTGAGGAGAGCACCATTCTTTTTGTTGTGTGATACACTGAAACAAAGAAGCCTTCTTTCTGATAATATCCATTGTTGTGTTGAGGAACAAGTAGCAATGTTCCTTCACACAATTGGTCACAATGAGAGGAATGTTGTTGTAGGAAAAAATTTCAAGAGATCAGGGGAAACTATCAGTCGCTACTTTAAGTTAGTACTTCGTGCTATTGGTGAACTTCGTGATGACCTTATTAGGCCTCCATCTCTTGAAACTTCAGTCAAAATCCTTGGAAATCCTCGATGGTATCCTTACTTTGAGGTATGGTCTAGGCACACTAAAATTATTTTTGACCTGCACATAATGGTATTCTTATTTCTCATCAAGTCAAAATTATAATGTAGAATTGTATTGGCGCAATTGATGGTACACACATACGAGCTAGTGTCCCCAAGTCTTGTGAGGCAGCTTTTCGAGGTAGAAAGAGTTTCACAACCCAAAATGTGATGGCCGCGGTAGACTTTGACCTTCGCTTCACATATGTGCT
This sequence comes from Zea luxurians, assembly GCA_029449295.1. Lineage (NCBI taxonomy): Eukaryota > Viridiplantae > Streptophyta > Magnoliopsida > Poales > Poaceae > Zea > Zea luxurians. Next base: position 17,322 of record JAOPSE010000051.1, read on the forward strand.
AGCTGGTTGGGAGGGTTCGGCACATGATGTCATCGTTCTAGCTGATGCCTTACAAAGGCAGAATGGTATCGTTGTACCTGAAGGTAATCTTCTCTAATGAATGTCTACACCCACCAAAAGATAGATCATTCTCTAATGAATGTTATGGTATTGTAGGAAAATATTACCTAGTTGACTGCGGTTATAGTGCAAAGCTAGGGTTCTTACCACCTTTTCGTGGTGTCCGATACCACTTAAAAGAGTGGGGCAATGATAACAGGCCAGAAAATGAGAAGGAATTATTTAATTTAAGGCATTCACAACTACGGGTTACTGTTGAGCGCGCCTTTGGATTCCTGAAGAACCGTTTTAAGTTTCTTGATGATGCTCGACCTTTCTTTCCTTTCAAAACACAAGTAGATGTTGTTCTTGCATGTTGCATCCTCCACAATTGGATATTATCACATGGGGCAGATTGTTTTCTCCCACCTGAGGAAGCGTGGATAACAAACCAACCTTCTAGTTCAACAAGTTCCCATCATGAGCAAGTACAAGAAAACAGACAATGGGTTCAGTGGAGGCAGCAACTTGCAAATTGGATGTGGGAAACTAGAGCAGCTTCCCATGTACAAGAAAACTAGAGCATAAATTGCAAAGTGGCATCATTCTTTGGATGTGATATATTTTGTTGTTTTGCCTATTTGCTCATTTGCTTAGATGTGATCTATATTCTAAAATGTTCTAATATTGTAGGAAGATGGATGATGTCCAAGAAATTGAACAAAGGTCCTAGCCACAAATTTTATGGACACAAGAAATGTCTGCATGTGCTTTGAAATACTTGGCCCAGTTGGTTGCTGATGGAATTCGAGTAGACAAAGGTTTCAAAAGCTCACACTATAATCAATGTGCTAAAGTGGTGAAGGAAAGATTTCAGGTTCAAGTTTCCGGTTTTCAAGTTACCAATCATCTTAAGACATGGAGAACCCGCTGGTCAAACATCTGCAATTATAAGAAGATTAGCTTAGCCCATTTTGATGAGCAAATTGGAACAATATTACTTGATGAGAAGAACTACTTGGAACGGGTGCAGGTGTGTATGATCTGTTTAGAAGTTTTAATCTCTTTTGGCCCAGTTGTTGTAATCAAGTAATCAAATAGTTATGAATATTTTTAGCTCTTTTGGCCCAGTTGTTGTAGGTCTATCAAATAGTTATGAATTCAATTCTCAGTCAGCGTCCCTTGCGCCCTATGCTTTGCTTTCTTGCTGCTTTGACTTCAATTCCAATCGCTGTAGGTCTATCAATGTGCTAAAGTATGCTTTCGAGTGTAACAAACTTGATGGTTGTAGTTTATTAATTTTTTTGACACATGTTTGGTACAGCTATAGTATTGGTTTAACTATTCTATTTTTGGTTTAAAATTTTGTCAAGTCTCTGTTTTTTACTCTGTCGAATACTACAGAAAACTCTGTTTTTGGTTGTTTAACTATTCTACTGTTTCTTAAGTAAAATGCTAGATGTGTTATCTATGTTTTTGTATGCATTGCTTAATTTGAATCTATACATTATTTCAGAAAAAAAACATCTGAAGCTAAATTTTTCAACAAGCCACTTGAGAACTACCATTACATGGCTGTCATATTTGGGAATCAGCAAGCAACTGGACTATTTGCAAAATGCACCGGTGATCCCCTAGGTTTTGACACATCTGAAAGTGCGAATACATATGGTGTGGGTTATTCTGAAGACTTGGCTGGTCATGAGAGTAACAATGCAAGTCCGACTCGTGATAGTGGAGAATCATTGAACCCAAGTGGCCAAGTTCGTGATGGTGGAGGCTCATCTACTCGAAGTGGTGCAAGAAGGAACAGAGGGCGCATGATGTTGGAAGATGAGGATCCATTGATATGCACTGTCACTGAAGCTTTTAAGACTCTTTCAGATGCCATCAAGCAGTCAGCACCACAACCACATCCGGTAATCCCACCCAACCTATGGACTGTGATGAAAGAAATTCCTGTCTTTCAAAGAGAGCATATAGCACACTATTATGGCTACTTGTGTGAGAATCCAGTCCTTGCTTATGCCTTTCTAGAGATGGGACTAGATGATCAGATGGTATGGGTCTCTAGGTACATCAAGACTCATCTTTCTGATTGATGCATCAAAGAAGCATATTAGCCTAAAACTTGTATCTGAAACTTCTCAGTATTTCTATTATGGATGGAGTCTCTGAAACTTCTCTTTGAACATTGATATGTATGTTGGATAACTTCTCAGTTTTATTTGTATGCTGGATAATGCTGAATATTTAGCCTAAAACTTGTATCTGAAACTTCTCAGTATTTCTATGATGGATGGAGTCTCTGAAACTTCTCTCTATGATGGATGGAGTCTCTGAAACTTCTCTTTGAACATTGATATGTATGTTGGATAACTTCTCAGTTTTATTTCTATGCTGGATAATGTTGAATATGTATGTTGGATAACTTATCAGTTTTTAATGTATGCTGGATAATGCTTGATAAAATTATATGATATCTATGGGATAACTTTCAATATTATTATAATGCTAAGCTAAAAATGGGTTGGATATCAATTGTATGATCAGAGTCGATCAATATTTTAATGCTGGATAAAAAACTTCTCAATTTTTAATGTATATGCTGGATAATGCCTGGATCAAAATGTAACCTTTTTTGTATAGTCCTCTAGAGGATCACTTGGGAGTTGTGAGTGTAGAAAAGTCAAAAAACTAGTCGAGATAGGCAAACCAGTGATCATATCGCTAGGGAGTTGTGAGTGTACGCACTATCAGATAAAAATGTCATGCCAGTGAGCGTAGTGAGCGTACGCACATGATCGCTTGGGAGTGATGTCTGATGACCTGATTCCTCAAAACAAACAAAAAATGGATTCACTCCATTTCCCTAACCAAACACAAAGAAAGAACCATCCGATCCTATGAGGAATGAATCCATTATGGATCAACTAGTTCCGGATAGAGTCAATTCCCTAACCAAACACGTCATTAGTTCCACGTCCTAACCAAAATTTTGTAGGTACCAAATGGGTATTCTGCAACAAACAGGATGAGCATAGTGTGGTGACAAGGAACAAAGCAGAACTTATTGCAAAAGGTTATTCACAAGTTGAAGGTTTGGATTTTGATGAAACCTATGCACCCGTAGCTAGGCTTGAGTCAATTCGTATATACTTGCCTATGCTACTTACCATGGCTTTAAGTTGTATCAAATGGATGTGAAAAGTGCCTTCCTCAACGGCTCTATCAAGGAAGAGGTGTATGTTGAGCAACCTCCCGGCTTTGAAGATAGTGAGTATCCTAACCATGTTTATAAGCTCTCAAAGGCGCTTTATGGGCTCAAGCAAGCCCCAAGAACATGGTATGAATGCCTGAGAAACTTTCTTATCACTAATGGCTTCAAAGTTGGTAAAGCTGACCCTACTCTCTTCACTAAAACAATTGCAAAAGACTTGCTTATAAGCCAAATCTATGTTGATGATACTATATTTGGGTCTAGTAACAAGTCAACTTGTGAAGAGTTTAGTAGAATAATGATACAGAAATTCGAGATGTCTATAATGGGGGAGTTGAAGTATTTCCTTGGATTTTAAATCAAGCAACTCCAAGAGGGCACCTTCATCAGCCAAACTAAGTACATTCATGATATTCTCAAGAAGTTTGGAATGAAGAATGCCAAACCCATAAAGACTCCCATGGGAACTAATGGGCATCTCGACCTCGACATGGGAGGTAAGTCCGTAGATCAAAAGGTATACCGGTCGATGATAGGTTCCTTACTGTGTTTATGTGCTTCACGACCGGATATTATGCTTTCTGTATGCATGTGTGCAAGGTTCCAGGCAAATCCTAAGAAAGTTCACCTTAGGGTCATGAAAAGAATCATGATATATTCAATTTACACTCCTAAGTTTGGGCTTTGGTACCCCAAGGGATCTACCTTTGATTTAATTGGGTATTCCGATGCCGATTATGCTGGATGTAAAATTGACAGAAAGAGCACATCAGGGATTTGTCAGTTTCTGGGAAGATCCCTGGTGTCTTGGGCTTCAAAGAAACAAAACTCAGTAGCTCTTTCCACCGCCAAAACCGAGTATATTACTACAGGCCATTGTTGTGCACAATTACTCTAGATGAGGCAAACCCTTAGGGACTATAGCTACAAGTTGAGCAAAGTCACTCTCCTATGTGATAATGAGAGTGCAATCCGCATGGCGGATAATCCCGTTGAACACAGCCACACTAAGCATATAGACATCTGGTATCACTTTTTGAGAGATCACCAACAAAAAGGGGATATCGAAATTACTTATGTTAGCACCCACAACCAACTAGCCGATATCTTTACCAAGCCACTCGATGAAAAGACTTTTAGCAAACTTAGGAATGAGCTAAATATACTTGATTCTCTGAACTTTGATTGAGACATTGTACACATAGCTCATAAATATACCTTTGATCATATCTCGTTCATATGGTACAAATGCATATTTCTTATTCATCTTGTGCCAAGGCTAAGACTAACATGCTTTCAAGTGTACTTCTACATTTAGTCTTAAATTGAAAGGGAAATGGAGTATTTGTCAAAGGCAAGGCTTCCACTCCAACTCTGATGATATCTTTTCTCCTTTGCCTTACTCATAAACTCTCAATTGGTATAAACCTTCTCTCATATTTCTTTTACCAAAGGGGGAGAAAATAGGCCCCAAAGGGGGAGAACTCAAAAGGGCTCTCAAGTTTCTCCGTTTTTGGCGATTAATGCCAAAGGGGGAGAAAGTAATAGGCCCAGAGCAAAAGGACCGCACCACCCCATTTTCAAAATTCAAAATTTCAATTGGTATTTGATTTGGTTTCAAATTTTCAATTGATGTAATCGCATTTGGTATCTGTTTCAAAAAGGGAAATCATTTCAAAAACCCTGTTAACAGCTAAGGGGAGAACTTCTTTAGGGGGAGACTTTATTTAGCCAAAGGAAAAGCATTTGAAACAGGGGGAGAATTTCAAATCTTGAAAATGATTCTTGAAATCATATTTTTATACCTTTGGCTATTTGCAAAAGAATTTGCAAGGATTTTTCCAAAAGATTTGCAAAAACAAGCAAGTGGTCCAAAATGTTAAATAAAAGAAAGCAATCACTTATTCTTAGACTCATGTAGAAAGTATTTCAATTGGTTTAAATCTAAGTAACCTATGCACATCTATCATAATTCCAAACTAGTTATATTTTTACACTTTATATTTGCTTTGGCTTGTGTTGGCATCAATCACCAAAAAGGGGGAGATTGAAAGGGAAATGAGCTTAAAACATTTCCTATAATTGATTTTGATGTTTGTCGTCCATCACAAACCATGTGGACTAACTAGTTTCCTTAGATGTCATTTATCTCAGGTGCATAAGGTTCAACATAAATCAAGAAAAAAAATGAAGTAGGGGACTCAACAAAGTTTGGAGCAAAGACTTGGAATGGTGGTGACAGTGGCGCACCGGACAGTGTCCGGTGCCCCAGGCCAGGCACCACTGAAACAGGCCGCTCTCAGGTTCTTCAGAGACGCGCTCCGCTATAATTCACCGGACATGTCCGATGAGCCAACGGAGCAATGGTCAACTGAGGGCAACGGTCGACTGCAAGGACATATCAACAGTGCAGTACAGAAGTTAGATGTCAGGCTGCGAAGTCAGAATGCACCGGACATGTCCGGTGTGCCACCGGACTGTCCGGTGCAGCTACAGGACAAAGGACTTCAATGGTCAACCGCTCCAAACCCCAACGGGCCACTGACGTGGCATGCACCGGACACTGAACAATGTCATGTCCGGTGCACCAATGGACTGTCCAGTGTGCCATCAACAGCAAACTCAGCCAACGGCTAGAAAGTGGTTGGAGGCTATAAATACCCCCAACCACCTCCATTGAAGCCATCCAAGTTTTCTGAACTTCACATTCATTGCAAGAGCAAAAGACTACACTCCAAGACACATTCAATAGATCAAATCCTCTCCAAGCCTCCAAATCAAGTCAATTGCTTAGTGACTTGAGAGAGGGTGTTTTGTGTTCTTCTGTTGCTCTTGTTGCTTGGATTGCTTTCTCCTTCTCATTCTTAATTCTCTAAGTGCTTTGTAAAGCTAGCAAGAGACACCTAAGTGTGTGGTGATCCTTGCGGGGTCTTAGTGACCCAAGTGATTAAGGAGAAGACTCGACCGGTCTAAGTGACTGATTGAGAGAGGGAACCAGTTAGAATAGATCTGGTCTTTGTGGCCTCCTCAACGGGGACTAGGTTCTTTGGAACCGAACCTCAGTAAACAAATCACCATGTTCATTTGTGTTAATCTCCACTTGATTTGTTTTCCCTTCATTCCTCTCTCTAAAAGTTCCCTTGCTCATATTATTTTGAGTTTGCTCCCAAACTTCATCCACATTGATTGAGCAACTCTAAGCAAGGAGAACTATCTTTCAAACTCCAATTTAGTTCTAACGCTAACCTCGGCCTTAGTGCGTTTTTAAAGTTTGTATATTTCAGGTTTCGCCTATTCACCCCCCCCCCCCCTCTAGGCGACTTTCAGCACATTTTTCATAGATTTTTTCTATGCTTTACCCAGCATGTACTCATAGTAAAACATAGGTTGCTTCATTTACTGTCTTGCTCATCTTTACAAAGATGGTTTTTGTTACTTTGTGGATGGATCTATTAATGCTTCCTTCTCTAGAACAGTCTATTGTAAGTGTTCTTCACCTCTACGCTGTCGACAACACATCTCTCCTCATTGATCATATGATAGGGTAGTTTTTGGATGCATACTTAGATAAGGAGTCATTATATGTGCTCTCGCTCTTTGTTTGCTTGTCCTTGTGCGCAATAGTTGTTTTTGAGGCGGTGACATAGGCGAAGGGATCCTTCTACTTGGTTCGAGAGGAGGTGAAGGGCTCCTTCTACTAGGTGAAAGGCTCCTACGTGGTGGAGAGACTGTTTGTGAGGGAGCCCCACTAGTAGAATATGTTCTTTGCTGGGCAGCGAGTATTATAATGTACTTTTTATACCATAAGACATATCCATGTAGGGCTTCTAAGGGTGCGTTTGGTTGCAATGATAGGACGGAACGGGATGGGACGATCCCTCAAATAAGGTTGTTTGGTTCAGAGTCAAGGGTTGGGACAGGACTATCCCAGTGTTGTCCTCAGTTATCCCTCAAAATTGGAGGGACGAGAGAGGACACCAGGGAATGTCCCTGTCCTGGCTGTCCCGCAACCAAACGCACCCTAAAAGTATAGTTTTGGCATCACCCTTGGATGTCTAGCTCTAGATCTTCGAACCCATCACAGATTTGGTCAATGCTTACGAGCGAATACCTGGTTGGAATTTCGACCTCATGGTAACTTGTCCTTGTGTGTGACAAAGGTGCCATATTGTAGGCCACCTTAGTTGTTAGGTTCCTGATGCCTATATGTATCTCGCAAGGCATTAGATGGTCTATATCATCCATTGTGGATAATTGAATTTATGGGATTTTAGTGGATGCATAGTTGTTACGTTAGCTTTTGGAGTTGACCGTGTCTAGAGGAGGAGGCATCAACCTGTGCTGGGTTAGCTGCTTAACAGCAATTGCCACTTGGCACTGAACCTCATCTAAAATTGAAGCTTTAGTTCTAGCAAGGTCTTCCTCTAGATTTTGCACTCTGTCCTCCTTGTCTTTGCCTTGCTGAAAACTTCTATATGTCTCAATGTTATGAGCAAAGCCAAAGTTCCACGGTGTACTCTCGTAACCTCTTGTACGGCTAGTGTGCTCTGGTTAGTTTGTAGCTATTGTAAGCTCATCGTTCTCTCTATCAGGGACAAAATCCCCTTTAGACATCTTATCCAAAATACATATTAACTTCTTTGTGATGTCTTTTATGTTATCTATGTACGATAAGTTGTCATCATTAGATACACTGCCCCCATGGGTGTAGAACCAACGTTTCATGCGGTCTAGCCATTCAGGATTTTGTATAATGACACCTCTATGCTCGAGATCGGCCTTCCTTTTTTCCCACCTAACCACACCTCTTTTGTAACCTCTAGGACCTAGTCTGTGGAAGTACACACCTCTTCACCTACATTGAATTTATTTATTGACTCATTGGCCTAGCCCTCTTGGGATGTCTTATATAGAATGAACTCATCCTAATGACCTCTACACTTTAGAAACTTAACAAAATCATGTGCCTTTTCATTCTTCTCGAAGACTTGCTATAGCTTCTTCTTGTGGTTCTGTAATAGAATTTCTATTTTCTTCATGGTCCATTATTTGATTATAACCCCGCTTTCATTGTTAATTATGAACATGGCTTTCACTTTTGTTCATGACATTTGTTTCTAAATTTTAGTGACCATGTTCTGTTGATTGGTGCTATTTGATTTCCATCTTTGAATGTTGATTGGTACATGCTTCCTGACAAGATAGCCACAATAGTTTGCAAACTTGGTTTCTATCTTTGAATGTTGTTCTTCTCCTTCCCTGAGCGCGTCATGGTGGTGAAGAGTTGATGCAAGGTTGGGGTCGAGTTGATGTTGATGAGACAACCTAAATCGCCTAATGTGGAAGCTAGCGTCATAGGTCCCATAGATTGAAACTACACGATAACTAGCAATCTTGCCAACAACAACTCTTAGTACAAGATTTACTAGGGTAAGGTGGTTACACCATGTCGTCCTGTCATGGTCAAAGACCACAGCAAAGCCGCATGGCACTTACTTGGAAAACCTTTGGGGAAGGGGTGACAATGTTCCGAGAAGATGAGAAGCACCTATTGCTTGGGGAATGAATGGCTTTCTGTTTATTTTGATCTTATCTGATATAATATATAGCAATGTGGGCTTGAAGCGATAAGCGCTTCCTAACTTACACTTTCCGTCTAATCTATTACTTATTTATAGTACAAATAATTTATTCCTAGTTACACATCTATTTTCCACCTGGGCCAAACACTTCCTATTTACGAAGTCCTTCGACCAGAATAGTAGTGTTAGTTCAGTTGGGATTCAGTGCCAATGGTAAGAAATAATTAATAAGCAACTTAGAGTTGGTGTTAATACATATGTTTCACACATCTCTTTGGAGCCATGCTAGTGCGTGTGGGATTGACTTCCTAGTATGTGCACTCACCATATAATGTTTCGGAAAAGTTTTTGAATGTTCGGGTTTTTGGCTTTGGGGTTTTTTAGGGTTGTTACAACATCAATGCATACAAATTAAGGAGGGTATGAAGGATACCTTGCTCCCTAAGGTATATGGATCAAATACAAGCTTTAACAGTTGAATACTGATAAAAGAATGTACGAAGGATTGGAGAGAGAGAAAGAGGAGGTGGAATAAAGTGAGCCTCAACCAAGGAATTTATCTCAATTCTTGAATGATGCGAGCGTCAAGATCTGTGATGCCCCTCATGGTTCTTGGCATCAAGGTACCCCCACGTCGATGCCACTATGGCGACCACGGTGGTTGTGGGATTCTAGCTCGGTGTCGTGGCCCACGACACTGAGCTCTAGGTCAAAATGAATTTAATGCCCCCCAAACTTTAAATGTGAACTTTTGAAGAAAAAGAGTTAAATTAAAAAATCAAGGTATAGGTTGTGCACGTGGCATGAACCACTAGTTGGGTGTATTTGGGATGAACGCTTGAGATCAACAAATGTCGAGGAATTATGTTTGGTAATTTAACTCAAAAAATCCAAAAATCCTAGTATTGAGCAGTGACATATATATTTGTCTAGATACGATTCAAATTGTTATAATCATAGCCTTAGGCTGTCTGCGTCCTATCGTGTAAAATAGGAGATTAGTATTATAGATGATACTGTTTGAAAGGTGAAGTTTGAAATATAGGATGAGATAGAATAGCTATTGAAGACAGCCTTAATCCATAGATAATTCTAGGCCTTAAGCAGCATATGTAAAAATGGGTTCCTCTCATCATCATTGGGCCTAAAATCAGCCTCGTGTGAAACCAAATTGGACCCACTCAAGAGTCAGTATAGGCCCATCAAGCACATGAACCCTGCTAAAATTGCAACGAACGCTAACCAGACACACCATCTGCCGTGTGTTGTGTGTAGCACCGTAGTTGCCAAGTTGTGATGCTTGATGTCTCAAACAACGCTCGCTGATTTTTTTAGTGTAACGTGTCTTGGTGACGATGAAGTGCTTGTTGCAGGTGTTGAGAGATGCAGCTTCCGTGGTAAACCTGGTTTTCGTTATAGAAGTATCATCAATTTTGTGTACGTAATGCGATTTTAGAAAAAAAGTGCTACCTTTGTGACAAAATTGTGAATGTTAAAAAAAAAGGCCACAGTTCCTTGTTTGGGCAATCGACGACACACGGGCACGGGCAGGAACAACAAGCTAGCTAGGTTGCCCGATGGAGGGTCGGCAAGACGCACATGCACAGCAGCGAGGGCCGAGGGCCTCAACACACCTATCCGCCCGCACGCCGTCTCACTGCTACAAACGCACAAAAAGAACCGCGAATCCCAGGAGCAAATCACCAGGACGAGCGGTGCAGGCATCCTGCGGCAAGCGTCACATGGCGAGCCCAACGGCTTAGGGGCAGCGCGCATGTGGCTTCGGTCCTCGGCCATCGCCCACAGGCTTGCGCACATGGTTTGCGACGCGGAGCCGCTCAAAGTCTCCGGCCGCCGAGATGGGTGCAAATACGGCCGGGACCGAGGCAGGCATATAGGCACAGGCCCAGGGCAACTGCCACTAGCAGCTCATTCAAGGCGCACGCAGCTGCTCGCCCCTCAACGAATCCTCGAGAGGTGGGAGGACTGTTGGGGGACTGCCCCTTAGCAATGGTCCTCGACCGAAGACCGTGTTCAATATTTTATCTATATGGTTATCTAAAACCCTATTTTAAATTATAGTCTGTATTGTTCGTGAAGTGAATTTTAAATATAGCTATTAGGATTAGGGGTGAAAACGGACGGGAACGATTGATAAACACTAAAACCATTTTTGTTTTTATATTTTCCTCGAAAACGAGATCGAAAACGGTAACTTCGGAAATGAAAACGACATCGGTAATTCGGAAACATCAGAAACAAAAATTCGGTATGAAAATTGCACCGGTTACGATCGGAATCTAAAATTCAATCGATAAAAACTGTAACATGTACCCTCAATTGACTTCAAAAATTCACGCAAGTCATACATTCATATAATATTAATAACAATATATAAGGTAAGAGGTCACATTAAATATATAAGGTAAGAAGTATACAATAATAAAATCATTATTATGTATTTAAGTAAAGTAGAATCAAGATGTGTATAATGATATAACACTTACATTCTATTTGTACTCCTACTACTTGGTATAGTCAATATAATTAGTGTCATCTTGGTCCTTCTTAAGTTCACGTGCAAATTATGAATATATATACAACAATAATAACAGGTAAGAAAACATAAATAAGATTTATAAAAGTTTTAAATGATTCTAAACTATATACCATTAGATAGATCTTGATTTTAGGAAAATAATAAAATTAGTTTCATATTTTTCTAAGCTAAGATGAATTTATTATAAATTTATAAAGGTCAGTTCAAATTTAATATTTTTCTAAAAAAATACTGAATTTATTACCGACGGTAAAATACCGAATAAAAACGGTAATTTCCGGAAACGATCAGAAGAGGCCCAAACTATTTCCGATTCCGATTTTTTCTAATGATTTTGTTTCCGTATTTTATATAACTGTTTCTGTTGAGACCTAAATTTCGGTAAAACTTCGAAAAAGATTCCCGGTATCCAAAAATTATTGTTTCCGTTTTCACCCCTAATGATGATTGGTAAGCTGCTAGCCCAATGAGTTTTATGTCCTATTTAGTTCTTTTACTCACTAAACTTCATTAGACTACCCTATTATGGATTCAGTGATTAAACATGACTAAAGAGCATTAATTACTATGTGTAAAGACTGCATTACTCCTATTTAATAGGGCACATGGAAGAAGGGGAGGGCACATACAATAAAAATGTCACTTTAGTCACTTTTTGTCACCCCTTTCATGATTAGAGAACTAAACTTTAGTTGGGAGCCTTTAGTCACCCTATTTGCTTCTTTAGAGACTAAAAGCCACTAAAGTTTAATCACCCTGAATCAAACAGGCCCTTATTGGTTCCCATATTCGTTTCAGCATTAATTATGTAAACTTCGTGTATAGGAACTCCATAGTCTAAATGAAGCAACGGCTTCATCATCAATGAAGAAATAATGGCTTCATCGCCACGGTTCGGATGAAGCGTTCCAGAATGAGCTAAGCATGAATGAGGACACTTGCACAACATGTTTTATGAAGTAGAATACAACAATGCCCCCAAATTGATTTTGTAAATCGTGTGTAAAGGGTTCGATGGTATAAATTTAATTTCATATGAAGTTAGGTCTCACTACCCTTATAAATAGCAATACAATGCCCATACAATGAGGACATTCGTCATTTAGTATGACGCATATTCTCGAATCATTCTACATCCAAAGGACCGAAGCTATAAAAGACAAACACCTTCAGACTGTCTTCAAGCACTCCGAAGAAAGACTTGTAATCACGTGTAATAGATGGGGAGAAATAAAAGGATGAAGTTTGTATTATATGGTACACATGTTTTCTAATCCTCATGTTTTGTTTTATTATTCAATCATATTCATGTTTTGCAACGACTACAAGAGACTTGGGGCTATATAAAGGATCCCCCCACGACCCCTGGAAGAATACTAATGCAACAAGAAAGTGTAAAACAATTGCATACTCTATCCTTTCTCCTTATCTTGTGTTTTTCTCTCTAGATCTAGTGTTGGTGCAGTTATAAACCAAAAGGGAGAGAGTGCTACCGGGATATAGTGCTAGCAAGATCTTGAGCAAGCAAGGAGTGTTACTCTACCAGAGTGTGTTGTCAAGAACTTGTAAACAACCACGACTTTTGCTATAACTTTCATCAGCATAGTGGAAGACTTGATCCGTCATGGTAACGAATCTGAGCAAACGGAGGAAGGAGTTAAAATAGACTCTAAGCCAGGTTGGCTAACTCCAACATGGAGGTAGGGAAGTATTTCAGGCTTGGCCGAACCACAAGATAAACCTCTGTGTCCCCCTATCTCTCTTTGTTGTTTCTTGTTTGCTTTGTTATTTGCAATTCTACTCTCATCTTGGTATAATCTATTTATGAAGTGCAGGATGTTGTGAGGTAATGACTATAATTTTGATGTGATCTACTCGAGCTAATCTTCATTCCGATGTGTACACTGCTTCGAGTAGAGTAAGAAAGTTTAAGTTTTTGGTGTTAATTTTTATTCGCATATTCGCCCTCCTTTAGGCGATATCCAGATCTATGTTTCCCGCAAAGGAAACTTTCAACTTCAACAATACTGTGAACTCATTTTCGATCAATCTATTAAAAATATATTTAATCTACTATGTGAACATGTTTTCTATTTGTTATGCATGTTTCATCCATTATTCATGTAATGATTGCTTTAGGAATTAATTTAATCTTAGAGCACAATTTTCTAATAATCCCAAATATGATTGGCACTTTAAGATGGGTAATAGCTTCATTGATATTATGAAACATGAAAAGTTCGATGGATAAAAAACTTTAAGAGATGGTTCGTAAAAGAGAAATGGGAGTATGACTTATAAGCTTCACCCGAGGAAGTTGCCTAAAGGGCGCTAAGTATAAGTCAGATTCTTGAGTGAAACTAGTTTACGCAAAACTACCCATTCAAGGCATAATCCATTTAGTTGTTTATGAGCTAATGCAACTCTTAAGTTTAGATGGATGTTCAACTCAACAATCTTTATCATAAAACTAGTATATAAACAACATTTGAGGATATTCAGGGAGTCAGTCATGTTGTGTCTTCGAGATCTGGTGGGCGATTGTTGGAGTCTAGTGTCCAATTTTCTTAGCGATAATTTTTATTATTATTGGAGTTAATTGTATAATTTTTTAGCAATAATTTATAAAATAAATGTCGAAGAGCCACTTATGGTTTCAACTTTTACTTGCTTTGTGTGACAAGTTCAAAACTGAATACATTAGATCTAGAGATCGTTCCCAAATCTATTTCAATTTTATATTCTTTTGCGCTTGTAATCCTACTCTATCCTATTATATAATAGAGAGAACTGAAAGTCGCATAGAGGGGGTGGATAGGCGGAATCTGAAAATTATAAACTTAAGCACACACTACAAGCCGGGGTTAGTGTTAGAAATGAATCCAAGTCCGAAAGAGAGGGAAAAACAAATCAACCAAAAATAAAGCGGATTAACACGGTGATTTGTTTTACCGAGGTTCGGCTCTAAAGAACCTAGTCCTCGTTGAGGTGGTCACAAAGACCGGGTCTCTTTCATCCCTTTCCCTCTCTCAAACGGTCACTTAGACCGAGTGTGCTTTCTCCTTAATTCCCATGGGTCACTTAAACCCCACAAGGACCACCACACAATTGGTGTCTCTTGCCTTGCTTATAAAACACTTGGAACAAGAATGAGGAAGGAAGAAAGTGATCCAAGAAACAAGAGCTCAAAGAACACGAACAAACTCTCTCTCAAATCACTAGGTGAGTGGAATGAATTCTAAACTTGGAGAGGCTTTGATTCTATTGAATTGTGTCTAAGAGTGAATGCACTAGTTCTTGTATTGAATGAGATGTCTGAAAAACTTGGATGCTTGGAGTGGTGGTGGTTGGGGGGTATTTATAGCCCTCAACCACCACATAGCCGTTAGGGGTGGCTGCTGCCGATGGGCCCACCGGACAGTCCAGTGCGCTACCGGACATTGTCCAGTGCGCCAGCCACATCACCCAACCGTTAGGGTTCTAGAGCTTGTGACTGTTGGAGGCTTTGTCTTCTAGTGGCACCGGACAGTCTGGTGCGCCTCTGGCGACTGCTTTGACTTCTGCGCGCACTGTTCGCGCACTGTAGCTCCGAGTCCACGCTTTTGCAGTCGACCATTGCGCTAGATAGCTATTACTCCGCTGGTGCACCGTACAGTCCGGTGGCACACCGGACAGTCAGGTGAATTATAGCGGAGCGCGCTCTGAGAAACCCGAGAGTGGCCAGTTCACTTTGATACGAATCTGGTGCACCGGACACTATCCGGTGGCACACCGGACAGTCCGGTGCGCTAGACCAGGGCACACTCGGTTTCTTTGCTCCTTTGTATTTGAACCCTATCTTGTATATTTATTGGTTTGAGTTGAACCTTTTTGCACCTGTAGAACATGTATTCTAGAGCAAACTAGTTAGTCCATTATTTGGGTTGGGCATTCAACCACCAAAATTAATTGTGGGAAAAGGTTAACCCTATTTCCCTTTCAAGAATATTCTCTTCTAAAGACATGAGAAACGACCAATATACTATAAGTTAGGGTTTTAGATAAGAGAGTCCTTAGTGTTATGTGATATAAGGCTCCTCCATCCCTGACGCTAGCAGTGTGACCAGTGCCTCTGAAACCTCGCTATGTTGATGAACCTACATTGGTTAGGGCGAATCTAGTTTTTGGGAGATGACGCGACTACTCACCGATACTACACCAAAATAGTGAACTTTTTAGAGCCTAAACTCTAGGAAGTTAGCCCTGAACTCTAGGAAGTTAGCTAAACCCTCGGAAGTAAAGCCATCTCGTCGGAAGTTTGGCTCTCGAATTTTTTTGTCAGAAGTTAGCTTAACATCCTAGAGCCCTCTAGGAAGTTAGCTAACTTCCTACAGCCAACGGAACCTCTCGGAAGTTAGTAGGTTACGCCGTCAATGCTGTCAGCTGGCTAACTTCCTATGGCTTACTGTAGCCGGTAGGAAGTTAATTTGACCAGCATTACAAATGTTATTGAAAGTCGCCTAGAGGGGGGTGAATAGGGCGAAACTGAAATTTACAAAGTTAATCACAACTACAAGTTGGGTTAGCGTTAGAAATATAATAGAGTCCGAGAGAGAGGGTGCAAAACAAATCGCAAGCGAATAAAGAGTGTGACATGCGGATTTGTTTTACCGAGGTTCGGTTCTCGCAAACCTACTCCCCGTTGAGGAGGCCACAAAGGCCGGGTCTATTTCAACCCTTTCCCTCTCTCAAACGGTCCCTCGGACCGAGTGAGCTTCTTCTCTCAATCAAACTGGAACCAAACTTCCACGCAAGGACCACCACACAATTGGTGTCTCTTGCCTTGGTTACAATTGAGTTGATCGCAAGAAAGAATGAAAGAAAGAAGCAATCCAAGCGCAAGAGCTCAAAAGAACACAACAAATCTCTCTCACTAATCACTAAAGCTTTGTGTGGAATTGGGAGAGGATTTGATCACTTTGGTGTGTCTTATATTGAATGCTTAGCTCTTGTAAGTAGTTGGAAGGTGGAAAACTTGGATGACTTGAATGTGGGGTGGTTGGGGGTATTTATAGCCCCAACCACCAAACTAGCCGTTTGCAGAGGTCTTCTGTCCCATGGCAAATAAAACATATGAGTGAAGATTATACCAAAGACGAAGAATTGCTCAGAGCGACGACGAAGGATGAGTTATGAAGTGGAGTGGAAGCCTTTGTTTTCGCCGAAGACTCCAATTCCCTTTCAATATACCTATGACTTGGTTTGAAATATACTTGAAAACACATTAGTCATAGCATATATAAAAGAGACATGATCAAAGGTATACTTATGAGCTATGTGTGCAAGACATCAAAAGAAATTTCTAGAATCAAGAATATTTAGCTCATGCCTAAGTTTGGTAAAGGTTTGTTCATCTAGTGGCTTGGTAAAGATATCGGCTAATTGATCTTTAGTGTTAATATATGCAATCTCGATATCCCCCTTTTGTTGGTGATCCCTTAAGAAATGATACCGAATGGCTATGTGTTTAGTGCGGCTATGCTCAACGGGATTATCCGCCATGCGGATTACACCTTCATTATCACATAGAAGAGGAACTTTGGTTAATTTGTAACCATAGTCCCTAAGGGTTTGCCTCATCCAAAGCAATTGCGCGCAACAATGGCCTGCGGCAATATACTCGGCTTCGGCGGTAGAAAGAGCGACAGAATTTTGCTTCTTTGAAGCCCAAGACACCAAGGATCTTCCCAAGAACTGGCAAGTCCCCGATGTGCTCTTTCTATTAATCTTACACCCCGCCCAATCGGCATCCGAAAAACCAATTAAATCAAATGTGGATCCCCGAGGGTACCAAAGCCCAAACTTAGGAGTATAAGCCAAATATCTCAAGATTCGTTTTACGGCCGTAAGGTGAGATTCCTTAGGGTCGGCTTGGAATCTTGCTGTCGGGGACCATAATTAGGGGTACCCTCAAGGCTCCTAATTCTCAGCTGGTAACCCCCATCAGCATAAAGCTGCAAAGGCCTGATGGGTGCGATTAAGTCAGGGATCAGTCCATTCGAGGGACTCGATCACGCCTCGCCCGAGCCTAGCCTCGGACAAGGGCAGCCGACCCCGGAGGATCTCCGCCTCGCCCGAGGCCCCCCAACAGCGGCGAACATATTTCTGGCTCGCCCGAGGCCCTGTCTTCGCCAAGAAGCAACCCTGACCAAATCGCCGCACCAACCGACCAAATCGCAGGAGCATTTAATGCAAAGGTGGCCTGACACCTTTATCCTGACGCGCGCCCCTCAGCCGACAGAGCCGAAGTGACCGCCGTCACTTCGCCGCTCCACTGACCGGTCTGACAGAAAGACAGCGCCGCCTGCGCCGCTCCGACTGCGGTGCCACTTGACAGAGTGAGGCTGACAGGCAGTCAGGCCCGATCGCACGCACCATAGGAAGCTCCGCTCCGCCCGACCCAGGGGCTCAGACTCGGGCTAAGCCCCGGAAGACGGCGAACTCCGCTCCGCCCGACCCAGGGCTCGGACTCGGGCTAAGCCCCGGAAGACGGCGAACTCCGCTCCGCCCGACCCAGGGCTCGGACTCGGGCTAAGCCCCGGAAGACGACGAACTCCGCTCCGCCCGACCTAGGGCTCGGACTTGGGCTCAGCCCCAGAAGACGACGAGCTCCACTTCGCCCGACCCCAGGACTCAAATTCCGCCCTGGCCTCAGCCAAAGGCCTCCGTCTTGCCCGACCTAGGGGCTCAGACTCGACCTCGGCCGTGGAAGACGGACTCGACCCCGACCTCGAAGGAGCCTCCACATCGCCCCAACCTAGGGCGCAGGCCGGCCACGTCAACAGGAGGCGCCATCATTACCCTACTCCAAGCTGACTCAGGCTACGGGGAACAAGACCGGCGTCCCATCTGGCTCGCTCCGCCAGATAGGCAATGATGGCGCCCCGAACGCACCCTGACGATGGCGGCTCTCGGCCCCCTTACGGAAGCAAGAGGACGTCAGCAAGGACTCGACAGCCCCGACAGCTGTCCCTCCGCCAGGCTCCAGCGCTCCTCCGACGGCCACGACATCACACAAACCGGGGGCCAAAATCTCTCCGGCCGCCACGATGGCGTGTACTTAGGGCGCTAGCTCTCCTCCGCTAGACACGTAGCACTCTGCTACACCCCCCATTGTACACCTGGATCCTCTCCTTACGCCTATAAAAGGAAGGACCAGGGCCCTCTTAGAGAAGGTTGGCCGCGCGGGGACGAGGACGAGACAGGCGCTTGCGTGAGGCCGCTCGCTCCCTCCCCCGTGTGGACGCTTGTAACCCCCTACTGCAAGCGCACCCGACCTGGGCGCGGGACGAACACGAAGGCCGCGGGATTTCCACCTCTCTCACGCACGCCTCCGGCCACCTCACTTCCCCCCTTCGCGCTCGGCCTCGCGCCGACCCATCTAGGCTGGGGCACGCGGCGACACTTCACTCGTCGGCTTAGGGACCCCCCGATCTCGAAACGCCGACAGTTGGCGCGCCAGGTAGGGTCCTGCTGCGTGTTGACGAACAGCTTCCCGTCAATCTCCAGATGGGTAGTCTCCAGCAACCTCTCTGGTCCGGGACGGTGCTCCGTTTCGGGAGCCTTGAGTTCATGTCCCTCGACGGCAGCTACGACATGATACTCTTTCCACCGCCGGGCGACAGCGACAATGGCGGCCGACAGTCTGCCCGCCGGCGGCGGGATCGACGATGTCTTCCCCGTGTGGTGGAAGAACAACCTTCGAGCTCGCCCCGTCCTCTTCCCCGCCGACGGAGGAGGAGGCGGGGCAACCAAGGCCAAGCAGGAGGCGGCGCCTAGTCGGCCGTCGAGCGAGTCGACAACACCAGCACTCCAACGGGGGGCGCGCCGGGCATCGACCTCGCGCTTGAGACGAAGACTAGCGCTGTCTCCCCGCGACACGCCAATCCCGAGCAAACGGACGACGCCAGCACGCTCACGAAAGGCTTGCTGGGTGTCACCCTCGTACCCGAGACGATGGTGCAGTCAGTCCCCGATGTGACTTCATCACCGCCCGTCGACCAAGAGGTACCGACCGATTCCCATCCCACGCCTTTCGGATTCAGCCTCGACCCGCCTAGCGGCTCCGCTTTGGCGGACGCTCTCGCAGAGGCGAATCCGAACCCTCTGGGGTTTCGTATGCGGTCACCTTGGGACCGGCTGACGGACGTCTCGACCTACGGGCCCTCTGGGTCCGAGGAAGACGATGAGCCGAGCTTCTGTTGGGATTTCTCCGGACTTGGCAACCCCAGTGCCATACGGGACTTCATGACCGCATGCGACTACTGCCTTTCCGACTGTTCCGACGGTAGCCATAGCCTCGGCGACGAGGACTGCGGCCCGAGCCGCGAATGTTTCCACGTCGATCTAGGGGGTCCCTCCGAAGGCAACTATCTCGGCATGCTAGAGGACGGTGATCTCCCTAGGCCGGTGCCTCGCGTTGACATCCCACGGGAGCTAGCTGTGGTCCCCGCTCCGGCGGGGGGTCACGACCCACAGCTTGAGCAAATCCGCGGGGTGCAGGTCAGGCTTGACGAGGGAGCAGGAGCGCTTGAGCCAATCCGCCGGGACGTCGGGCAGGCATGGGCGGGCCAACTTCTGGCCGGAGAAATGCGTCATCTACCCCAGGGCTTCCAACACCGTATCGCCGACGATGTTAGGGTCAGGCCGCCACCCGCATCCAGTGGGGTCGGCCAGAACCTGGCTGCAGCAGCAATGCTCCTCCGCGCGATGTCGGAGCCATCAACCACTGAGGGGCGGCGAATCCAGGGAGAGCTCAAGGATCTCCTGGAAGGCGCCGCGGTCCGGCGGGCCGAGAGCTCCGCCTCCCGAAGGCAGGGGTACCCCTCGGAACATCATGCCGCAACTTCCCAATTCATGCGGGAAGCCTCGGTCTACACCGGGCGCACGCGCAACACAGCGCCTGCGGCCCCGGGTCGCCTCGGCAACGAGCACCATCATCGCGACCGTCGGGCCCACCTCGACGAGAGGGTGCGCCGAGGCTACCACCCCAAGCGTGGGGGACGCTACGACAGCGGGGAGGATCGGAGTCCCTCGCCCGAACCACCTGGTCCGCAGGCCTTCAGCCGGGCCATACGACGGGCGCCGTTCCCGACCCGGTTCCGACCCCCCGACTACTATCACGAAGTACTCGGGGGAGACGAGACCGGAACTGTGGCTCGCGGACTACCGTCTGGCCTGCCAACTGGGTGGAACGGACGATGACAACCTCATCATCCGCAACTTCCCCCTGTTCCTCTCCGACACGCTCGCGCCTGGTTGGAGCACCTGCCTCCGGGGCAGATCTCCAACTGGGACGACCTAGTCCAAGCTTTCGCCGGCAATTTCCAGGGCACGTACGTGCGCGCGGGAATTCCTGGGACCTCCGAAGCTGTCGACAGCAGCCGGGAGAGTCTCTCCGGGACTACATCCGGCGATTCTCGAAGCAGCGCACCGAGCTGCCCAACATCACCGACTCGGATGTCATCGGCGCGACCTGGTGAGCAAGCTGGGTCGGAAGACCCCCACCAGGGCGAGCGAGCTGATGGACATCGCCACCAAGTTCGCCTCCGGCCAGGAGGCGGTCGAGGCTATCTTCCGGAAGGACAAGCAGCCCCAGGGCCGCCCATCGGAAGATGCCCCCGAGGCGTCAACTCAGCGCGGCGCCAGGAAGAAGGGCAAGAAGAAGTCGCAAGTGAAACGCGACGCCGCCGACGCGGACCTTGTCGCCGCCGCCGAGTACAAGAACCCTCGGAAACCCCCCGGAGGTGCCAACCTCTTTGACAAGATGCTCAAGGAGCCGTGCCCCTACCACCAGGGGCCCGTCAAGCACACCCTTGAGGAGTGCGTCATGCTTCGGCGCCACTTCCACAGGGCCGGGCCACCCGCGGAGGGTGGCAGGGCCCGCGACGACGACAAGAAGGAAGATCACCAGGCAGGAGAGTTCCCCGAGATCCGTGACTGCTTCATGATCTACAGCGGGCAAGCAGCGAACGCCTCGGCTCGGCACCGCAAGCAAGAATGCCGGGAGGTCTGTTCGGTGAAGGTGGCGGCGCCAGTCTACCTAGACTGGTCCGACAAGCCCATCACCTTCGACCAAGCCGACCACCCCGACCATGTGCCGAGCCCGGGGAAATACCTGCTCGTCGTCGACCCCATCATCGGCGACGTCAGGCTCACCAAGGTCCTCATGGACGGAGGCAGCAGCCTCAACATCATCTACGCCGAGACCCTCGGGCTTCTGCGTATCGATCTGTCCTCGGTCCGGGCGGGCGCTGCGCCTTTCCATGGGATCACTCCCGGGAAGCGCGTCCAGCTCCTCGGACAACTCGATCTTCCCGTCTGCTTTGGAACACCCTCCAACTTCTGAAGGGAGACCCTGACGTTCGAGGTGGTCGGGTTCCGAGGAACCTACCACGCGGTATTGGGGAGGCCATGCTACGCGAAGTTCATGACCGTCCCCAACTACACCTACCTCAAGCTCAAGATGCCGGGCCCCAACGGGGTCGTCACCGTCGGCCCCACGTACAAACACGCATTCGAATGCGACGTGGAGTGCGTGGAGTACGCCGAGGCCCTCGCCGAGTCCGAGGCCCTCATCGCCGACCTAGAGAGCCTCTCTAAGGAGGTGCCAAACGTGAAGCGTCATGCCGGCAACTTCGAGCCAGCGGAGACGGTTAAGTCCGTCCCCCTCGACCCCAGCAGCGACGCCTCCAAGCAAGTCCGGATCGGCTCCGGGCTCGATCCCAAATAGGAAGCAGTGCTCGTCGACTTTCTCTGCGCGAACGCCGACGTCTTCGCGTGGAGTCCCTCGGACATGCCCGGCATACCGAGGGATGTCGCCGAGCACTCGCTGGACATCCGAGCCGGAGCCCGACCCGTCAAGCAGCCTCTGCGCCGATTCGACGAGGAGAAGCGCAGAGCCATAGGCGAGGAAATCCACAAGCTAATGGCGGCAGGGTTCATCAAAGAGGTATTCCATCCCGAATGGCTTGCCAACCCTATGCTTGTGAGAAAGAAAGGGAGGAAATGGCGGATGTGTGTAGACTACACTGGTCTGAACAAAGCATGTCCGAAAGTTCCCTACCCTCTGCCTCGCATCGATCAAATCGTGGATTCCACTGCTGGGTGCGAAACCCTATCTTTCCTCGATGCCTACTCAGGGTATCACCAAATCAGGATGAAAGAGTCCGACCAGCTCGCGACTTCTTTCATCACACCCTTCGGCATGTACTGCTATGTCACCATGCCGTTCGGCTTGAGGAATGCAGGCGCGACGTACCAGCGGTGCATGAACCATGTGTTCGGCGAACACATTGGCCGCACGGTCGAGGCCTACATCGATGACATCGTAGTCAAGATGAGGAAAGCCTCCGACCTCCTTTCCGACCTTGAAGTGACATTCCGATGTCTCAAGGACAAAGGCGTCAAGCTCAATCCCGAAAAGTGTGTCTTCGGGGTGCCCCGAGGCATGCTCTTGGGGTTCATCGTCTCCGAGCGGGGCATCGAAGCCAACCCGGAGAAGATCGCAGCCATCACCAGCATGGGGCCCATCAAGGACTTGAAAGGCGTACAGAGGGTCATGGGATGTCTCGCGGCTCTGAGCTGCTTCATCTCACGCCTCGGCGAAAGAGGTCTACCTCTGTACCGCCTCTTAAGGAAGGCCGAGTGCTTCACTTGGACCCCTAAGGCCGAGGAAGCCCTCGGGAACCTGAAGGCGCTCCTCACGAAGGCACCGATCTTGGTGCCCCCAGCTGCCGGAGAAGCCCTCTTGGTCTACGTCGCCGCGACCACTCAGGTGGTTAGCACCGCGATTGTGGTCGAGAGGCAAGAAGAGGGGCATGCATTGCCCATTCAGAGGCCAGTCTACTTCGTCAGCGAGGTACTGTCCGAAACCAAGATCCGCTACCCACAAGTTCAGAAGCCGCTGTACGTGGTGATCCTGACACGGCAGAAGTTGCGACACTACTTCGAGTCTCATCCGGTAACTATGGTGTCATCCTTCCCCCTGGGGGAGATCATCCATTGCCGAGAGGCCTCGGGTAGGATTGCAAAGTGGGCGGTGGAAATCATGGGCGAAACAATCTCGTTCGCCCCTTGGAAGGCCATCAAATCCCAGGTCTTGGCGGACTTCGTGGCTGAATGGGTCGACACCCAGCTACCAACAGCTCCGATCCAACCGGAGCTCTAGACCATGTTCTTCGATGGGTCGCTGATGAAGACAGGAGCCGGCGCAGGCCTACTCTTCATCTCGCCCCTCGGGAAGCACCTACTCTACGTGCTACGCCTCCACTTCCCGGCGTCCAACAATGTAGCTGAGTACAAGGCTCTGGTCAACAGGTTGCGGATTGCCGTCGAGCTAGGGGTCCGATGCCTCGACGCTCGCGGTGACTCGCAGCTCGTCATCGACCAAGTCATGAAGAACTCCCACTACCACGACCCGAAGATGGAGGCCTACTGCGATAAGGTTCGGCGCCTGGAAGACAAGTTCTACGGGCTCGAGCTCAACCACATCGCTCGGCGCTACAACGAGACTGCGGACGAGCTGGCTAAAATAGCCTCGGGGCGAACAACGGTTCCCCCAGACGTCTTCTCCCGGGATCTGCATCAACCCTCCGTCAAGATCGACAACGCGCCCGAGCCTGAGGCACCCTCGGCCCAGCCCGAGGTACCCTCGGCACAGTCCGAGGCACCCTCGGCTCGGCCCGAGGCACCCTCGGTTCGGCCCGAGGTACCCTCGGCCCCCGAGGGCGAGACGCTGCACGTCGAGGGGGAGCAAAGCGGGGTCACACCTGATCGAAACTGGCAGACCCCGTACCTGCAATATCTCCACCGAGGAGAGCTACCCCTCGACCGAGCCGAAGCTCGGCGGTTGGCGCGGCGCGCCAAGTCGTTCGTCTTGCTGGGAGAAGGGAAGGAGCTCTACCACCGCAACCCTTCAGGCATCCTCCAGCGATGCATCTCCACCACCGAAGGTCAGGAACTCCTCCGAGAAATACACTCGGGGGCTTGCAGCCACCACGCAGCACCTCGAGCCCTTATCAGAAATGCTTTCCGACAAGGTTTCTACTGGCCAACGGCGGTGGCCGACGCCACTAGAATTGTCCGCGCCTGCGAAGGGTGTCAGTTCTACGCAAGGCAAACCCACCTGCCCGCTCAGGCTCTGTAGACGATACCCATCACATGGCCTTTTGCTGTGTGGGGTCTAGACCTCGTCGGCCCCTTGCAGAAGGCACCCGGGGGCTACACGCACCTGTTGGTCGCCATCGACAAATTTTCCAAGTGGATCAAGGTCCGACCCCTAAACAGCATCAGGTCAGAGCAGGCGGTGGCATTCTTCACCAACATCATCCATCGTTTCGGGGTCCTGAACTCCATCATCACCGACAACGGCACCCAATTCACCGGCAGAAAGTTCCTGGACTTCTGCGAGGATCACCACATCCGGGTGGACTGGGCCGCCGTGGCTCATCCCATGACGAATGGGCAAGTAGAGCGTGCCAATGGCATGATTCTACAAGGACTCAAGCCTCGGATTTACAACGACCTCAACAAGTTCGGCAAGCGATGGATGAAGGAACTCCCCTCGGTGGTCTGGAGCCTGAGGACGACACCGAGCCGAGCCACGGGCTTCACGCTGTTCTTTCTAGTCTATGGGGCCGAGGCCATCTTGCCCACAGACCTGGAATACGGTTCCCCGAGGACGAGGGCCTATGCCGACCAAAGCAACCAAGCTAGTCGAGAAGACTCGCTGGACCAGCTAGAAGAGGCTCGGGACAAGGCCTTACTACACTCGGCGCGGTACCAGCAGTCCATGTGACGCTACCACGCCCGAGGGGTCCGGACCCGAGACCTCCAGGTGGGCGACCTGGTGCTTCGGCTGCGACAAGACGCCCGAGGTCGACACAAGCTCACGCCCCCCTGGGAGGGTCGTTCGTCATCGCCAAAGTTCTGAAGCCCGGAACGTACAAGCTAGCCAACAGTCAAGGCGAGGTCTACAGCAACGCTTGGAACATCCAACAACTACGTCGCTTCTACCCTTAAGATGTTTTCAAGTTATTCATATACCTCGCTCCTGCGCAAAGTTTAGTCATCAAGGAAGGGTCAGCCTTGCCTCGGCAAAGCCCGACCCTCCCTCGGGGGCTAAAAGGGGGGAACCCCCTCTGCGTCGAAATTTTCCTCGAAAAAAGATCTTTTCTGCCAGAATGTCTTTCGTGCTTTTCGACTACTTCGAAAGTGGATCCTGAAAACGACGGAGTACACGTAAGCAGCCAAGGCTGACCGAGCCGAGGGACTCCTACGCCTCCGGGATACGGATACCTCACTCATCACCTTCTGCCATAAGTAACTCACGTTCGGATAAGTGATTCCGTGGACCGAACAAGTCTTCACGTTCGGAAGCTCTTCTGCCGGAGCGATTCTTCGAGCCTTCTCGACTGCGTCGGTGACAGAACCCCATGGACGGGTAAGAGTGCGCGTAAGCGGTAAGGCCGACCGAGCCGAGGGACTCCTACGCCTCCGGGATATGGATACCTCACTCATCACCTTCCGTGAGAAGCAACTCTCGCTCGCACAAACAGTTCTGTTACCGACAAAAAAGTCCAGATACTCGAAACAAGAGGAAAGGAGACGCGGCTTTACAATACGGCGAGGGTGTGTTTCGGCCTCGGCGGCCGCAGAAAACACACGCTACAAGATAATCCGATCCTGCAGGCTCGGATCTTGACGGCTAAAGGGAGCAGCAGCGCCCTCGGTGTCGACAACACCTTCGGCGAGGTTCGACCTAGCCTCGGACGGCGACGCGGTCCAAGGGTCTCCGCTCTGAAGGACAACGTCATCACCAAGCCCGGGCCACCATCGCCAGGGTCTTCCCCGAGAATCTGGCCCGAGCAGGCGGCTCGGCCGGTCACCCCGGGGCCTCGGCCAGCTGTCCCCCAAGGACATCAGCCCGACCCGAGGCCTCGGCAGATCAATTCCGGCGTCGGCCCCGCTAACGGACGACCCGGTCAGGCTCCGGCCGACCAGGCCTTCTTTTCGAGCCAACTCTGCCTCTGTTCGCGCTGGCACCGCTACCCCTGGCCTCGGCTCATCGAAGAGCAGCCGAGGGTTTTCCTCTAACCAAGCAAGGGAAGCCTCGGACAACAAGGCTGACCGAGCCGAGGGACTCCTATGCCTCCGGGATACGGGTACCTTACTCGTCACCTTTACATGGGGGTGACTCACGCTTGGTGAAGCGGTTCAGACAACCAACAGGCGAGTCTTAGTGCTCGAAAATGAGGAAAAAAAACACGGCTCTGTGCCGAAATTACATATACGTTCAGGCCTCGACAGCCGCATTGAACGAAACACCGGCACTCGAGGTGCCATTACAAACGGAACTCCGGTTCCACCTCCGCAGGTACGAGCAACCCCACGCGATTGGGGGGCCTGCGGAGCAATAGAAGACCGACGGGCGGCTCGTCGTCGTCTGCTCCGGCAGCAACGACAACGACCCCCGCTCCGGGTGGCCGAACTGCAGCAGCGAGGGCCTTAGGGCGGATGCTGCTGCAATCATGCCCTCGCCCACGCCGACGCTCGAGGGGCGAGGACAAGTACAAAGAGCCGGAGGCCCGAAGCGCGGATGGTGGCAGTGATCCCGTCGGCAACGGGGACTTCTCGAGCCGCCTCCACCTCGGCACCGACGACAGGGGTCGTCAGCCCTCCGGCAGACCCCCACTCAGATCCTCCCGGGCGAGTGGGGCACCGACCTCCGCGTGGAGGCGCCGTACCGGTGCAAAGGCAGGACCGCCCCAGAACACGAACGCCGCCCTGGCAGCGCGCGATATCTTGGGCGATCCTCCCGTGCACACGGCGCGACAGCCGCCTTCCGGCAGGAGGGGGCACCGGGAGCTAAGCCGACGAGCCCGACGCGCTGAGGTTGACGACGTCCGCCGTCGACCAGCCCCGCGTTTTCGAAGTCCGACCCGCCCGCAGGGCCAGTGAGCACCCTCTCCCTCGAACGCCGAAGGAGAGGCCGACCCACGAACCCGCGCGGGAGGTAGAGCTCCGGCTCAGCCCGGCCTCCACCCCAGCGGGGATGATGAACATCCTTGAAGCTGAGGGTGGGACCAAGATCGCAGCCCAGCTTGCTTCTCCCCACCCAGGGGCCAGTGGTCACCGTCTCGGGTGACCGCGGGCGGAGGGGTACGGCCGGGCTGGCTGATGAAAATCCTTGAAGCCGAACGATGGCTGAAAGGTACCAACTCCCGCGGAGTTGCGTTCCTCCAACGACGAGGCGGAAAGACGGCGGGTATCCCCCATCCGGGGGCTTGGAAGGTGGAAAGACACGATGCATAAGGGAGCGCGAAGACATGGTCGCCTTCCAAGAGGGTCACCCTCCTTTTAAAGGCGACTCTCCCTACTTGCGTCCCCAGCCGTCGTGGGCTGAGTCTTCTCCAACACGCTCCAAGGTCCTCCCCTACGGCGCGGGGGCTGGGTCCCACATGTCATGCAAGTCGGCCCAGAGCAGAAGAAGCCAAACCGCCGTGCGCCGTGCGTGCAACCGCCCAGCGGTTACAAGCGGTTCTCCACTTTTGCCCAGACCAGTGGGCGAAAGGGCGGGCAGCCATGCAGGCGGCATGCAACCGCGCCAAGTGGGCGCACTTCTCCGACTCCCAACACGCCCAGCATGGAGGCACAGGCCCACGGGTCATGCAACCGACGTGCCGAATGCTTCGTGCATGCAACTGCACCGCCACTTGCGCCACCACCGCGCCTCCTCGACTGCGGAACCAATACCGCGACTCGAGGCGACCCAGCGCACGACCCAACGGCACCAGCCTGGCGCGACGGCCAATGCGGCCAAAAATGGGTCGGCAGTAATGGTGGTGGCAGGTGGGCAGGAGCAGCGGTCACGTCGTCAGCCAAGCTTACGTCCCATCCGGGGGCAGCGAGAGAACCCTCTCCCACGGCGTGAAGACAACGCGCCCGTGTTCCGTTCCTCGAACGGCTCGCGCACGCGCAATGGCTGCCCCGCGAACCACTCGCCCCGTCGCATTAACTCCACGGCGGGACAGGCGGTGCCTCTGGCAGGAGAAGCGAGCGACGCTTCGCCTTCGCCATAATGACCGCGTCAAAAAAGGTACGTCGCGTCGTTCGATTTCGTATCCTTTTCCTTTTTTCCTCTTTCTCTCTCTTGCAACAGGGACCGGGAAAGGGGGATACCCCGAAAAGGATCCTTTCCCATGAAGGAACCAGGCTCCGAGCCTCCCTACTGATCAGAGGTTCGAAGGCTGGCCCCTCGGAAGGGTTCAACAGCCGCCTCAGAGCACGTGGGCTCCACACCCACTACTGGTCAGAGGTTCGAAGGCCGGCCCCTCGGAAGGGTTCAACGGCCGCCTCAGGCTACTCGGGCTCCGCGCCCACTACTGATCAGGGGTTCGAAGGCTGGCCCCCAAAGGGTTCACAGCCGCCTCAGACACAGAGCGAGGGATGACCATGGGTACGTTCGATACATAACCAAGGCTCGGGCTGCGCTCCCGAGGTACCCTAGGACATTTCCGAGACCAGCGGGAACGATCTTGTAACGGAATCCCATCAGAGGGAGGCATCAAGCCCTCGGACCCCGTCGCCAGGGGACCGGGTCCGGCAGATCACCCGCAGGTACTTTTGGGCGCGCCTCTGGGCCTCTAGCCGACCCCTAACGAATGGGGCACGGACGTCCGCTCGGATCACCCGCCTGCAGCTCACCGGAGACACCATGTTCGGCGCCCACCGAGGGCAACATGGCGCTCTCCCCCCTCCTCCTTGCGGAAAGGCGACGCAGGGGCGTATGTAAAAAAAGTCGAGTCTATCCCTGATCGCCCTCTCGCCCTGTGCAGAGGCTCGGGGGCTGCTCTCGCAAACCCGGCTCCGACCAAACCGTTGACAGCGTCAACATACCAGCCCGAGAACTTGGGACCCGACCGTACACCCGGGCTACGGCTAGCTCGCATGAGGGAACGACCAGACCGGCTAAAGCATTGTGCGAGGCGTTAAGACCTCGGAGGAGTCAAACCACTCCTCCGAGGCCTCGGGGGCTACACCCGGCGGGTGCGCTCGCGCGCACCCACTAGAACAAAACGCAACCGAGAAAGGCTGGTCCCCTTGCAAAAAAGTGCGACGAAAGCCTCCAAGCAAGTGCTAACACTCCCTTCGAGGCTCGGGGGATACTGTCGGGTACCATAATTAGGGGTACCCTCAAGGCTCCTAATTTTCAGCTGGTAACCCCCATCAGCATAAAGCTGCAAAGGCCTGATGGGTGCGATTAAGTCAGGGATCAGTCCATTCGAGGGACTCGATCACGCCTCGCCCGAGCCTAGCCTCGGACAAGGGCAGCCGACCCCGGAGGATCTCCGCCTCGCCCGAGGCCCCCCTCCAGCGGCGAACATATTTCCGGCTCGCCCGAGGCCCTGTCTTCGCCAAGAAGCAACCCTGACCAAATCGCCGCACCAACCGACCAAATCGCAGGAGCATTTAATGCAAAGGTGGCCTGACACCTTTATCCTGACGTGCGCCCCTCAGCCGACAGAGCCGAAGTGACCGCCGTCACTTCGCCGCTCCACTGACCGGTCTGACAGAAAGACAGCGCCGCCTGCGCCGCTCCGACTGCGGTGCCACTTGACAGAGTGAGGCTGACAGGCAGTCAGGCCCGGCCGCACGCACCATAGGAAGCTTCGCTCCGCCTGACCCAGGGGCTCGGACTCGGGCTAAGCCCCGGAAGACGGCGAACTCCGCTTCGCCCGACCCAGGGCTCGGACTCGGGCTAAGCCCCGGAAGACGGCGAACTCCGCTCCGCCCGACCTAGGGCTCGAACTCGGGCTAAGCCCCGGAAGACGGCGAACTCCGCTCCGCCCGACCCAGGGCTCGGACTCGATCTAAGCCTTGGAAGACGGCGAACTCCGCTCCGCCCGACCCAGGGCTCGGACTCGGGCTAAGCCCCGGAAGACGGCGAACTCCGCTCCGCCCGACCCAGGGCTCGAACTTGGGCTCAGCCCCAGAAGACGACGAACTCCGCTTCGCCCGACCCCAAGACTCAAATTCCGCCCTGGCCTTAGCCAACGGCCTCCACCTCGCCCGACCTAGGGGCTCGGACTCGACCTCGGCTGCGGAACACGGACTCGACCCCGACCTTGGAGGAGCCTCCACATCGCCCCAACCTAGGGCGCAGGCCGGCCACGTCAACAGGAGGCGCCATCATTACCCTACTCCAAGCTGACTCAGGCTACGGGGAACAAGACCGGCGTCCCATCTGGCTCGCTCCGCCAGATAGGCAATGATGGCGCCCTGAACGCACCCTGACGATGGCGGCTCTCGGCCCCCTTATGGAAGCAAGAGGACGTCAGCAAGGACTCGACAGCCCCGACAGCTGTCCCTTTGCCAGGCTCCAGCGCTCCTCCGACGGCCACGACATCACACAAACCGGGCGCCAAAATCTCTCCGGCCGCCACGATGGCGTGTACTTAGGGCGCTAGCTCTCCTCCGCTAGACATGTAGCACTCTGCTACACCCCCCATTGTACACCTGGATCCTCTCCTTACGCCTATAAAAGGAAGGACCAGGGCCCTCTTAGAGAAGGTTGGCCGCGCGGGGATGAGGACGAGACAGGCGCTCGCGTGAGGCCGCTCGCTCCCTCCCCCGTGTGGACGCTTGTAACCCCCTACTGCAAGCGCACCCGACCTGGGCGCGGGACGAACACGAAGGCCGCGGGATTTCCACCTCTCTCACGCACGCCTCCGGCCACCTCACTTCCCCCCTTCGCGCTCGGCCTCGCGCCGACCCATCTGGGCTGGGGCACGCGGCGACACTTCACTCGTCGGCTTAGGGACCCCCGGTCTCGAAACGCCGACACTTGCACACATGCATACGGAAAGCATAATGTCCGGTCGAGATGCACATAAATAGAGTAGTGAACCTATCATCGACCGGTATACCTTTTGATCGACGGATTTACCTTCCGTGTCGAGGTCGAGATGCCCATTGGTTCCCATGGGTGTCTTGATGGGCTTGGCATCCTTCATCCCAAACTTGTTTAGAATGTCTTGAATATACTTCGTTTGGCTAATGAAGGTGTGAAAGGGAATTAGGCTTAGACCTAGCTCCTAAATAATTTTGGTGGTTGAATTGCCCAACACAAATATTGGACTAACTAGTTTGCTCTAGTGCATAAGTTATACAGGTGCAAAAGGTTCACATTTAGCCAATAAAAAGACCAAATGTTGGATTCAACAAAGGAGCAGCAAGTGAACTGAGGGCTCCTCTGGCCGGAGGCACCGGACTGTCCGGTGTGCACCGGACTGTCCGGTGCGGCCAGAGGACTTCGACTTCAAACTCTTCACCCTCGGGATTTCTCGGAAGCCGGCGCGCTATAATTCACCGGACTGTCCGGTGTGCACCGGACATGTCCGGTGCTCCAAGGAAACGCGGCCTCCGGAACTCGCCAGCCTCGGGTTTGCTCGGCAGCCGCTCCGCTAAAATTCACCGGACTGTCCGGTGTACACCGGACTGTCCGGTGTGCCAGCGGAGCAACGGCTCTCTGCGGCGCCAACGGCTCCCTGCGGTGCAATAAATGCGCGCGCAGCGCGCGCAGTCGTCAGGCACGCCCATGCCGGTGCACCGGACATCAAACAGTACATGTCCGGTGTGCACCGGACACCCAAGGGGGCCCACAAGTCAGAAGCTCCAACGGTCAGAATCCAACGGCACTGGTGACGTGGCAGGGGCACCGGACTGTCCGGTGTGCACCGGACTGTCCGGTGCGCCATCGAACAGAGGACTCCAGCCAACGGTCACTTGTGGTGGTTGGGGCTATAAATACCCCAACCACCCCACATTCATTGCCATCCAAGTTTTCCAACTTCTCAACCACTACAAGAGCTCTAGCATTCAATTCTAGACACACCAAATAGATCAAGTCCTCTCCAAATTCCACACAATTCCATAGTGACTAGAGAGAGTGATTTGCTTGTGTTCTTTCGAGCTCTTGCGCTTGGATCGCATTCTTTTCTTTCTCACTTGTTCTTGAGATCATCACTCAATTGTAACCAAGGCAAGAGGCACCAAGTGTGTGGTGGCCCTTGCGGGAAGTTTTGTTCCCGGTTGATTGAGAAGAAGAGAAAGCTCACTCGATCCGTGGGATCGTTTGAGAGAGGGAAGGGTTGAAAGAGACCCGGCCTTTGTGGCCTCCTCAACGGGGAGTAGGTTTGCAAGAACCGAACCTCGGTAAAACAAATCCTTGTGTCACACTCTTATTTGCTTGCGATTTGTTTTGCGCCCTCTCTCGCGGACTCGCTTCTTTATTACTAACGCTAACCCGGCTTGTAGTTGTGATTATTTTTGTAAATTTCACCTTCGCCCTATTCACCCCCCCTCTAGGCGACTATCAATTGGTATCAAAGCCCGGTACTTCATTAGAGCCTAACCGCTCGAAGTGATGTCGGGAGATCCCGCCAAGAAGGAGATGGAGACCGGCGATGACAAGCCAACTACAAGCCAAGGGAGCACCTCATCTTCATCGGAAGAATCCCGCACCAAGAGAAGGGAGAAGAAGAAGAGATCCTCCAAGCGAAAGGAGAAAAGATCTTCCTCTTCTCACCACAAGGAGAAGAAGGAAAAATCTTCTTCTCACAAGCCGCATCGGAGTGGGGACAAGCACAAAAGGATGAGGAAGGTGGTCTTCTACGAGACCGACACTTCATCGACCTCCACCTCCGGCTCCGACGCGGCGTCCGTCACTTCTAAACGCCAAGAGCGTAAGAAGTATAGTAAGATTCCCCTACGCTACCCTCGCATTCCTAAACATACACCTTTACTTTCCGTCCCATTAGGCAAACCACCAACTTTTAATGGTGAAGATTATGCTATGTGGAGTAATTTGATGCGATTTCATCTAACCTCTCTCCACAAAAGATTATGGGATGTTGTTGAGTTTGGTGTACAGGTACCATCCGTAGGGGATGAAGACTACGACACGGACGAAGTGGCCCAAATCGAGCACTTCAACTCCCAAGCCACAACCATCCTCCTTGCCTCTCTAAGCAAGGAGGAATACAACAAAGTACAAGGGTTGAAGAACGCCAAGGAGATTTGGGACCTACTCAAGACGGCGCACGAGGGTGATGAACTCACAAAAATCACCAAGCGGGAAACGATCGAGGGGGAGCTCGGTCGCTTCCGTCTTCGCCAAGGGGAGGAGCCACAAGACATGTACAACCGGCTCAAGACCTTGGTAAACCAAGTGCGCAACCTCGGGAGCGCAAAATGGGATGACCACGAAGTGGTTAAGGTTATTCTAAGAGCCCTTATTTTCCTTAACCCCACACAAGTTCAATTAATTCGTGGCAATCCTAGATATACACAAATGACCCCCGAGGAAGTTATCGGGAATTTTGTTAGTTTTGAATGCATGATTAAGGGCTCCAAGAAGATCAACGAGCTTGACGAGCCCTCCACATCCGAGGCGCAACCCGTGGCCTTCAAGGCAACGGAGGAAAAGAAGGAGGAGTCTACACCAAGTAGACAACCGATTGACGCCTCCAAGCTCGACAACGAGGAGATGGCCCTAATCATCAAAAGCTTCCGGCAAATCCTCAAGCAAAGGAAGGGGAAGGATTACAAATCCCGTTCCAAGAAGGTTTGCTACAAATGTGGTAAGCCCGGTCACTTTATTGCTAAATGTCCATTATCAAGTGATAGTGACAGGGACAACGACAAGAAGGGCAAGAGGAAGGAGAAGAAGAAGTACTACAAGAAGAAGGGCGGCGATGCCCATGTCTGTCGGGAGTGGGACTCCGACGAAAGCTCAAGCGACTCCTCCGACGACGAGGACGCCGCCAACATCGCCGTCACCAAGGGCCTCCTCTTCCCCAACGTCGGCCACAAGTGCCTCATGGCCAAGGACGGCAAAAAGAAGGTAAAATCAAAGTCCTCCACTAAATATGAAACATCTAGTGATGAGGATGATGATAAAAATGAAGAAGATAATTTGCGTATTCTTTTTGCCAACCTTAACATGGAACAAAAGGAAAAATTAAATGAGCTAATTAGTGCCATCCATGAAAAGGATGATCTCTTGGACTCCCAAGAGGACTTCCTAATCAAGGAAAACAAAAAACATGTTAAGGTTAAAAATGCTTATGCTCTAGAAAGAAAAAAAAAAGTGAAAAATTGTCTAGTGAGCTAAGTATTTGTCATGAGACTTTAGACAACCTTAGAAATGAAAATGCCAATTTGCTAGCTAAGGTTGATTCTCACATTTGCAATGTTTCAATTCCTAGAAATGATAATCATGATTTGCTTGCTAGAATTGAAAAATTGAACATTTCTCTTGCTAGCCTTAGAGATGAGAATGAGAAATTAATTGCTAAGGCTAAGGATTTTGATGTTTGCAATGCTACTATTTCCGACCTTAGAACTAAAAATGATATGTTGCATGCTAAGGTTGTTGAACTTAAAACTTGCAAACCCTCTACATCGAATGTTGAGCATGTTTCCATTTGTACTAGATGTAGAGATATTAATGTTGATGCTATCCATGATCACCTAGCTTTAATTAAGAAACAAAATGATCACATAGCACAACTTAATGCTAAGATTAGAGAGCATGACTTAGAAAATGAAAAATTTAAACTTGCTAGAAGCATGCTCTATAATGGGAGACGCCCGGGCATTAAGGACGGCATTGGCTTCCAAAGGGGAGACAATGTCAAAATTAATGCCCCTCCTAAGAACTTGTCTAACTTTGTTAAGGGCAAGGCTCCCATGCCTCAGGATAACGAGGGTTACATTTTGTACCCTGCCGGGTATCCTGAGAGTAAAATTAAGAAAATTCATTCTAGGAAGTCTCACTCTGGCCCTAATTATGCTTTTATGTATAAGGGTGAGACATCTAGATCTAGGCAACCAACCCATGCCAAGTTGCCTAGAAAGAAAATTCCAAATGCATCAAATGATCATGCTATTTCATTTAAGACTTTTGATGCATCTTATGTTTTGACTAGCAAATCCGGCAAGGTAGTTGCCAAAATTGTTGGGGGCAAACACAAGGGCTCCAAGACTTGTGTTTGGGTACCCAAAGTTCTTGTATCTAATGCCAAAGGACCCAAAACCGTTTGGGTACCTAAAACAAAGAACTAAACTTGTTTTGTAGGTTTATGCATCCGGGGGCACAAGTTGGATACTCGACAGCGGGTGCACAAACCACATGACCGGGGAGAAAAGGATGTTCTCCTCATATGAGAAAAACCAAGATCCCCAACGAGCTATCACATTCGGGGATGGAAATCAAGGTTTGGTCAAAGGTTTGGGTAAAATTGCTATATCCCCTGACCATTCCATTTCAAATGTTTTTCTTGTAGATTCTTTAGATTACAATTTGCTTTCCGTATCCCAATTATGTCAAATGGGCTACAACTGTCTTTTTACTGATACTGGTGTAACTGTCTTTAGAAGAAGTGATGATTCAATAGCTTTTAAGGGAGTGTTAGAGGGACAGCTATACTTAGTAGATTTTAATAGAGCTGAACTCGACACTTGCTTGATTGCTAAGACTAACTTGGGTTGGCTCTGGCACCGCCGACTAGCCCATGTTGGAATGAAGAATCTTCACAAGCTTCTAAAGGGAGAACACATTTTGGGACTAACCGATGTTCATTTTGAGAAAGACAGGATTTGTAGTGCATGCCAAGCCGGGAAGCAAGTTGGTGTCCATCATCCACACAAAAATATCATGACTACCGACAGGCCACTGGAGCTCCTACATATGGATCTATTCGGCCCGATCGCTTACATAAGCATCGGCGGTAGTAAGTATTGTCTTGTAATTGTGGATGATTATTCTCGCTTCACTTGGGTATTCTTTTTGCAGGAAAAATCACAAACCCAAGAGACCTTAAAGGGATTCTTGAGACGGGCTCAAAATGAGTTCAGCTTAAGGATCAAGAAAATTAGAAGCGACAATGGGACGGAGTTCAAAAATTCCCAAATTGAAGACTTTCTTGAGGAGGAGGGCATCAAGCATGAGTTCTCTTCTCCCTACACTCCACAACAAAATGGTGTAGTGGAGAGGAAGAATCGAACTCTATTGGACATGGCAAGAACCATGCTTGATGAGTACAAGACACCGGATCGGTTTTGGGCCGAGGCGGTCAACACCGCCTGCTACGCCATCAACCGATTATATCTTCATCGAATCCTCAAGAAGACATCTTATGAACTCCTAACCGGTAAAAAGCCCAATATTTCATATTTTAGAGTTTTTGGTAGCAAATGTTTTATACTTGTTAAAAGAGGTAGAAAATCTAAATTTGCTCCTAAAACTGTAGAAGGCTTTTTACTAGGATATGACTCAAACACAAGGGCATATAGAGTCTTTAACAAGTCCTCAGGACTTGTTGAAGTTTCTTGTGACGTTGTGTTTGATGAGACTAACGGCTCTCAAGTAGAGCAAGTTGATCTTGATGATGTAGGTGAAGAACAGGCTCCATGCATAGCGCTAAGGAACATGTCCATCGGGGATGTGTGTCCTAAGGAATCCGAAGAGCCTCCAAATGCACAAGATCAACCATCCTCCTCCATGCAAGCATCTCCACCAACTCAAGTTGAGGATGAGGCTCAAGATGTTGAACAAGCAAATCAAGAAGATGAGCCACCTCAAAATGACGGCAACGATCAAGGGGGAGATTCAAATGATGAAGACAAGGAGGATGAACAACCAAGGCCGCCACACCCAAGAGTCCACCAAGCAATTCAACGAGATCACCCCGTCGACACCATCCTTGGCGACATTCATAAGGGGGTAACTACTCGATCTCGTGTTGCTCATTTTTGTGAACATTACTCGTTTGTTTCCTCTATTGAGCCAACCAGGGTAGAGGAGGCACTTCAAGATTCGGATTGGGTGATGGCGATGCAAGAGGAGCTCAACAATTTCACAAGGAATGAGGTATGGCACTTAGTTCCACGTCCTAACCAAAATGTTGTAGGAACCAAGTGGGTCTTCCGCAACAAGCAAGACGAGCATGGTGTGGTGACTAGGAACAAAGCTCGACTCGTGGCCAAGGGGTATTCACAAGTCGAAGGTTTGGATTTTGGTGAAACCTATGCACCCGTAGCTAGGCTTGAGTCAATTCGCATATTATTAGCCTATGCTACTTACCATGGCTTCAAGCTGTATCAAATGGACGTGAAGAGTGCCTTCCTCAATGGACCAATCAAGGAGGAGGTCTATGTTGAGCAACCTCCCGGCTTTGAAGATAGTGAGTACCCTAACCATGTTTATAGGCTCTCTAAGGCACTTTATGGGCTTAAGCAAGCCCCGAGAGCATGGTATGAATGCCTTAGAGATTTCCTTATTGCAAATGGCTTCAAAGTCGGCAAAGCCGATCCTACTTTGTTCACTAAAACTCTTGACAATGATTTGTTTGTATGCCAAATTTATGTTGATGATATCATATTTGGGTCTACTAACAAATCTACATGTGAAGAATTTAGTAGGATCATGACACAAAAATTCGAGATGTCGATGATGGGGGAGTTGAAGTATTTTCTAGGATTCCAAGTGAAGCAACTCCAAGAGGGCACCTTCATTAGCCAAACGAAGTATACTCAAGATATTCTAAGCAAGTTTGGAATGAAGGATGCCAAGCCCATCAAGACACCCATGGGAACAAATGGGCATCTCGACCTCGACACGGGAGGTAAGTCCGTGGATCAAAAGGTATACCGGTCGATGATTGGTTCATTGCTTTATTTATGCGCATCTCGACCGGACATTATGCTTTCCGTTTGCATGTGTGCAAGATTCCAAGCCGACCCTAAGGAATCACACCTTACGGCCGTGAAACGAATCTTGAGATATTTGGCTTATACTCCTAAGTTTGGGCTTTGGTACCCTCGGGGATCCACTTTTGATTTGATTGGTTATTCGGATGCCGACTGGGCGGGGTGTAGAATTAACAGGAAGAGCACATCGGGGACTTGCCAGTTCTTGGGAAGATCCTTGGTGTCATGGGCTTCAAAGAAGCAAAATTCGGTCGCTCTTTCTACCGCCGAAGCCGAGTACATTGCCGCAGGCCATTGTTGCGCGCAATTGCTTTGGATGAGGCAAACCCTGCGGGACTACGGTTACAAATTAACCAAAGTCCCTTTGCTATGTGACAATGAGAGTGCAATCAAAATGGCCGACAACCCCGTCGAGCATAGCCGCACTAAGCACATAGCCATTCGGTATCATTTTCTTCGGGATCACCAACAAAAGGGGGATATCGAGATTTCTTACATTAATACTAAAGATCAATTAGCCGATATCTTTACCAAGCCGCTTGATGAACAATCTTTTACCCGACTTAGGCATGAGCTCAATATTCTTGATTCGAGAAACTTCTTTTGCTAGTCTTGTACACATAGCTCATAAATATACCTTTGATCATGTCTCTTTTGATATATATGCTATGACTAATGTGTTTTCAAGTGTATTTCAACCAAGTCATAGGTATATTGAAAGGGAATAGGAGTCTTCGGCGAAGACAAGGCTTCCACTCCACTCTACTACTCATCCTTCGCCGTCACTCCACTTCACCTCTCCAACTTTGGTATAACCTTCACTCATTTATTTCATGACCAAAGGGGGAGAATGTACTTCATTGGGCTCTAATGATTCCGTTTTTGGCGATTCATGCCAAAGGGGGAGAAAATATGAGCCCAAAGCAAAAGGACCGCACCACCACCCCTAATTTTAAATTTGATGATTTTCAATGATAAATTTCAAAATTGGTATCTCTTTGTGTTCTAAAGGGGGAGCAAGTAGTGTTTTCAAAATTAATGGAAAACCCTCTTGAACACTAAGAGGAGACATTATTTTAGGGGGAGTTTTTGTTTAGTCAAAGGAAAAGCATTTGAAACAGGGGGAGAAAATTTCAAATCTTGAAAATGCTTTACAAATCTTATTCATTTACCTTTGACTATCTTACAAAAAGACTTTGAAAAGTATTTACAAAAGAATTTGCGAAAACAAAACTCTTGGTGCAAATGTGGTCCAATATGTGAAAAATAAAGAAAACCATCCATGCGCATCATATAAGTCTATATTGGCTCAATTACAAGCAACCTTTGCACTTACATTATGTAAACTAGTTCAATTATGCACTTCTATATTTGCTTTGGTTTGTGTTGGCATCAATCACCAAAAAGGGGGAGATTGAAAGGGAATTAGGCTTAGACCTAGCTCCTAAATAATTTTGGTGGTTGAATTGCCCAACACAAATATTGGACTAACTAGTTTGCTCTAGTGCATAAGTTATACAGGTGCAAAAGGTTCACATTTAGCCAATAAAAAGACCAAATGTTGGATTCAACAAAGGAGCAGCAAGTGAACTGAGGGCTCCTCTGGCCGGAGGCACCGGACTGTCCGGTGTGCACCGGACTGTCCGGTGCGGCCAGAGGACTTCGACTTCAAACTCTTCACCCTCGGGATTTCTCGGAAGCCGGCGCGCTATAATTCACCGGACTGTCCGGTGTGCACCGGACATGTCCGGTGCTCCAAGGAAACGCGGCCTCCGGAACTCGCCAGCCTCGGGTTTGCTCGGCAGCCGCTCCGCTAAAATTCACCGGACTGTCCGGTGTACACCGGACTGTCCGGTGTGCCAGCGGAGCAACGGCTCTCTGCGGCGCCAACGGCTCCCTGCGGTGCAATAAATGCGCGCGCAGCGCGCGCAGTCGTCAGGCACGCCCATGCCGGTGCACCGGACATCAAACAGTACATGTCCGGTGTGCACCGGACACCCAAGGGGGCCCACAAGTCAGAAGCTCCAACGGTCAGAATCCAACGGCACTGGTGACGTGGCAGGGGCACCGGACTGTCCGGTGTGCACCGGACTGTCCGGTGCGCCATCGAACAGAGGACTCCAGCCAACGGTCACTTGTGGTGGTTGGGGCTATAAATACCCCAACCACCCCACATTCATTGCCATCCAAGTTTTCCAACTTCTCAACCACTACAAGAGCTCTAGCATTCAATTCTAGACACACCAAATAGATCAAGTCCTCTCCAAATTCCACACAATTCCATAGTGACTAGAGAGAGTGATTTGCTTGTGTTCTTTCGAGCTCTTGCGCTTGGATCGCATTCTTTTCTTTCTCACTTGTTCTTGAGATCATCACTCAATTGTAACCAAGGCAAGAGGCACCAAGTGTGTGGTGGCCCTTGCGGGAAGTTTTGTTCCCGGTTGATTGAGAAGAAGAGAAAGCTCACTCGATCCGTGGGATCGTTTGAGAGAGGGAAGGGTTGAAAGAGACCCGGCCTTTGTGGCCTCCTCAACGGGGAGTAGGTTTGCAAGAACCGAACCTCGGTAAAACAAATCCTTGTGTCACACTCTTATTTGCTTGCGATTTGTTTTGCGCCCTCTCTCGCGGACTCGCTTCTTTATTACTAACGCTAACCCGGCTTGTAGTTGTGATTATTTTTGTAAATTTCACCTTCGCCCTATTCACCCCCCCTCTAGGCGACTATCAAGGTGCCCTCTTGGAGTTGCTTTACTTGAAATCCTAAGAAATACTTCAACTCCCCCATCATTGACATCTCGAATTTCTGTGTCATGATCCTACTAAATTCCTCACATGTAGATTCGTTAGTAGACCTAAATATAATATCATCAACATAAATTTGGCATATGAACAAATCATTTGCAAGAGTTTTAGTAAATAAAGTAGGATCGGCCTTGCCGATTTTGAAGCCATTAGCAATAAGGAAATCTCTTAGGCATTCATACCATGCTCTTGGGGCTTGCTTGAGCCCATAAAGCGTCTTAGAGAGGCTATAGACATGGTTAGGGTACTCACTGTCTTCAAAGCCGGGAGGTTGCTCAACATAGACCTCTTCCTTGATTGGTCCGTTGAGGAAGGCACTCTTCACATCCATTTGGTAAAGCTTGAAGCCATGGTAAGTAGCATAGGCTAATAATATACGAATTGACTCAAGCCTAGCTACGGGTGCATAGGTTTCACCGAAATCCAAACCTTCGACTTGGGAGTATCCCTTGGCCACAAGTCGAGCTTTGTTCCTCGTCACCACACCATGCTCGTCTTGCTTGTTGCGGAAGACCCACTTGGTCCCTACAACATTTTGGTTAGGACGTGGAACTAAATGCCATACCTCATTCCTAGTGAAGTTGTTGAGCTCCTCTTGCATCGCCACCACCCAATCCGAATCTTGTAGTGCTTCCTCTACCCTGTGTGGCTCAATAGAGGAAACAAAAGAGTAATGCTCACAAAAATGTGTAACACGAGATCTAGTGGTTACCCCCTTATGAATGTCGCCGAGGATGGTGTCGACGGGGTGATCTCGTTGGATTGCTTGGTGGACTCTTGGGTGTGGCGGTCTTGGTTCTTCATCCTCCTTGTCTTGATCATTTGCATCTCCCCCTTGATCGTTGCCGTCATCTTGAGGTGGCTCATCATTTTGATTTTCTCCTTCATCAACTTGAGCCTTGTCCTCATTTTTAGTTGGTGGAGATGCTTGCGTGGAGGAGGATGGTTGATCTTGTGCATGTGGTGGCTCTTCGGATTCCTTAGGACACACATCCCCAATGGACATGTTCCTTAGCGCGATGCACGGAGCCTCTTCATTACCTATCTCATCAAGATCAACTTGCTCTACTTGAGAGCCGTTAGTCTCATCAAACACAACGTCACAAGAAACTTCAACAAGTCCTGAGGACTTGTTAAAGACTCTA
Organism: Zea luxurians; assembly: GCA_029449295.1. NCBI lineage: Eukaryota > Viridiplantae > Streptophyta > Magnoliopsida > Poales > Poaceae > Zea > Zea luxurians. The sequence continues at coordinate 59,484 of JAOPSE010000051.1, forward strand.
TATGCCCTTGTGTTTGAATCATATCCTAGTAAAAAGCCTTCTACTGTCTTAGGAGCAAATTTAGATTTTCTACCTCTTTTAACAAGAATAAAGCATTTGCTACCAAAGACTCTAAAATATGAAATGTTGGGCTTTTTACCGGTTAGGAGTTCATAGGATGTCTTCTTGAGGATTCGGTGAAGATATAACCGGTTGATGGCATAGCAGGCGGTGTTGACCGCCTCGGCCCAAAACCGATCCGGCGTCTTGTACTCATCAAGCATGGTTCTCGCCATGTCCAATAGAGTTTGATTCTTCCTCTCCACTACACCGTTTTGTTGTGGGGTGTAGGGAGAAGAGAACTCATGCTTGATGCCCTCCTCCTCAAGGAAGCCTTCAATTTGTGAATTCTTGAACTCCGTCCTGTTGTAGCTTCTTATTTTCTTGATCCTTAAGACGAACTCATTTTGAGCACGTCTCAAGAATCCTTTTAAGGTCTCTTGGGTTTGAGATTTTTCCTGCAAAAAGAATACCCAAGTGAAGCGAGAATAATCATCCACAATAACTAGACAGTACTTACTCCCGCCGATGCTTATGTAAGCTATCGGGCCGAATAGGTCCATGTGTAGAAGCTCCAGTGGCCTGTCAGTCGTCATGATGTTCTTGTGTGGATGATGAACACCAACTTGCTTCCCTGCTTGGCAAGCGCTACAAATCCTGTCTTTCTCAAAATGAACATTTGTTAATCCTAAAATGTGCTCTCCCTTTAGAAGCTTATGAAGATTCTTCATTCCAACATGGGCTAGTTGGTGGTGCCAGAGCCAACCCATGTTAGTCTTAGCAATTAAGCAAGTGTCGAGTTCAGCTCTATCAAAATCTACCAAGTATAGCTGACCCTCTAACACTCCCTTAAATGCTATTGAATCATCACTTCTTCTAAAGACAGTGACACCTACATCAGTAAAAAGACAGTTGTAGCCCATTTGACATAATTGAGATACGGAAAGCAAATTGTAATCTAATGAATCAACAAGAAAAACATTGGAAATAGAATGATCAGGAGATATAGCTATTTTACCCAAACCTTTGACCAAACCTTGGTTTCCATCCCCGAATGTGATAGCTCGTTGGGGATCTTGGTTTTTCTCGTAGGAGGAGAACATCTTCTTCTCCCCTGTCATGTGGTTTGTGCACCCGCTATCGATGATCCAACTTGAGCCCCCGGATGCATAAACCTACAAAACAAATTTAGTTCTTGACTTTAGGTACCCAAACGGTTTTGGGTCCTTTGGCATTAGACACAAGAACTTTGGGTACCCAAACACAAGTCTTGGAGCCCTTGTGTTTGCCCCCAACAAACTTGGCAACTACTTTGTCGGATTTGTTAGTTAAAACATAAGATGCATCAAAAGTTTTAAATGAAATGTCATGATCATTTGATGCACTAGGAGTTTTCTTCTTAGGCAACTTAGCACGGGTTGGTTGCCTAGAGCTAGATGTCTCACCCTTATACATAAAAGCATGATTAGGGCCAGGGTGAGACTTCCTAGAGTGAATTCTCCTAATTTTGCTCTCGGGATAACCGGCAGGGTACAAAATGTAACCCTCGTTATCCTGAGGCATGGGAGCCTTGCCCTTAACAAAGTTAGACAATTTCTTAGGAGGAGCATTAAGTTTGACATTGTCTCCCTTTTGAAAGCCAATGCCATCCTTGATGCCCGGGCGTCTCCCACTGTAGAGCATACTTCTAACAAATTTAAACTTTTCATTCTCTAAGTTATGCTCGGAAATTTTAGCATCTAATTTTGCTATATGATCATTTTGTTATTTAATTAAGACCATATGATCATGAATAGCATTAATATCAACATCTCTACATCTAGTGCAAATAGAAACATGCTCAATGGTAGATGTAGAGGGTTTGCAAGAATTAAGTTCAACAATCTTAGCACGTAAAATATCATTGTTATCTCTAAGATCGGAAATTGTAACATTGCAAACATCTAAGTCTTTAGCCTTAGCAATCAATTTTTCATTTTCACATCTAAGGCTATCAAGAGAAATATTCAATTCATCAATCTTAGCAAGTAAATCAACATTATCATCTCTAGGATTGGGAATTGAAGTATCACAAACACTAGAATCAACCTTAGCAATTAATTTGGCATTTTCATTTCTAAGGTTGGCAATAGTGTCGTGGCATGTGCTTAGCTCACTAGATAATTTTTCACATTTTTCAACTTCTAGAGCGTAAGCATTTTTAACCTTAACATGCTTCTTATTTTCTTTAATAAGGAAGTCCTCTTGAGAGTCCAAGAGATCATCCTTCTCATGAATAGCACTAATTAATTCATTTAACTTTTCTTTTTGTTGCATGTTTAGGTTGGCAAAAAGGATGCACAAGTTATCCTCCTCATTACTAGCATTATCCTCATCACTAGAGGTTTCATATTTAGTGGAGGATCTTGATTTTACCTTCTTCCTTTTGTCGTCCTTGGACATGAGGCATTTGTGGCCGACGTTGGGGAAGAGAAGACCCTTGGTGACGGCGATGTTTGCGGTGTCCTCGTCGGAGGAGGAGTCGGTGGAGCTCTCGTCGGAGTCCCACTCCCGACAAACATAGGCATCGCAGCCCTTCTTCTTGTAGTATCTCTTCTTCTCCTTTCTTCTCCCCTTCTTATCGTTGCCCCTGTCACTATCACTAGATAATGGACATTTTGCAATAAAATGACCGGGCTTACCACATTTGTAGCATACTCTCTTCGAGCGAGGTTTGTAATCCTTCCCCCTCCTTTGTTTGAGGATTTGGCGGAAGCTCTTGATGATGAGCGCCATCTCCTCGTTGTCAAGCTTGGAGACGTCGATGGGTGTTCGACTTGGAGTAGATTCCTCCTTCTTTTCTTCCGTCGCCTTGAATGCGACCGGTTGTGCTTCGGACGTGGAGGGGCCGTCAAGCTCGTTGATCTTCTTTGAGCCTTTGATCATCAATTCAAAGCTCACAAAATTCCCGATTACTTCCTCGAGAGTCATTAGTGTATATCTAGGATTGCCACGAATCAATTGAACTTGAGTAGGGTTAAGGAAAACAAGTGATCTAAGAATAACCTTAACCACTTCGTGGTCATCCCATTTTTTGCTCCCGAGGTTGCGCACTTGGTTGACCAAGGTTTTGAGCCGGTTGTACATGTCTTGTGGCTCCTCCCGTTGGTGGAGACGGAAGCGACCGAGCTCCCCCTCGATCGTTTCCCGCTTGGTGATCTTGGTCACCTCGTCTCCTTCGTGTGCGGTCTTTAGTACGTCCCAAACCTCCTTAGCACTCTTCAACCCTTGCACTTTATTATACTCCTCTCGACTTAGAGAGGTGAGGAGTATAGTTGTGGCTTGGGAGTTGAAGTGTTGGATTTGGGCCACTTCGTCCTCATCATAATCTTCATCGGGATGGTACCTGTACACCAAACTCAACAACATCTCATATACTTTTGTGGAGTGAGGTTAGGTGATATCGCATCATATCACTCCACCTAGCATAATCTTCACCATCAAACGTTGGTGGTTTGCCTAATGGGACAGAAAGTAAAGGTGTATGTTTAGGAATGCGAGGATAGCGTAGGGGGATCTTACTAAACTTCTTGCGCTCGTGGCGCTTAGAAGTTACGGACGGCGCGTCAGAGCCGGAGGTGGAAGGTGATGAAGTATCGGTCTCGTAGTAGACCACCTTCCTTATCTTCTTGTGCTTGCCGCCACTCCGATGCGACTTGTGGGAAGAGGATTTCTTCTCCTTCCCCTTTCCCTTGTTGCGGGACTCTTCCGATGAAGTTTTTCCGTGGCTTGTAGTGGGCTTGTCGCCGGTCTCCATCTCCCTCTTGGCGTGATCTCCCGACATCACTTCGAGCGGTTAGGCTCTAATGAAGCACCAGGCTCTGATACCAATTGAAAGTCGCCTAGAGGGGGGGTGAATAGGGCGAAGCTGAAATTTACAAAGTTAATCACAACTACAAGCCGGGTTAGCGTTAGAAATATAATAGAGTCCGAGAGAGAGGGTGCAAAACAAATCGCAAGCGAATAAAGAGTGTGACACGCGGATTTGTTTTACTGAGGTTCGGTTCTCGCAAACCTACTCCCCGTTGAGGAGGCTACAAAGGCCGGGTCTATTTCAACCCTTTCCCTCTCTCAAACGGTCCCTCGGACCGAGTGAGCTTCTTCTCTCAATCAAATGGGAACCAAACTTCCCCGCAAGGACCACCACACAATTGGTGTCTCTTGCCTTGGTTACAATTGAGTTGATCGCAAGAAAGAATGAAAGAAAGAAGCAATCCAAGCGCAAGAGCTCAAAAGAACACAACAAATCTCTCTCACTAATCACTAAAGCTTTGTGTGGAATTGGGAGAGGATTTGATCACTTTGGTGTGTCTTGTATTGAATGCTTAGCTCTTGTAAGTAGTTGGAAGGTGGAAAACTTGGATGACTTGAATGTGGGGTGGTTGGGGGTATTTATAGCCCCAACCACCAAACTAGCCGTTTGGTGAGGTCTTCTGTCGCATGGCGCACCGGACAGTCCAGTGCGCCACCGGACACTGTCCGGTGCGCCAGCCACGTCACCAGGTCGTTGGGTTCCGACCGTTGGAGCTCTGACGAGTGGGCCCGCCTGGCTGTCCGGTGGCTCACCAGATAGGCCCTGTAGGCTGTCCGGTGTGCCGCCACGCGCGTGCCTGACTTCTGCGCGCTCTGGCGCGCATTAAATGCCTCTGCAGGTGACCGTTGGCGCGAAGTAGTCGTTGCTCCGCCGTTACACCGGACATGTACGGTGTGTGCCCCGGACATGTCCGGTGAATTATAGCGGAGCGGATTCCCGAAGCTGGCGAGTTCAGAGTCGCTTGATCTTGGGGCACCGGACACTGTCCGGTGATGCACCGGACAGTCCGGTGAATTATAGCGAAGCGCCTCTGAGAATTTTTCCGAAGGTGCGAAGTTTAGCTTGAAGTCCCCTGGTGCACCGGACACTGTCCGGTGGCACACCGGACAGTCCGGTGCGCCAGACCAGGGCACACTTCGGTTATCCTTTGCTCTTTTTGTTGAACCCTTTTCTTGGTCTTTTTATTGGCTTATTGTGAATCTTTGGTACCTGTAGAACTTATAGACTTGTGCAAACTAGTTAGTCCAATTATTTGTGTTGGGCAATTCAACCACCAAAATCAATTTAGGAATATAGGTGTAAGCCTAATTCCATTTCAGTTATTTATTTTTATTTTACACCACATTTCAAAACATAACAAATATATCAACAGCTATAGCACAACATATTTTCACATAAAACATCTCACACACAGTCACATAACAATATCTAAATCCATAGTCTCATCAATTACATCACAAAAGTCTTATCCATAGTCATAAGACACATCTCATCCAGTCATAATAAGAGACAATATCTCATACATAGTCATAATAAAAGTCTCAAGTATCACAACATTTGAGTCCTGTTTCTCAAGCATGCCTCACTCACAACCATAATGAGCCCGAGCGCGCTCTCCCACAAAGGGGAAAGAATAACTGAGAAAGTAAATCGCTCAAAAAAGGGGAAATAAAAAAAAGACTATCAAACTACAGAATACATACAAAGTACTAGAAAGGCAATATTGTGACCATATCTCGATCTTAACTTGGACCAATTCCACCAGGCACCAACACATCAATGACCTTGCTCGCGACAATTAAACGAACAACAGAGTGGATCGAATTGAGTCGAGCACTAACTTTGGAGATGACCAAATCCTCGAACGTGACCCAATCGCTCCTCCCACTCTCCTTCGCCACCAGCTGCAACAGCCTATCGCCTAATCGCCCCTGGACTTGATAGTATTCCTGCGCAAATAGAGGCGAACCCGTTAGAGATCGCAATCCATATCCAGGACCAATTCAAAAGAGCGAATGTGCGTGCGGTGCTCACGAGGAAGATGGGACGTGAGATGGCACGACCACCGGTCTGCGACTGCGCTACGAGGGAGGCGAATAGCTCGCGGAGGCTGTCCAGCTCATGATTCGAGAAGGCCCTGCGAGGAAGCGTGTCAGCAGTGAGAGCACCAGACAGGGCTTGCAAATCGCGGCAGCGAAGGAGGTGGCATGCAGCTGTTAGTGGGGAGGCGGTACCTCGAGGCCATGACGAAGTGGCAGCTGGAGGCGGACGCCGGCGAAGCCTGCTAGTTGCCTATCGCCGCCGGCGGAGGTGGGGTCCCAGCTTGAGCGATTTACTTTGAGCAGCGGGCGGGGCGGGCTGGGCGATGGCGGCCGACGTCTTCGAGTTGGAGAAGGGAGTGATGGGCGTTGGAGAAGAAAAGATGAATGATGCAAAGATAAGGGTAGATTCGCGGATTAAGATAAAAAATATTACTTTCTAAAGTAAAGTCGTAGGAAGTTACTTAACTTACTAGAGGAGGTCGTAGGAAGTTAGCGGCTCGTTTGACTGGTCAAAAGCTGAAAGCTAACTTCCTATCGTAGGTCGTAGGAAGTTAGTAGGGGCAGCTAACTTCCTAAAGGAGGCCATAGGAAGTTAGCAGGGGCAGCTAACTTTCTAGAGGAAGTCGTAGGAAGTTAGTGGATCATTTGACCACACACGCGGGTCAGCAGCTGAAAGCTAACTTCCTATAGAAGACCGTAGGAAGTTAGCAAGGGCGGCTAACTTCCTAGAGCATGCCGTAGGAAGTTAGCAGCTCGTTTGACCACACGCGTTGGTCAGCATGTGAAAGCTAACTTACTACAGCTTTTATAAAACATCATAGTAAGTTATGTTTATTTTCTAGTGCTACCAGTTGTCTCTCAGAAGTTATTTATTTCCTACGGTTTGTTATAAAAGATGTAGAAAGTTAAAAAATCGTAGGAAGTTTATGTTTGTGGTGTAGTGCGAGTAAATGTGTATTTGAAAGCCTACGAACTTCAACAACGTAGCTAACTCATATTCGACTAGAGTGGACCAATCACCACTAAGTAATAATGAGTTCATTCAAAGTAGATTTAATCTACTACGTGAATATATTTTTATTTTCTATGTATAGGTTACCAATTATTTACATAGTGATTAATTTTGTAATTAATCTAATCTTAAAAGATGTACAATTTCTAACACAGCATAACATAATCCAACCACCGTTAGCTAGCGGTGTTGTCCTCCAGCTTGCTCAAGTCATTTCTCTAAACACCGAAGCGTGCTTAACTGGTGAAGGTCCGACCTACATTTGATTTATCACCCAGATAGTAGCTTGCACATGCCCCCCACTTCTTTTGTTTTCGGGGTCAAGTAGGTTATTGTTGCTGGTCGCGGATCTCTAGATGCGTTCGGTCAACGCCCTTGTATGAAGTGACAGATAAAAAAAAAGAAGAATGGCTGCGTCATTAGAATAATATTTGGATCGTATAGTTTAAAATTCATGGACCACTTTAACATTTAAGACTCCAAACCGGTGGCCGTTAACGAATAAAAAAACTGTTAGTTTGGTAGACCATACAAATGAGCAAATATGCTCTAAAGTTTAAAAACTTTAGACCAAGCTAGATCAAATAGAGCCTAAATGGAACTTTCTTAATTACTACTGTCTCTATTATAAATTGCAAATCACTCAATCTCTAATCCTAGATTAAATGTAACAGATTTATACAAAAATACAATACTACGTGCACCATCAAATTATGTTTTCCCCCCTGTATATTTAATTATTTAAACATGTAGGTGTTAGCACATTTCTCTATGAAAACGATCAGAGTTAGATAACTTGTCATAAAGCTAAAGTGACCTACAATACTAAATGGAGGGAGTGGTACGGCTGATCTGAAATTTAAATCTATTCCCAGCTAAGGTGCGCACCTGGTTCTGATTCTTCCGAGAGGCCAAGTTGATGCCCTCGTTCGTAGATCTAGAGGCTTGGTCAATTCCTCCCTGCATATTCGGATTCGGACATTACCAAGAAGAATTGCACATGGACAGGCCGGGCGAAGTTTCACAACTCAATCATCATTGCTTCGATTCCTAGCTTACGATCGTTGACCTGGCTGCCTAGCTGCCTCGCCAACTACAATGTGTTCCAAAAGGGTTAAGAGAGAGGAGCCAAACTGAGTTCATTGCTACATATACGGTTTTTATGTATCGTACATGTAGATCTTGCTTAAATGAGATATATATTTAAACTTGATTATATTTTTTATTTTTTAAATTATTGATATATGTGTATATATATTGATAATAAATATTCTTTATATAACACAACATAAATAAATTAGAGTTGAAACGGTTTATGTGAAGCAACCATGCGCTTGTTGGAAGGAGGTGACACACGAAGAAGCTAATGCTTAAATTATACTTCTTTCATTTTTTTTATTTATTGTAGTTTAGTTTAAAAATAAACTAGTCGGTGATAAATATTCAATAATGGATATAGTAATAGATATATATATGTCGAATAAGGGCCATCGGAAAAAGTAGTTTGCTTCAATATGAAAAAGGCATACGACAATCGGTCTCACGAGCAAGCACACGGTGCACGCACAATTTGTGATCCCATGCACGGGTGCGTGACGCCGCAAAGGAGATGCGTGGGACCGGCGCACGCAGCAGCGGGCGTGGCTGCACGCACGGCACGTCTGTAACTGCAACAGCGAGGTCTGTAATGGCGTCACGTCGGGCAACGGCGAATGTGGCGGCACGAGATGGATGCGTGGTGAGAGCGACGCCAAGCCAAGAGAGAGAGAGAGAGAGGCCACGGTGCCGGCGTGTGCCAATCCAACGAACCCAACACGCATAATACATGATGCGAAAGGCGATTAATTTCTTTTCTTTTTTTTCGTTTCAGTTGCCGACCGTATTATACGTGACGCTCTGGAGTGTGTTTTCCAGACACGCATGGTTCTCTTCACTGGCATCACTAGCACCGGTGAACCAAACTTGCCGTACAAAAAAACCTGAAGGAATTCACCATTGCCGCTCACCCAAATAAAGACTGTTTGGTTCATTGCCGGTTGGGTGTGGTTCAAACGCCTAATGATCGGCCTCAACAAGTTGCCGATGGGTTCAGTCTCCTGGCTGAGAATATATATATATATATATATATATATATATATATATATATATATATATATATATAGTCGCTCTAGCATATTCGATGTGCATCTCCTCGTCTGCCTGCCTCGAGCACCAAACACCGGCGCAACAAACGAGAACTCGCCACGTGTGCTACCACCGACACCAAGCCGTGGAGCAAGACCAGTACGCTTCAGTGATACCAGTACGTGGCGCTCTGCCAGTGGTCAAAGGCTCTGCGGAAGCAGCACCCCGCCGCATCCGATCCCATTCGGCGGAACGCCCGTGAAATTATGGTACCGCGTGGAGTCCGCAGGGCGCAGGTCGCTGGTCCACTGGCCAGTGACTCGCTCTCCACACTCTGCCACTGCCACCATCATCGCTGACACGCACGACACGCTGCTGAAGGAAAAGGGGGGCTTCTCGCCGGCGGAGTAAGGCTGGCCGCAGTAACGGACTGGATGTCCGACGCTACTCGACCCAGAGTTTACTCGATGCAAGAATGTGCTGCAGCGGGCTACTGGATGTCCGACGCTACTTTGCTGTGCACGCTTGGGAACGCTAGAAATACCGTTTGTACAGCTGAAGCGCTATGCACTGTTTGGGCACTAAATATCTACGGCAATGAAGAATATACTGTGAAAAAATGATAAAATATATGGTTGTTGATATAAGATTGAGATATAGAGTAAATATGACTGCAGATGGTTGTGGTATAGAGTAAAGAATTTTGCTGACGAAGATAGAATATTTCTTTTAGAGTAGTATGAGTGCGGATAGCCTAAGCGCGAAGCATAGTAATCCCTAATCAGGAATCACTCCTCCAAAAATTACGGCGACACCGCGATGAAACTGAGGGTTAGGGGGGGCGCTAATCAAATGCGGCGAGGCCGCGTCGCTATAAAGGAGCTCCTCGCGCCTCCTTTCCACCTCCCCGCCCCACCAACACTCCCGCACACCCACAGCCCCGCCCGTCCCCGTCCGTCCACAGCCAGCTCCGCCTCCCATCCAGCGCCCGTCCACAGCCACCACAGTTCCAGTGAGATCGAGCGAGGTAAGCTTAGATCTGAGCGATTTCCCTCGCGCGTCGCAGGTAAAGTTCACTCGACTTCGACTCTCTAATCCTCTTCTGTTCTTCCTGGTTCCGTCTTCTTCCTCGAGCAGACAGCGAGAGGCCCGTGGCCTTTTAGATCCCGGGCTTCAGATCTGCTGTTTCTTCTTCGGTTTGGTTCTAGTTCTAGCAGTGTACTACTAGTCGTTAGGTTGGTAGCCAAGAGAGGTTCTTTTTCCACACCTCCCTTGCGCAAGTGAGTCCTGTCCTGAGCGGATCTACCCACCACTGCCATCTGTTTTACTGTGGCTGTTGGGTTCCGCCAGTTTCTTCGTTTGTTCTTGGTTTGGTAGAGAGAGAGAGAGGAAAAAAAAACAAAAAAACAAAAAAAACAGTCTAGATGGCTGCTGCTATAGATCTGTCAGGGGAGGAGCTGATGAGAGCACTCGAGCCTTTTATCCGGGATGCCTCTGCTCACGGATCCAGTCCGCTCCTCCACCCGCACCAGCCACTTAGCCCCTCGTCGCCGTTCTCCTTCCACCAAGCCGTCGCCATCGCCTCCACCTACGGAGGCAACTACCCGTTCGCCGCCGCCGACGAGGCGGGCCAGCTGAGCCCTTCCCAGATGCAGTACATCCAGGCTCGCCTCCACCTGCAGCGTCGCCAGGCGCAGACCTCCGTGCTGGGCCCGCGTGCCCAGCCCATGAAGGCGTCCGCGGCCCCCGCCCCGGCGCGGCCGCAGAAGCTGTACCGCGGCGTGCGGCAGCGGCACTGGGGCAAGTGGGTGGCGGAGATCCGGCTCCCGCGCAACCGCACCCGGCTCTGGCTCGGCACCTTCGACACCGCCGAGGAGGCGGCGCTGGCCTACGACCAGGCCGCCTACCGCCTCCGCGGCGACGCGGCGCGCCTCAACTTCCCCGACAACGCCGCCTCCCGCGGCCCGCTCCACGCCTCCGTCGACGCCAAGCTCCAGAGCCTGTGCCAGAGCATCGCCGCGTCCAAGAAGGGCGCCAAGAAGCCGGCCTCCGCCGCAGCTGCCGCGTCGTCGTCCGCCCCCACCAGCAACTGCTCCTCGCCGTCGTCCGACGACGCGACCTCGTCCTGCCTCGAGTCCGCCACCGAGTCCTCGTGCCCGTCGCCGTCCGCCTCGCCAGGGCCGACGGTGCCGGAGATGCAGCAGCTGGACTTCAGCGAGGCGCCGTGGGACGAGGCCGCCGGCTTCGCGCTCACCAAGTACCCGTCGTACGAGATCGACTGGGACTCCCTCCTCGCCAATTAATCGTCGCCCCCTTGCTGGCTGGCTGGCTGGCTCCCTTCCTAGCCACACTACCGTCGTGCAGCAGGAGGAGGGTTAAAGAAGGTTAACGGCCGTCGCGCAGATGGGATTTTAGACATCCTGCGCGGGCACTAGTTGGATCATTAGTGCTAATCCCCGTCCGTCCGTTCGTTCGTTCTGTGTAGATGTCCGTCCGATTCGTTTGGTCCTTGTCACTGGTGAGTCAGTTGTAGATCTCGGGTTATTTAGGGTTTGGTTCTCCGGAGGAGGAGAGAACCACAACCGACGGGAAGCCGGCGTTTTTGTGTCCGGCGTTCTCCGGTGGTGGCCGGTACGTGTCACACTGGTCAGTGACCCCACCACCCGGCCGTTCAGGTGTCCGTTGTTCTGGTAGCTGTTTCTTGTGCTAGATGGTGTGCTGTGCTCTACAGGTTGTAAAGAGCAGCACGGTGTGATGTGAGGAGATGCTTGTCAAGCAGTAGTGCTCCGTATGTATGTTGTAAAATCAGCTAGCTAGCTGTATCCAGGAGTTGTAATTTGATGAACTGCTACTGTTGGTGCTACTATTGTATGGTTTATTGTTGTATAAACTATCTGTGTTCGGCTGTTCCCCAGTTTTTCCTTGATTTGAATGTCTGCAAGTAATCACGGCCACCAAGGGCATCCAGAAGATAATGGCTTTGAACTGTCGGCGTGCGTCCGCTCTGATGATATTAGTAGAGTATCTTGAGCAATCTCAGCTCAGAAAGTTCCATGTTCTTTTTATTTACCACAGACACAGACGGCGACCTTGATGCGGCGGGTTGCGTTGCGTATCATGGACTGAACACCCAACGGTTGCGTAACGCGTACTACCACCGCTACCATTGATGATGATCGGTTCAGCATCGTCTGTTGTCATCACTCACCCAAGCGAAGCCGAGGCGTGTGCTTCAAGTGACCTGAACGTTACGGAGCATGCATGGATGGTTCATGAACTGGCTGGCCTTCACGTAGCTAGCATTGAATTGAAGCGAAAGGAAAGCCCTCCATCCGGCCTATTCCTTCCCCTTCCCCCCTACGTATGCGTGATCGATGACCCGACGGCTAAAACACTGCGGCATACACCACTGCACTGCTAGGGCGGAGCCGGGAACATAATTTTTTCCGTCAAAATAAATTTCTCTCAAATAAAATTTTATCATTTTTAAAAGCATTAAATTCATTGGTAATAAAAAATTGAAGAACTTTAGTCCAAAACTGTCACCGCGCCACAGATTTGATGCTTCACCTTTTAAATATACAACCATTGAGAGCCAAATATATTAGGATCACTTGGTGTTTTGGTAAAAAAAACCTTTTCAAATCATGTAAAAGTTCAATGTATCAAATGGTTTTACGGATTATTAAGATTAATGGTCACACTTTAAGTCTCGACTGCACCCCCTGAGAGAGCCTTTCACCTACAAAACTTATCAAAACACAATCTACGAAATAAATCGGGAGATGATTTTATGTGAAGTTGATCATCTATATTAATATAGAATCGATAACTATGATCAGCTCCCATGATATAAGCGAAGTTTTTTTAATTTAACCGATCATCGTGGAGCCAAATTATTTTGATCTCTGTTCGAACTAATTATATGGTGCATGTATTTTTTTTATTAATTTATTTTCTATGCTATACACAAATTAGTATATACATATATACCCTACGACAATTTTTTTGTACCTTATAGTATTCGATAAATTGCTCATGTTCGCTTCAGATTAAATCCGGTTGCGTACACTGCTGCAGCCGCAATATATAGAGATAAAGACACCGTATAAACAGTAAAAGTCAGTACAGATTAAAGTTAAACGAACAGGTACCGGTGCGCCTCTAATGCTGGCACCAATCAGTACAGTACATTAGTATATCCACATATCCTCGTTGGCCAGGTGCGCCTTGACTCAGCGCATAACTCACTTGAAACTGGGAGCAAAGCAAACAAAGATCACGCCTCCTCACGAGGGGCGGACGTACGTTGAGCGGAGCGGGGGCACATGCCCCACTCAATTTTCTAGTTTTAATAGACATTTTATCTTATTTACTGTATCTATAAAGATCAAATAGTTAGTAAACCTCTATTTAGATCCTAACAAAGATATCAGGCCTACCTCAGATTTTGGTCTAGGTCCCGCTGCTCCTCACACCTCGTGGACTGCAGACTTGTCTGCGAGCGATCCCGGAGGAGCAGGAGGCAGGAGGCGAAGAAGCTTCGTAGGGCGGCTGCACGACTCGCGGCTATCATCCGAGACGAGACGACTGACGACAGCGACTGGCAGCGGTTTGCTGCTCACTGGTGTGGTGAGCGGTCAGCCCATGCCGTGAGTCTTATTTACTTCCTCCTGTCTTCGGCGCCGCGCGCGAAATTCCGATCAGACTGTACCTCAGAAAGAGGACTATTTGAATCGCCTACATGTTTGAAAATATACTCTATATAAAATAAAAAAAAGTACCTAAGAAAGAGGACTATTGATAGGAGCAAGCTACGTACGGGCGGAGAAAAAAAAGCGGCGTCGCGACAGCTCTGCCTCGTGCCATCTCGTTCAATCGTTCGTGTTCGTGTAGTAGCTGGCCCAATCGAAAGGTCTTTACACTAGTACACTCTGGGCAGCTCGGCTTTCCAGGTTTGAGCCAAGCCGGTCGCCGGAGGCGGGAGGAGGACGGTACCCAAGGCGCGGCCGCGCGGGAGTGGATTTCCCGCCATAGAGCGTTAAAACCCCAGGCCCAGGGGATGGGATGGTCTGCTGCCGGCCTACCGCCGCGCCATGGTGAACGATAATAAATGCGACGGATAGCGGTGGCCCTCGTATGGGCTCCGACGTGACCACGACAGGAGAGAGGAGAGAGAGATTCACGGCGCGGCGCGGGCCCCTTCTGCCCCGCCGGACGTGCCGTGCCGTGCCGTGCATGTGCGCACCCTCCCCGTCCTCCGTCCACCGCTCGCCGCCGGCGCGTGCGACAATGACTAAAAAACGTGCACTCCAGCAGCGCAAGCGAGCAGTTCTCCCCATGGGCGTGTGAACTGACGGGTTTTTTCCCCTCTTCTATCCAAGGAGATTAGGAGAAACGAGCGGGTCAAAAGGTAAGGTTGTGGCTGCCAAAAAAAAAGCCGGAACAAAACAACGGAGCCACACTCGTCGCCTTTCCTTCGCTTCGCTCTTTCTTTGCTTTGGCATGTGGCAACTGGCAGCAGCAGCAGCAGTAATGCCAACGAGCGAGCGCACAGCCAGGCGCTGTCCTTGCGCGTTGCGCCACTGGACTGGACTGGACTGGACTGGACAGGTCCCCGTCCGTCCGTAGCAACTTGTTGCCCGCCGCAGACCCCCCCTGCTGCCTGCGCCTTGTTAATTGCGAAAGGAGGAAGGCAGGGCAGGCACACCAACCCACTGCCCACTGCACAAAGGTCTACCGATGCCTCCGCTACCGGTGCTACTACCATGTGGGTCCAGTCCTATCTCTAGTGCTAGTGCTGGCCCCCCACTTATCTAGCTGTACCTGTCAATGGCCTCTCCTTTTGAGCACCGAGCAGGCGTTTTGCCGTGCCGCCGCGGTGACACATGGTACTCGCCAATAAAATAAAAACGCTATTTAAAAAAAAGAAAGTTCAACATTTGTAACGCTAACAAAAATATATACATACAATATTGAATATTTTACACACGTAGTTAGAATCATTAGATAAGTTATTGAATATATCTTTATACTAAATTCATTCCAAGATGTAATTATATTTGCCTGCTATTAGACTTCGTACTATCGCTACTTGATCATCAGCTATCTGCTTTGGTTTCCAGATTATTTTTCTTGGTTGTGCATGCAAGAGGTGCGAGACGTGGGTGAGAGAAAAAAAAAACGCGCCGGCGGTTGGCAGGCTAGCAGGATGATGTTCGGATTCCGGAAGAGGTAGAAATTTTCAAAGATTAAATCCCCTGTTGGTGGGGCTTTTTCTCTGCCAGTTTCAGTCCTAGCTCTCTGGCTCCTCTAAGAAAATGGCTCCTTCCTTATTTTGAGAAATAGATATAAAAAGAAACACCCTATTTGTTTGGAAAATATAGCTCCTCATACATCTTCTTCTAAGAGGTAGCACCGACTCATGCATCTTCTTCTAAGATGTAGCACCGATGAAGAGAAAAATATGGGAGAGAAACCGATAGGAGCTTCCTTTTCTGGCTCCCGATTCCTGCTTGCTTTTTTTTTTTGGAACTTCTCGCTCTTTTCTAGAAAGAGTCTATTAAAGCTTCTTCTTTGGTATATCTTTTCAAGAAGTCGTTGAAGTGCCGTGTCAAGGATACTGGATACACTGTCTAGGTACGCAAGCGGGCTAGTTTGTTGACAAAGTTAAAACATTAGTTAGGTTCCTGAGCCCACCTGTATCTTTCGGATGAGAGATGAAAGCCTGAACCTGCGGCCCAGGCTCCCAGCCTCTGCAACACATCACCGCAACAAGCGGTCCGTCCGCTAAGCTTCGGCCTTTGGGTTTGGGGTGGGCAACATCCAACAGCGAGCCTGTGTTGGGCTACGACTTCTCTCTGTTTTGGCATTCCTGGGCCTGGACCCTACCCCAGTAAGGCATTGTTCGTTTATTCCCAACACATAAATTAGATGAGATTAAAACAAATTAATAAGAAATTTGATTTGTTTGTGATTTAAACCCACTCAATCCCACTTAATCCACATGGATTGATAGCTAACCGAACAAGTCCTAACGTGACGTTGAGTGGGCTTAGCGTGGCGTGGTTGCTGAGCAAGTGTAACACTTTGATTATGTGATTGCAAATTTAACAACCAAAGATTATATAATGTGGTGTATTCCTATTTCTTCTATATAGAGAGTTAAATATGACCGGTCAGTATCAGTTTTTTTCGGTGAAAAGTGAAGTGTAACTGCTCCACCATACCAACTCCATCGACCTTCGTCTCACTTGTTTTAGCACGATGCCGTCTGCCGTGCCTGGGATTCATTTCCATGGCTGAAATCGATCCCCCGAGCTTAAGCGCTGATTTGATAACTAGAGATCACAGAAAATTGGAGAAGAAGATTGAGAAGTAAATTAGTTTATTTTTTCCTTGATCCTCTTTAATCCCTCGTAATTTCTTTGTCACCAAATCAAAGGCGACAGGATGACAAGAGGTGGTGGTGCAGAGCGACTAGCTAGGCCCAGTTATCAGTAGAAGAGGCCATAGCACATGTCAACGAGCCGTTGATGTCCCCCCTCGCCCATGCGGCGGCCTACCCATACCATATCCAACGAACCGCGCAGCCATTTCGTTGAGTTCCGAGGGAGGAGACCAGTCAGACGGTCCTCCGCCGCGACACGCGTCCTGTGCCGGTACCGCGCGTGTCGACCGCCGGCGCACTCCACGCACGCGCGTCCAGCGGTGGCAGGCAGCCGCCGCCGCGGTCGTGGTCTCGCGCGCGACGGCGACCCGCTGGCGGGCTCCTAGCTCCGGCGGCCCCCCCCCCCCCCCTTTACGTGCGTGACATATCACTAGCGCATGCCATGCACCACGTTACGTACGTCCTCGATCGGGCGTCTCGCGCCTGCTGGCGGCAGCCTGCAGGGCATGGGTGGGTGGGTTTGACGCAGCGGAGATGGCTCCTGAGTCCTGACCAACTGGAGGTGTCAGTGTCAGTGTGTGTGTAGCAGCGCGTGCAAAGACCGCAATTAGGACGGGACCCTGGCCTGCTGCATGCCCGGATTCGGATGGAACCATCGTCGTTTTCTTATCTCGAGCAGGAGAGGAATATACTACGTACTGTACTACGATATGGGATCAGGTCGAAGGTGCCGTGCATACGGAGTGTCCAAGATTCCAAGAATAAAGATAAGACATGGGTATATTTGCGCCTCTGGCGATGGCTTTCGCATCCATCAGCAGCGCAGGGCTCGAGCGTTTGTCTCTAGTTTTCACGAAAACCCAGTAGTTCAACCTTCAATAGCTCTACTAGAAGAAACAAAAGACGAGATTCAAGAGAGGAATAATTCGTGGTCAAATATGCCGGTTCGTAAGCATTTCAGTAGAACTTCAATGCGCGTCAGAGATCAAAGGAGCAGGCAAGGCCTCGAGGCACAATAAGGACATGTACAACTCTAAGACCCCCTTTAGCATTCCGCCTATATATATATATATAGTCACCTAAAAATACGTTTTTTTTTTCATATTTTGCACCGTATACTGTATTGTCCGTATATGGAATTTGAATATGAATATAAGGATGTGTAAATTGCTGGAGGAAGGGCATAGGTAAGCCCAGACGTCTCTAAACGGTGTAGATTCGAATAGAGGTGATGATTGAGGATGAAGAAAGCTAATCTAGGCTAAATTACTTGCTTACTGCTACTCATAAGACAAGAATGTAAAGTTTTGTAACATATATATGTTACAAGAGATCACCTGTGTAACTCTATAAGGCCCTTCCCAGCTTAGGTACCATTTATCGAACTTCCGTTCTCCTGCTCCTTAATAGCAAGGCTGTCTTCCAAACTAGATCTCCAATAGGGAATGTCGTGACCTTTACCCTCTTGTTGTAAGCCCTGACAACTATGATCTTTCCTGAGCCATTAACCTCTTGTCGATCACCTCATCCATATTATCTATCATTAGATCATGGTAGTCACCGATAGCTAGATCGTATTGCGTAGCAAACCTAATAGCATTCATGCTAATGTCTATAGGCAAACCAACTTTCTGTCCATACACAACTCAAAAGGAGAGACTTTAGTAGCACAATGCTTAGATATCTTGAGCCCATAAAACCTCAACAAAATGTGCCAATGTCAAGGATGATCAGATATCTTTTTTATAAGGCTAATTAACATCCTATTACTTGACTCGACCTAACCATTGGACTGAGCATAATATGTAGATGAATTGAGCAACTTAATCTTATATAATTTAGCAAACTCACGTACCTCTTTTGATATAAAAGAAGTCCCATGATCCATAGTCAAAGTCTAGAGAATGTTGAATCTATGAATAATATGCTCAGTCACAAACTCAATTACCTCCTTGTGTCTCGTATTTTTCAGAGCAACGACTTATGTCCACTTGGTAAAATATAATAGTCTGTGGCAACTTGTACAAACCGATGCCCCTTTAATTTGATGATGAATGATGAATCTTCAAAGGGAAATGGGCAATTAAGCCATTTATATAAGTTTTGGTGATTGAATGTCCAACACAACATATTGGACAAACTTGTTTGCTAAGTGTATGAGCATAGGTTCACTCGAGCGCAATTTGAGGATACGAAGTCAAAAAGAGCTTAAACGAGGCTAGGAATTTCAACATTTTTTAAAAGGGTAAAACTGTGAGGTATGAACCTCTAAATATGTTGCATTTACCTATTTGAATATTTCTAACACTTTGGTTAGCTCAATAACTCAGTTTCTAGCAAAAAAAGTGCATTTTGGCTTGTGTTTGAGTTGAAACAAGAAAAGTACAAGGGAGATGAGCTAAAGGTATGGACCTATGACTTAGGCAGGTCAAACATACTCCAAATATATTTGACTAATTCATATAATAGCCCCCAAAAAGCCTAGTCGATTTAGACAAGTTTGGTCCCAAAAGTGCTTTAACTCAAGGTTCTATGGCACACCAGACTAGGTCCATGTGCCACTAGACCTGTTTACTAGAGACACCTACATAAAGACTTCAGCGGCCTAGCGCACCGGACCAGGTCCGTCATCACTAGACCGCTCGTACGATGAACTTCTTAGGCTCAAGATTTTATTTATAAAATTCACTAGACTACTACTATGCATGGTCCGGTGGTGCACCAGACCTTGTAGTAACGGTTACTTCGAGCACTTAATAGCTACTTTAACGAGCAGCAAACATGTGGTGGTTCGGTGGTGGATTGAACCGGACCAGTGCTAGTCTATTTTGGAAGTCACCCAACTTCTCTAGTCCCTCGGTCAAGACTCAGCGCTCGTCCTTCGCCGCACTCGGTCCATCGGCACGAACCCGCATGCTCTTCACCTTCATTGTCGACCACCGTCTCCTTACTGCACACCTGCACAACACAAGCCGAAAGACATGTTTGCAACACACAAACTTGCACCCTGGTTAGTCCAACTAACTGTTGGGGCGAAGGCAAAGGCGCCACCCTTCGCTCGAAGCCTTCGCTGCAGCAGCTGAACTAACAGAAACAAAACAGGCAGGGACACCCTTCGCCTCTTCCGCTCCAGATGAAGACTGGCGGCGAAGGGCATCCCACGGTGCGGCCTCGTCCAGCTCGGAGGCCCACGTGCAATCCGGCCCGTTGTAACGGGCCCCGCTTGGCTGCCATGCGTTACGGGCCTAATTTGTAAAAGCATTCCTGTAATTACGGTCTGTAACCCCGCTTTATGGGAATATTCTAGGGATAATCTAGGTAGCTGAGGGCACATGCGTCCTTAGCTCGGGGTGTTGCGCACTCAGGTACCTATAAATACCCCTGTACAGTGCCCGTGAGAGGGCAGATTAACAGAGCTTTTGCCATCTAGTGCGAGTGCCCTGTTGTCATCACTGTTCACCCTTGTTGGATCCCCTTGCAACTGAGAGCAAGTTCCAACATTTGGCGCCCACCGTTCGTGCTACGAGAAAACCACCCGCGATGGCACCCAAGAGAGCTAACCCGAAGGCTGACGAGGCTGCGAAGGCAGCACTGCTCGCCGCAAGAAAGGGCAAGGCCCTCGCCCTCACCCAATCCACCCACCAAGAGGCCACTGAAGACGATGTCCCTCGCGCATGCGAAGACGACACCCTCCGCACCTGCGACCCTGAGGAACAACCGCAGCCACCCTCAGGCTTCGCACCACCGAAGGGCGCGGACCTCGCTGAGGACGGTGAGGTCCTCGGCGTCTCAGCAGAAGAACAGCTACAGCTGCGCGCCCTGCGCCTCAAGAACCGCAATCTCCAGAGGCAGAAGGAGATACTGGAGGCCAAGCGCCAACGTGTGTCCGCACTAGCCAAAGTGCGGCAAATGATACGCGACGAAGAGCACAAGGCCCAGGAACTCGAGCGGGAGATTGCGCTGATGCAGCGCGAAGGCCACCTCGGCCTGCAGCACGAGTCACCCCTCCAGCAGCGCGCACAACTCGAAGACACGCGCGAAGGCCACCCCGGCTTGCAGCATGGGCCACCCCTGCAACACCGCGCGCAACCGGAGGACCCGCGTTTCCCTCAACGCGACCACACCTTCCCGCACGCCGCGCCATTCCAAGGGGTCAACTATCTCGATGAGCGAAGTCCTCTAGCGCCTCACCTGCAAGTGACGCCGTGGCCGGCTAACTTCCGGGCAGGGACCTATCCCAAGTACAACGGCAGCACCGACCCGGCTCAATACATAATGAGTTATCAGGTCGCCGTTGCATCGTCTGGAGGGGACGACGCCACAATGGCGAAGTCTTTCATCATCGCCCTCGAGGGCCCCGCACTCACCTGGTTCACCAGGTTGCCTCCGCTGTCCATTGATTCCTAGAGAAGTCTCTGGGACAAGTTCCTGCTCAACTTCCAGGGGTACCGCCCAGACACCGACGCCCTGGCCGAACTTTCGCTCTGCAAGCAGCTAGAAAAGGAGACTCTGAGGGAGTATTACCGCAAATTTTTAACACTCAAGTCACAGCTGCCCTCAGTCGATGACCAGATTGCCATCCACTATGCTATCAGTGGCCTTCGCGCCGGCGTCCTTTACAGCCACTGCATCAGAGATCCACCGAAGAACCTCCAAGAGTTATATCAGCTGTTTGAAAAGTACGCCAGATCCGAAGAGCTCCACCAGCGCAAGATTGAGTCCCAAAGGAAGCCAAAAGATGCTCCACAGTCCAGCCGCACGTGGACAAGGACTCCGCAGCCAGACTCCGGTCGAGACGGCCGCAATCAGCAGCAAGTGCACAACATCGCCAACCAACATCCCGCTGCTGACCCCCCTCGTCGCCAGGAATATCCCCCCCAGGGCCGCGGAAACGGCACTCGTGGCAGGGGCCGAGGGCGTGCGCAGCCGCTGCGCCGATTCTACTGCCTCTTCCATGGCGAAGACTGCGCCCACCAAACCAAAGACTGCCCCGAAACGAAGGCTACCAGAGACAGAATGGCACGGGCGCAGCCAGCCGACAACCCCAGAATTGTCGCGCACAATTACCAGCAACCCCCTCCACCATATATCCACGCTCCCGCCCCGCATCCACCGCACCACGCTTACCAACACCATCAGGAAGTACAAATCGTACCTCCTCCACCCCCACCACCACACCAGCAACATCAAAACATCCCCCACGCCCCAAAGCAGGAAGACTTCGCCGATCAACCATATCGCGGAGTCATCCACATGATAACTGGGGGGTCCAGCACTGACTTCGACACCAAGCGGCAAAAGCGGGACCACTACCGCAGCATCAACCATGTCGCCGTCACGGGCCCAGTCGTGCAGACAAAGTGGTCCCACATACCGCTAACCTTCGACGCACGGGACGTCGACTTGCGCAGCGCCCCCCACTGCGACGCCATGGTTATCAATTGCAGCGTGGCAGGCTGGGACCTGCACAAGGTCCTCGTTGACAACGGCAGTCAGGCGGACATCATCTTCCTCCACGCCTTCGATCGCATGGGCATAAGCCATAGCCTGCTTAAGCCTTCGGACAACCCGTTGTATGGCTTCGGCGGCAAGGGCACCTTCCCCGTCGGCAAAATAGAGCTGCCTCTCTCCTTTGGTGTAGCACCCAATGCCCGAAGCGAGCAAATAACCTTTGACATAGTGGACATGGTATATCCTTACAATGCCATCATGGGCCGGGGCTCCATCAATAAGTTCGAAGCAGCCATTCACGGACTGTACCTATGTATGAAGATACCAGGTCCGTTAGGCGTCATCACAGTCTTCGGCAATCAACAGGTTGCGCGTAACATAGAGCGGGACTTCGTGCCCGGTCAAAGAAACGTGCACTGCCTCACGGCCCAACGCGAGGTCCCCGCGCCTGCCAGCCCAACCGATAAGCAACACGACAAGGCGCAGCTGCAGAGCAACGACGGGACCAAGACTGTCCCCCTCGACCAGGCCACGCCCAGGCAGACAGTCATTATCAGCGAAGACCTTACTTCGCATGAAGAAGAAAAGCTCCTCTCCTGCCTGTCCAAGAACAAGGATGTCTTCGCCTGGTCAGCCCTCGATCTGGTCGCGGTTAGCCGTTCAATAATTGAGCATAGTCTGGGAATCGACCCTTCGGTACGGCCGAAAAAAGCAGCGGCTTCGCAAGATGTCCGACGAAAAGACGGAGGCCGCCAAGGCAGAGGTGCACCGCCTCCTGGAGGCCAAATTCATCGAGCCGGTGGCTTACCCCACATGGCTCTCCAATGTCGTGATGGTGCAGAAAAAGAGCGGGAAGTGGCGAATGTGCATCGACTTCACCAGTCTCAATAAAGCCTGCCCAAAGGACAATTTCCCGTTGCCGCGGATCGACAAAATAGTCGATAGCGCGGCCGGATGCGAGGTCATGTCCCTCCTCGATTGCTTCTCCGGTTACCACCAGATATACATGAAGGAAGAAGACAAGGCCAGCACCAGCTTTATAACACCCTTCGGCACATATTGCTTCATCAGAATGCCGGAGGGACTCAAGAACGCCGGGTCCACCTTCTCCAGGCTTACCAAAACAGTGCTCGAAGGGCAGGTCGGCAGAAACATATTCACATATGTAGACGACATTGTCGTCGCCAGCAAAAGCAAGAAGGACCACCTCGCCGACCTCGCCGAAACATTCGCGAACATGCGAGACGCACAACTCCGCCTAAACCCAGAAAAGTGCGTCTTCGGCGTTCGCCAAGGCAAAATATTGGGCTACCTGGTATCACACCGCGGCATCGAGGCCAACCCGACCAAGATTCAGGCCATCTTGGACATGACGCCTCCGCAGTCCGTCAGGGACGTCCAGCGCCTGACAGGCAAATTGGCCGCTCTCAACAGATTCATCTCCAGGTCCGCCGAGCGAAGTCTCCCCTTCCTCAAGACACTCCGTGGTGCAAAATACTTCGCCTGGGGACCAGAGCAGGCGGCGGCCTTCGCCTCATTAAAACAGTACCTGACAGAGTTGGTCGTCCTTACCAGCCCCGACCCCTCGCTCCCCCTGCTGCTCTACGTCGCGGCTTCGCCACATGCGGTCAGCGCGGCACTAGTGCAGGAGCAGACTGTCGAGGGCGTGGTCCGGCAGTGCCCCGTGTATTATGTCTCCGAAGTGCTGACACCATCCAAGTGCAACATGACAGAGCTGGAGAAGATTGCCTACGCAGTCGTCATGTCGTCGCGCAAACTGCGCCATTACTTCGAAGCATTCAAGGTCCGAGTCACCTCAAACAGAGGACTCGGCGAATTATTCAGAAACCCGGAGGCGTCGGTGAGGATTGCCAAGTGGGTGGCCGAACTCTCTGGCTACCACATCTGCTTCGAGCCCAGGACAGCTATCAAGTCTCAAGTCCTGGCAGACTTCATCGTCGACTGGACTGGGCCAACAACACAGCCAGATCCGTCCGCAGAGAAGACTTGGACGATCCATTGCGATGGCGCATGGTGCCATGCGGGGGCAGGCGTCGCTGCAGTCATCACCTCACCAGTTGGGGTCAAGCACAGATATGCAGCACGACTCAGCTTCAATCTGGAATCCGACAGATGCACAAATAACATAGCAGAATACGAAGCAGTCATCCTCGGCCTCCGCAAGCTAAGGGCCCTCGGAGTCACCACCTGCATCATCAAAACAGACTCCAAGGTAGTTGCCGGCCAAGTCGAGAAAGACTATGCAGCCAAGGACCCCGCGCTCATGCAGTACCTCGCGGCCATCCGAAGTCTCGAGAGGCAGTTCAAGGGGTTCACCTTGCAACATGTGGATCGGGCCAAGAATGAGGAGGCCGACGCATTGGCCAAGGCCGCCGCCAGGGGCGAAACTCTGCCCTCCGACGTGTTCTTTCATATCATCGGCACACCAGCAGTCCGGAGCCCTGAAGGGCTCCAGATAACCAATGACAGCGAGGGCCACCGCACAGTCAACCTTATCATGACCGAAGACTGGCGGGCACCCATAACCCTGTTCCTACAGGGGTATTATCATCCAGCCGACATCAGTGAGGCCAAGCGTCTCAGACATCGAAGCCGAGACTTCGCACTGATTGAAGGCCAACTCTACAAAAAAGGGGTCAGTCAGCCAATGCTTAAGTGTGTCACCGAAGCCGAAGGCATACAGATTCTACGTGAAGTCCACAGTGGCACGTGCGGCTCACACGCAGGGCCGAGGGCCCTTGCTGCTAAGGTGATCTGCCAGGGCTTTTACTGGCCCGCAATGATTTGCGCCGCAAATCGGGTCACACGGTCCTGCGAAGCCTACCAGAAGTTTTCTCCTCGGTCAGGCGGCCCCTCGCAGTATACAAAGCTGATCGCCCATACATGGCCTCTCCAGCGCTGGGGCCTCGACATTGTCGGGCCCCTGCCCACCGCTCAGGGGAACCTTAAGTTCGCCTTCGTAGCGGTCGAGTACTTCACCAAATGGATCGAGGCGCGGGCTGTTTCTACAATAACATCAAAAACTGCCCAAAAATTCTTCTGGCAGAACATCGTTTGCCGCTTCGGAGTACCGTCCGAACTAACAGTCGACAACGGCAAGCAGTTTGACAACCAAGACTTCAAGGATTTTTGTTTCTCCATTGGCACCAAGCTTGCCTTCGCCTCAGTCTATCACCCGCAGTCCAACGGGGTCGTGGAGCGCGCCAACGGGAAAATCTTCACAGCTATCAAGAAAATGCTCCTTGATGAAAAAAGGGCAGATGGACCGATTTGTTACCTGAGGCAGTCTGGGCACTAAACACGACTGAGTGCAGGGCGACCGGGTTTACTCCCTTCCGCCTTCTATACGGATCGGAGGCCATGACCCCGCAAGAAATAAAGCACGGGTCCCCGCGAACAGTTCCGTCAGCTGTCCCCGATGTGGACGAGCCAACTTCAAAGGATCTCATCGACGGAGACCGAGTCTTCGCCCTACAGGCCCTGAACAAATACCAAGCCCAGACCAAAGCATGGCACGACCACTCAGTCATCCCGAGGGAGTTCAGCGAGAGGGACCTCGTACTCCTTCGAACAGCTCGGACGGAGTCCAAGAGCAAGCTGGAGCCCAGGTGGGAGGGCCCCTTAATAGTCAAGACAAAAGCTTCCCCCAACGCTTACAGGCTCACAACGCCAAACGGCGAGGACCTGGAGCACTCCTGGAACATCGACAACCTCCGCAAATTTTTTGTTTGATTCCTCAGGGCCGTCTTCGCCCTTGTAATTCGTAAAAACAATTTTGTACCGGCCCGCACTCTTTTCCTCCCGGGGGTGAGGTTTTTAACGAGGCGGAGCCATGTAATATATGTGTGAAAAATCCCCCGCAAAGACATGCGTCGAAAAAGACCGCAACGACGGTCTTCGACATTCGACCAACACGAGGTCACCGCGAGGCTAAGCGCTAGCCACCCTCGCGTGCGACAAATCCGCGCCGAAGTCGCCTAAGGGTGCAGCCGGATTAGCACAACAAGTGCGAAAAAATCAAAGTCTATCGTGAAGACTATACGTGCAGAAGTCGCCTAAGGGTGCAGCCGGATTAGCACAACAAGTGCGAAAAATCAAAGTCTATCGCGAAGACTATCCGTGCAGAAGTCGCCTAAGGGTGCAGCCGGATTAGCACAACAAGTGCGAAAAAATCAAAGTCTATCGCGAAGACTATCCGTGCAGAAGTCGCCTAAGGGTGCAGCCGAATTAGCACAACAAGTGCGAAAAAATCAAAGTCTATCGCGAGACTATCCGTGCAGAAGTCGCCTAAGGGTGCAGCCGGATTAGCACAACAAGTGCGAAAAAATCAAAGTCTATCGCGAAGACTATCCGTGCAGAAGTCGCCTAAGGGTGCAGCCGGATTAGCACAACAAGTGCGAAAAAATCAAAGTCTATCGCGAAGACTATCCGTGCAGAAGTCGCCTAAGGGTGCAGCCGGATTAGCACAACAAGTGCGAAAAAATCAAAGTCTATCGCGAAAACTATCCACGCAGAAGTCGCCTAAGGGTGCAGCCGGATTAGCACAACAAGTGCGAAAAAAAATCGAAGTCTATCGCGAAGACTATCCGCGCAGAAGACACCTAAGGGTGCAACCGGACCAGCACAACAAAGGCAGAAACGACAACATCAAACCGTCCACGCCAAGACCAACTTTAATCACACCAACACAGCACACCAAAACAAACCAGACAAAGTACACAACGCCTTCGCACACATATGCAAGCGAGGGCACACAATTTCATCATACAAGCCTCTACATATACAAGCGAGGGCACCACACTCTACAACGGCTCAACCTTAGGAATAATTCCCATCTCCCTATAATTAAATAGCATTATCCTAAGCTCCTCACCCGCAAAAAGACTTCGCAGTTCCCTTTCACCTGTATTCTCGGCGGCCGGCAAAGACAACAGTTCCTGCCGGCCAGCCCCACTCACACGAAGCCGAGCCCCCTCCGCCCCACTAACTCTACGTTTCGCAACTGCCCTTCGTCGCCGTCGCCCGGTGCTAGGACCTGGCACATCCTCTGCGTCCGCGGCGTGCGGCGAAGCCTCCGCCGCAGCCACATCCAAGGCCGCGAAGTAGTCCAAGTCCTCCAACGACTCCTCAGTCCACTCAATCGAGCTCCCAGAGTCAGCACAATCAAAAAACTCAGATGCAGACCCACCACATTCATTACCATCTTCCGCGGTCGAAGCCGCCAAAAATTCAGTAGTAGCGGTTGTGTGCGCAGGCCCAAAATCTTGAACCTGCGCAGCAACCAAAATTCAGTAACATGTACAAATTCCCCCAACCCTCTACACCCACTACGCCACCTGCGACGGCCCTGACGTTGCGGGAGCCTCCGCCGTTGGCTCCGCCGTTGCTTCCGTTGTTATCTCCGCCGCTACCGCTGCGGGATCTTCAGCACTCGGCGCGGCAGCTGCGGAGGCATCAGGCGTGCCTTCGGCGACCTCTGGGGGCAGGTCTTCACCGGCCGTAGCGGATGTGGGGGCACCCGACGCGTCCCCCGCAATGTTCGGGGTCGGCTCCAGGGCGACCCCAGACGTGGCCTCCGCCGGGGTCGACTCCGGGTCAGTCAGCATGCTGTTCAGCGCCCCGAAGTCGTCGACCCTCTCGCCACGCGCCGCCTAAGCCAAAACACACAAAATTCATCAAACACACACACAACCCACGTCCAACAAATACCAAACCAGCGAAAACGTTACCTGAGCCCTCGCCGTCTCAGCGCGCTCCCTGACCACCTCGCGACCGTGTGGACCCCACAGCCGGTCAAAGATAGCTCCGGCGGATTCCTTCACTACGGGGTCCTCAACCTTGAAGATATCTTGCTCAAAATCTTCTTCGACTTGGTCGAAGACCTCGAAGTGCCGGCACCCTTCGCGGGAGAGCGCGTTCATCGCCCCCTCGCAGGTGACCAGGGAGGCATACGCCATAAACCCCTCCACGACAGTGGGGAGCGCCTGCAACTCCTCCTGCACCCACTCCAGGCACCGAAGTCCGGGCTCTCGGTCCGGCACTTCGAATTCACCGGTCCCCGCGCCCAGGCCACGGTATGTATCTACAAGCAGTTGGCGCGTCCGCTCTGCCTCCGCTCGTGACGCGGCCTCGGCCCCCTTCACACGGCTCTCCAGTGCGGTGAGCCGCTCCTGCAGCTGCTCGGCGCGCTCCCTAGCAAGATTGCCCTCCGCCCGTGCCAGGTTGGCCTCCGCCTGCGCAGCCTGCGCCTTGACAAGGGCCTCGTTGGTCTCCCTTCTCTCCCCCGCCAGCTGGCGCCGGAGGGCGGCCTTCTCGTCCTCCAGTGTGGCCACCTTGTCCGCCAGCTTGCGACACTTGCTGTCGGCGGCCGATTTTTCACGGACGGCGTCAGCATGTTGTGTCCGAAGTCTTTCGACTTCGGCAGCCACAGCTGCCGTGAGGGCCCCCGACGCAGTGCGGCTGGCGAAGTCAGCCACCTGCAGAGCAATCGTAAGACCGCGGCCCAAAAAAAGGGGGGGACGGAGTCCAACTCAGCGGACCTGACGTAGCGCCTCCGTCACCTCCGTCAGCCGGCGGGACGCAGCGCCCGCCTCATCCATGACAACCGCGAGGGCAGACGCCTCGCCTCCGGCGCTAAGAGCCCCGCCCTTCGGCACTGCGGCAGCCGTCGTGGTCGCCGCGGCAGGCGCAACCATAGCAAGTTGGCCTTCGCCCAACCCTGCAACGTACCAACGAACCAATCAAAAAAAAGGGCCAAGCCAACAACTTACCACCGAGATAGTCGTCCACACTAATATCGGTGACGAAGTCAGCGACACGTTTGCCCGCCAACGGCAACGCTCGGGCCGCCTTCGCGACCTCCGCCACTCCGCTGGACGGTGGCACCGCCTTCGCTGGCTTCGAGCCTCCGGGGCCTGCCGTTGCCTCCGGCGCCTTGCTAGATGCAGGGACGCCCGACTTCGCCGCCAGCGGCGGCCGGCCTCCGCCGGTGGTCGCAGCCTTCGCAGCCCCCCGCTGCCTCTTCGGCCTGGCTTCAACGAGCCTGATAGCCGCCTGGCGCTTCTGTGCAGCTCCCTGGCGATCCTTGTCCATCACTGCTGACACAACAGCAGCAATATTCCGCCCGTAAGGAAATACCCTCCATTCACGAACCATGCGAGATGTAAAAAAGTCCTCGCCAGCCGCGCGGGGGACAGGAACATTCCTAGGCCAGCAACCCCCGGTAACCCTCAGCATCCGAGCCGAAGACTCCCGGAGCTCGGGCGAAGACATCCTTTCCCCCGGGGCCGCGCACGTCCTCATCAACTCTCTAGCAAAACGATCAGAAACCCCAAGTCCTCCCATAGCAGTACCTAATTTTCTCTTTTTAGAGGATGGGGCGGCCGCCGGCGCAGGGTCGTCTCCGGTCTCCACCGCCGGTTTCTTCCCACGGCGGTCCACATCGTCTTGACCAGGGTAGCCGTCATATGGCAATTGATTTAATTCAAAAACCCTGTTCAAGCGGTCATTCGACCCGCGGATATCCCAGCTGCGCTGGCCCTCTGTCCTCGGCACGTAGCGTCCTACAAGCCGCACCGCCCCATCCTTCGCCTCACGCACAGCGGCGGCCGGATCGCGGTTTTGCAGATTCAGGGCGAAGGCGGGACTCCGCACCACCCTTCCACCATGAAAAGGCATCTGGCGAGGGCATACTTCGCCCAACGCCCAGCCATGCGCCAATGGCCACACCCCGTACGCCACAAATTCTTCAACCAAGTCGCGCCCACTGCTCAGGCCGGCGGCGAGCCGAAGAGCCCCTTCGTCCTCATCCCCCTCCGCCACTTCAAAGGGCGGGTACGCTGAGTAAAAATGAGAACACATCGCGGACACGGGGAGTCCCTCATGGCCTTCGACGGTACCCTCAGCGACGTAAAACCAAAATTCATTCCAGTTGCCCCACTTGTTGCGGGCGCAAGGAACCAACTCGACTACCTGCATCGTGGTTTTGCCGGTTTTCGGCGTGAATGTGCAGGATCCAAACTGAGCAACTTCGCCTCCAATCATCCTCTTCTGCCAATGCAAACAATAATACTTCGCAAAAACTTCCACCGATGGCTGTCCGCCGTACGAAGTCGTCGCCCAGACATACTTCGACAGAGCCACTATGGCATTCGGTGTCAGCTGATGTATTTGAACGTTGAACCTGCGCAGGACTTCGCCAACAAATCGGTGCGCAGGCAAGCGGAGTCCGGCGGCGAAGAACGCCTCGAAAACGACCAACTCGCCCTCTGGCTCGGGGACTTCCTCCGTCCCCGGGACTCGACCAACTCCGCCGCCGAAGTAACCCAACCGCTGCATATCTTGCACGCGGGCCGACGACATCCGCGATACGCCAAAATCAACAGAATCGCCGGCGCGCAACTCCTCCGCCATTAAACTACTCAGCGTCTCCTCAGATGAGGCGGCGGCCGGCGGCGAGGGAACGGCCGGCGGTGTAGCGGCAGCGGAAGAAGACGAGGACGGCATCGCTACGTACCGTCGACGGCGGCGGGCGGTCTGCTTCACTCGAGCCAGATCTCCGGCGAACAAGCGCACGGCGGGCAGACGAGCAGCAAGACGGCGGAAAGGGTGGCTAGGGTTTTCGCGGAGCGCGGAAGGTGAAGTTCAAAAAGCGCCGACCCCCGCCCCCTTTTATAGCCAGGGCGCGGCTCTTCGGGAAACCCGCAATCCAACAGGGCGCGGCGCTTCGGGAAACCCGCAATCCAACAGTACGCCGTCAATCAACGGTCATGTCAAAAACCCCCGCGGAACCACTTCGAGCGAGGGCAGCGTCTCCGCCATCTAACGACGTCTTCGACACCAGGTGACTTTGTCGAACTGGTCCCTCGGAGGGCAAATGTTGGGGCGAAGGCAAAGGCGCCACCCTTCGCTCGAAGCCTTCGCTGCAGCAGCTGAACTAACAGAAACAAAACAGGCAGGGACACCCTTCGCCTCTTCCGCTCCAGACGAAGACTGGCGGCGAAGGGCATCCCACGGTGCGGCCTCGTCCAGCTCGGAGGCCCACGTGCAATCCGGCCCGTTGTAACGGGCCCCGCTTGGCTGCCGTGCGTTACGGGCCTAATTTGTAAAAGCATTCCTGTAATTACGGTCTGTAACCCCGCTTTATGGGAATATTCTAGGGATAATCTAGGTAGCTGAGGGCACATGCGTCCTTAGCTCGGGGTGCTGCGCACTCAAGTACCTATAAATACCCCTGTACAGTGCCCGTGAGAGGGCAGATTAACAGAGCTTTTGTCATCTAGTGCGAGTGCCCTGTTGTCATCACTGTTCACCCTTGTTGGATCCCCTTGCAACTGAGAGCAAGTTCCAACACTAACTCACCCCATGGCGTTACCCGTTGACAACCACTCATCACAGCCCGGACACAAGGGCATATGCCAACTTTGTGTTCGCAATGAGTGCATTGTCAACCCACCGTAAAAAAACAACATGATCTGGAAAAGAGAGAAAACAAAGAGAAAATTCACTCAAAAGACAAGATGCCAGACCAAGGCCAAAGACAAGTCTTCGAAAGTGAGCAAAACTTGGTCCCCAAAGATATGAGCAATAGCTCAACACGACTAAGCAAAGATGGCTATCCTCAAGAAGAGGCAGAAAGTGGGCTCAACACCACTAGCTAGAAATCAGGGCCAAATCTAAGCAAAACACAACAACAAAGCTAAAATGAAAGCTAGTTCCTGCAGAAAGAGGCAAATGACTCAATACAACTAGCAAGATACATTTCTCAGAAGCTCCCCCTATCAAAGTCAACTCTATCTGAAGAAATACTTTGTGTTAGAAAGAAATGCAACCTTTCTCCCCCTAATTCTCCCTCTCCAAAATTCTCCAAAGTTCTGCTCCTTGTTGATACATGCACTCAGTAAGTACCACGTAAATGCTCAAAAACAGCAACCCCCTCAAAAACAACAAGCCCCCCTAAAAATAATTTACGTACCTTGTTTGAATTACGAGTTGTGTTTCATTTTAAATATAAGTAACAAGTCCCCCTAAAAATAATTTACGTACCTTGTTTGAATTACGAGTTGTGTTTCATTTTAAATATAAGTCTGTAAAAGAAAAAAAGTTGATGTGGTTTTAGGCTAACAACGATTAAGGCTATGCACTGGATCATTGCGGTAGATAAAGGGGTGTTTAGGATGGCTCCAGGTTCTAGCTTCAATATAGAGTTGTAGTTTATAACATCAATTTACTAACTTCACTGAATCTCGTAGAGCTAGAGCTATCCTAAACAGGATCAAAGATTGATATTGATATACGAGTGTGACCAAGACCAGGCGAAGAGGTCGGTACTGTTTAATTAGCTTGATCTTATGTCCACCACCTTTATTAGATCGGATTTGAATGAGCTCTATTTGAGAAGCTACATATATTCCTTAAGAAAATTCATGTCAAAAGAAACTTTCCAAGTGGCATCTGCTAGCTTAGAGTTGACCATTAAAAGTGTTCCTAGTGAGTTACTCCCTCCGTTTCTTTTTATATGTCGCTGGATAGTGCAATTTTGTACTATCTAGCGACATATAAAAAGAAACGGAGGGAGTAGTTAGCAGAGACAGTGCTGCATGGGATGGCTGAAGATCGAGTCCCCTACAGCTGCTGAGTTTATAGAGTTTTACTGAAGCCTCATCTTAAATTTTAAATATACACAATATAATATAAAATATGCTTATATAGCGTAGCATTTTAGTTCCGTCACTCCTTCAAAAAAAAAAAATTGATGGCTCCGTCCTATAGGGGCTTGTTGCTTAGTGGGACATGTTTAATTATTCAGTTGAGTAGTTGACATGATTGTATACGAGTGTGATTGTGCGTGTGTGCCAACTTTGCGTCATATATTGCTGCTAGTCCCGCATGCACTCGTCGCGCCTGTGCAAATTGGCAAAAGCTGCGAAGGGCAGGCGAACTCGACGACCTCCGCGCGCTTGAGCGCAGGCCGCGCGGGAGGTCGGTGGTCGGAGAACGAGCAGCTAGCGGACGGGTCGCACGCCACGCGGCACGCCGGGGGGGCAGCGCAGGCGGGCGCGTGGCCGGGACGGCTGCCACGTCGCGCCGTGGGGGCCACGTGTTGCGGTGCGGGCCCCTAGCCCAGACGATGTGGCACCGCGGCGACGGCACGGGCGACGGGCGCGTGCGCGGTGTCCCACGCGGCGTGCGTGGCGCGTGCATGCATCCCATCCCTGGATGGCCGCGGCTCCCACGTACGCACGCGCAGCCCAGCACTTGAAGACTCGTTCCCGCCCTTGGCCTTCGCGTTGCATGCGAAAGGCGACCCGGCCCCTCTGTGTCTGTCTCTCTCCAGTCTCCAGACAGAGTCCACAGTCCAGACGAGAGCGCGCTTGTCACTTGCAGGCCAGTCTTATTTAAGAGTTGCCAGGACCGTGTCCTCAGCCTCGTACAATACAACCCAGGATCTCTGTGTTCCTTCTACTCTGATGCCTGTGTGTCCCTCATTCTCTTTCTTTTGCCTCGATATCAGAAGCTAGCTTTCTTCTTCATCGCGTTACGATCTCGGTGAGGATCGAACGTTCTTCGTGTTGCCTTAAGGAAAAACCCCTCTCGATCGTCGCGGGTAAGCTCTAAGCAAGCAGTATAGCAATGTCTATATAATCTATATTAACGTGTACAAAGCTTCAGGGCATATCGTGCAAAATATATATCTAGATACCCGCTAGCTCGGCAGCTAAATAATCGAATTCGTATCAGCAATTTAATAGCATGCACACGCCCACACACGTTCCACGTGTTTGGATGCCGAGATGCAGACGCACAGGCCCGTTCGCGCCTGCACGACAGCATACCGGTCTTTTTCACATCTCTGCGGATGCAGCCAACGTTCTCCAAAACAACCTACCTTGCACCCGCGCGTGCATTTTCTAGGTCCATTACGCAGGTAACCAAACGGACGCACTTGCTCAGTCAACGCATGACATGGGTCTGGACGCGTACATCTGGGCAACCAAACACACGGGTTGTTTCTTCTCCATGCATGCACCGGGCTCCCAGCGCAGGCGCATCGCTTGCTTCTTGTCGCTAAATTAATAAAGGCCGGCAACGTGCGGCGTTCTAATCTGTGCTTCTATCGAGCAGCATTGCCAACCGGGATGGCGTTGGCGTCTCGGGATGGAGGAAGAGGAGGTGCGGCGGGCCGGGCGGCGCTGCGGGTGGACCGGACGGGCATGGAGACGGAGCTGCTGTCCATCGACGCCGGGTCGTCGGGCGGCCCGGCGGTGAGCCTCTTCGTGCTGTGCGGCGACGGCTTCGAGGCCGCGCGCCTGTTCCGGTCGGGGGCCCTGTCGCTGCACATGGCCCGCGTGGAGGGCCTCGTCCCGGTGTCCGTGGCCACGGTCGCCGTCGGCGACCACCGGTGGATGCTGGCGCGCGACGCCCTCGTGGCGCGCGTCGAAGCGCGCACCTTCGTCTTCGAGCTCCCCGGCTTCTTCTACGCCGTCGTCGTGCCGCGCGACGCCGCATGTGGCGCGGCGGAGAGGGAGGAGTGCGCCACGATGGCGGAGATCCTCTCGCGGTTCTGCGCGTACCACGATCTTGCGGCCGACGCCGCCGATGGTACGAATTGAATGCCCGATTCCACGGCACGACCATCGGCAATTTGGACTGTGTGTCTATGCCATCGATGCAGGCTGACAGATTTTGCTGCGCTCGATGGTGTTCCATTCCAGGTGGAGGCGAACTTGCTGGTGAGCTAGACACAAACCCGTGGGCCGGTGCCCACGCCAGGATAAGTCGCCTCAAGAGGCACACCTCGCCCGCCGCCGCCGACGCGCCGTCCGACCCCGCCAGGCAGATGGAGCGCGCCGTCCGCACGTCAGCGGTTGTCAAGCTACTTACCCGATCCCTGCTATCTGGCGTGCTCCAGCCGGGCCGGCACCTGACCGTCACCGCCGGTGCCGCCTCCGCCAACGCCGGCACCAGCTCGTGGCCCTCCACGGCAGCGCTGCCAAGCAAATCGGTCGTGGCAGACCTCCTCGACGCCATCGAGACGAACCGGGCCGTGCCGCGCTGCGGTGGATCCGGTGGCGACGGCGGACTCGGACTCGGACTCGGGTGGTGGAACCTCAACGTGGCTGGTGTGATGCTGTTGCTCAGGGTCGTCCAGGCGGTCCGGGGAAGGAACAATCTAGCGGCGCCGGCGCCGGCGCCAGGGGGAAAGAGGCCACGGGACGAGGGACCAGCTGGCCGCGACACCATGAGAGGTGGCGTTGTGGGAGGCAGCAGCGCGGCACGGCGGTGGTGTGGGGGGCGGCCGGGGAAGATTGGGAATACACCGTTGGCGCCTGTGGGCGCTCTTAGTCTTCAGCGTCCAGACCATCATCAAATAGATGCTTGATCGACGATCCCTAGGGGTTTAGGGTAATTAGGGAACGGTTTGATTTGTTGATATGCTCAGACTGCTATGAATAGATGCATGATTGATGATCGGTATGCTTTCAGAAGTCAATTATTTATTAGTTCTCGTCGAGACCATCACCAATCAAATAGACGCATGCTTGGCGATAGCAGAGTTCTTTGTCGTCTCAATAATACTCGATAAACTTAGCTAAAAACTTTGCCGTGAGTGTAGGACTCGGTGATCAGTTTATAGACAAGAGATGAAGTCTTTGGGGAGTGTCGGCTGATACTCGACAAAAAGCTGACACTCCAAAAAAAAAGTCACCGTGACATTAAAAAAAAAAGTCACCGTAACGATGACAGTGTCTTTACCAACTATCATGCCAGCGGCACTCGGAAAAAGGGAGCTCCGGGCACTCGGTAAAAGAGAGCTTCGGTGAGAGCCCCACGTCAATTGGCACTCGGTAAAAGGGAGCTCAGGCACTTGGTAAAAGAGAGCTTCGGTGAGAGCCTACAAGTAAGCATCAGGCCAGCAATCACTCGGTGAAAGAGAGCTCCAGTGAGCCCCACGTCAATTTCTATATCAAGTGTACGGGCTAGCACTCGATAACGAAGGAGCTTTTGCCGAGTGTCAGTTCAATAGGCACTTAGCTCCAATGAGCCCCCACGTTAATTTCTATATCGCACGTCAATTTCTATATCGAGTGTATGAGCTAGCACTAGATAACGACGGAGCTTTTGTCAAGTGTTAGTTTAATAGACATTTGGTGGACTAGTGTCACACCCGGTTTTAGAAAGTAAACTGAATGCGAACCATATACGTGTCAGGATCAGAAATTCACGTACACGGTGATTACATAAATGACTCATCATAGCACAATGCTTCGAATAACAATAAAGAGTAAGTAATAATATAAAAGACTAGAGTCATTTACATAATATAATCAAAGTACACAGAATAGAAACGTAGCCAACGTAAATAAACCCACCACGGGCAGCTGACTGGGAGAGGTCGCTAGCCCAATCATCGAACTCGTCGAAGTCCTAGAACTCCTGGAGATCCGCCTCGACGCCTTCTTCTTTACCTGAGCATAGATTGCACCAAAGGCAACCTGGTGTTTTGTGAAAACAAGGGTGAGTACACATCAACGTACTCAACAAATGTCCCGTTTGGCTGAAGTGGACTAGCTTTATGTGGAGTTAAGGTTAAAGCAATTGATTTTAGTTGGTCAAGTATTTATTATTAGTGGAAGCCAAGTTTTAGTAATAGCTAACCCGTGAAACATTTCCTCATCGAGGAAAAACATTATCATCATCGAGCCAAAACCATAAATAAAACCATTGTATCTCGAACCATCTGTATCTCTAATCAAAGAGGATCCCAAGGCCGCTCTTAACCGTGAGCACGGCTGATATATATCAGTTTCTAACCCTCTGCAGAGGTCACACACTTTACCCACGAGTCATGATTCCCTTTCTGACCGGAGAGAGCTAATCCCCATTGACCACTACCTAGGTGGCCTGGCAGGGTATCACTACATAGCCTTTACAAAGACTTCCCTAGTGCATAGCTGCTCGTTAGGTTTCGCCAGTCGTACAAACGCAGTACACCTCCCCAAGGCGGGTGACTAACAAAACCAAATCGAATGAACCTCTGCACTCCAACCTTGGCAGAGCGAGCACTACGCCCCGGCCCCATTGACGGTCCTCCGGCAAAGCTAACTATACCCCAGGTTCATCTAATTAATTAGCTAAGAGCGTCTCATTCCACCCTCATGGCTGCACTGTTATCCCGGGTGGTCACTCCACGAACAGGTCCTTACGGAGAGGTACTCAGGAAAATGGCCTGAGCCCCCTAGAGTATCACAATATCAACATCGGGATAACATCATCGTATCATAAATGATCACATCATGTTCATTGATTAAGTTAAAGCAATAGCATGAAGCTAACCATAATAACCCAAAAGGTAAACAAGGATAAGTAAATACAAAGCTAGTCAATCCTTAGGTTTCAATTAAGTAAGGCGGGACAGTGAATTATAAGTAGATAGGACATAATGGGTCTGAGGACACTTGCCTTCACCAAACAGATGCTCAGGGTCTTCAACCTCATAGAACTCAGAGAGCTTGATCACTTGGTCACCAACTCTTGATCTTCGATCCCTCAAAGCTTGGAAACAGATCGCAAACTATTCGCGACGCACAGCGAATACCAACAGGCACAAACAAACAAACATATGTATATGCATAAGAACATTACACCATTCAAATAAAAACAATATAAAATATGCAAAACGAAATAGAGCGCGTTATTACGGTCACGCGAGGAAAAAGAAACACGACAAGTGGCGCTACGGTCGAGAAGTTATCGCGTCTACACTAAACGAGTATTAATCATAACATTTAGTTTGACCTGATTATATTAATCAATATTTATTTAAAATGAAACTCGAGCTATTGCATATTTTAATTAGCTGACCACACTAACAATTCTTACTTAAATAAGTAATTTAAATAACATCAGCGACTCTAAACGGGACGAATTAGCGGAGCGAGACAAAATACGTAACACATGACACAGCACGATCGCACGTGACCTAGCACGCTGACGATGCACGAAACAGCGCGCGCGACGAGCGGAACGAGCACGCCATCACGTGCGGAACAACACGTGCGACAGGTGAGAAAACTAAATAGGTGACACGTTTATACTAAATAAATAGAAAGTAGTTAAGTTAATATTAGCCATGTTAATATTCATTATAAAGCGCAAGTTGAACACTACACATTTAATCTAATTGAAATATTAGTCTAATAAATATGAGTTGAGCGAACCTTAAGTTAATTATCTAACGTATATGACTTGACGATCTAACGTCACTAACATGAGTGTTTATAAGTGGTAAACTATTTATTATCACGTGCAGACGCCGTGCGATACGTGATCGACACGCGAGATACACGCTAACGACGCGCGGACACGTGACGAGGCAAACGACATGTGCAAATGGCACACGCGACGCACACACACGACGTGTGACGACACGCGAGATACGCGCGAACAACGCGCGGCGAGACACGCGACACATGCGAAAGGCGCACGACGACACGTGCGAATGGCACGCGTGAGACAATGCACAGGACAGTGCGTGGCACGCGTGAGTCAACGTGACTACGCGCGTGAACAACACTGTTGGGGACTTGTTCTCAACTCTGCCTTGAATTAAGAACAAGGCAACATAGAATGTTAAATGTTAATGTTCTTCGTCCAATGAAACATTGTTCCCTTGAGGATAATGAGCCTTGGACGAAGGTTGGTGTCAATACAATTACAAAGGTTGAATCTTCGTAATTGAATTTCAACAAATTGTATAAGATAGCATAAAAATATAGAATATCAAAGGTAAATGAATCATAAACGAACCATATTATATCCATTCAATATATTTAAGTGTTGAATACAATTATACCTCTGCCTTGACAAAGATTGATTCTCAAATGACGCGACTACAAATACCGGAAAAATCTCTTTTCCCAGTAAGGGAGTACTGTTCACTATTTATAGGCCCGGGACATAGCCTGTGAGGAATTACAATTATGTCCCTCATAAGGGATTACAACAGCGACCCAAACATTTATGGACTGAAAGGTCATTCTACTTTTAAGTCGGTTTGTAATTCCGAAGCTTCATGAAGAGGAACCTTCGGTCATCTCCTGCGGACAGCTTCAGCCGAAGCTGCTTCTTCCTACAAGACCTTCGGCGCGACGAAGCATAGCCCCAACAGTAGCCCCTTTCGCGGCGCTAGATCGTTTTTCGTAACGAGCTTGATCCGTGAAAAAAGTCTCTTAAGCTTCGGGAAGCCGAAGGTCCAAAAAACACCTTCCCTGAGCTCGTTGTCGAGAAACGATTCAGTTTCCGAGCGCGTAGCGGTCCCACCTTGCAGAGTTACTGTTTGGTCTCTGCGGTCCACCGTGCAGCGAGTGCAAGCGGCTGTCCGCCTGGTAAAAATCCTGGCGTTTCACCTTCTTACCTGCAGCACTATATAAACAGACAAGTAGGTGTGAAGTTACCACAACATTCATTGCTATTTGCACTGTTTTGCTGCCAAAATTTTTAACCATAGCCGAAGCTTGACTCTCGGAATCAAACGAAGCTCCAGCTTGAAGCCTACTTCGTCAGAAGAAAAAACTTCGGAAGAAAAAGTATTTAATTCCCGCAAATTCAGAATTAAATGGCCAGAGTGCGTTCTATCGCTAGGGTTGAGCGTGAAGGAGGCGAAGCTGAAGGCTCGGAGACTATTCCCATCTCCGAAGCAATGCAACGATCCGGACTGGTAACTTCGGAAGAAATCCCCACTGTTGAAGCAGAACAAGCAACTGCCGAAGCAGAAGAAGAGAACATTGAAGAAACTGATCCCGAAGATGATTATCGTATTGCCATGCCAAGTAAGCCCAGCCACTTGGACTTCGAAAAGTCGACCGTTTCGAAGGCTGATCTCTCCAAGATGGTAAAGTCAGGTTATTTCAGTGAAAGTCAGAAGAAGCTACTTCGCTTCGGGGGGGGGGGGGAAGAAACTACCCCGAAGCCAGAGAAGGATGAAATAGTTATTTTCAAGAGCTTTCTAAAGGCTGGGTGGAGATTCCCCCTTCATAGGATTATTGCAGATGTATTGAAGAGGTTTGGTATCTACTTTCATCAGTTGACTCCTAACGCTATCGTTAGGCTTAGTGTTTATATCTGGGCCCTCCGAAGCCAGGCGGTGGAGCCGTTTGCCGACAGCTTTTGTCGAGTTCATGAGCTGCATTACCAGACGAAGGCTAGAAAAGATGGATTACATGATAACTTTGGTTGCTACAATTTTGCCTATCGGAAAACCACAAAGTTTCCTGTAATCAGCTACCGAAGCAAATGGCCGGCAGGCTGGAAATCAGAATGGTTTTATGTGAGAGTTGACGAAGACAAAGAGAAGCTGGTACAAAGCCCTCTTGAATTGATCTTCGGAGAAACAAGACCGCGATGCCAAATGTCATTAGAAGTGTCGGTGTTCCGAGACCGGGGGGTCCCCGAGCCGACGAGTGAGTGTGCCGCGTGCCCCAGCCCAGATGGGTCGAGCGCGTGGGCGAGCGTGAAGGG
Source organism: Zea luxurians (assembly GCA_029449295.1). Taxonomy (NCBI): domain Eukaryota; kingdom Viridiplantae; phylum Streptophyta; class Magnoliopsida; order Poales; family Poaceae; genus Zea; species Zea luxurians. The sequence goes on from JAOPSE010000051.1 coordinate 99,935, forward strand.
GGGAGAGAGAGCGAGAGCGAGGTGGCCGGAGCCGGGTCGTGAGGGAGTCGGAGGTTCCCGCGGCCTTCGTGTTCGTCCCGCGCCCAGGTCGGGTGCGCTTGCAGTAGGGGGTTACAAGCGTCCGCGCGGGTGAGGGGAGCGAGCGGCCCCGAGAGAGCGCCTGCCCCTGCCCTCGTTCCCGCGAGGCCAACCTTCTCTAAGAAGGCCCTGGTCCTTCCTTTTATAGGCGTAAGGAGAGGATCCAGGTGTACAAATGGGGGTGTAGCAAGGTGCTACGTGTCTAGCGGGGGAGAGCTAGCGCCCTAAGTACATGCCAAGGTGGCAGCCGGAGAGATCTTGGCACCCAGCTAGTGTGGCGTCGTGGCTGTCGGAGAAGCAATGGAGCTTGACGGAGGGACAGCTGTCGGAGTGGTTGGGCCCTTGCTGACGTCCCCCTGCTTTCGTAAGAGAGCTGAGAGCCGCAGTCGTCATGGGTCCAGCGGGGTGCCATCATTGCCTATCTGGCGGGGCTAGCCAGATGGGACGTCGGTCCTGTTTCCTGCGGCCCGAGTCGGCTCGGGGTAGGGTGATGATGGCGCTTCCTGTCGACGTGGCGGACTTGTGCCCTAGGTCGGGCGACGTGGAGGCTCCTCCGAGGCCGAGGTCGAGTCTGTCCTGCATGGCCGAGGCCGAACCTGAGCGCCCGGGTCGGGCGAGGCGGAGGTCGTTCGGCAGAGGTCGGGGTGGAGTCCGAGCCCTGGGTCGGGCGAAGCGGAGTTCGCCGTCTTCCGGGGCCTTAGCCCGAGTCCGAGCCCTGGGTCGGGCGGAGCAGAGTTCGCCGTCTTCCGGGGCCTTAGCCCGAGTCCGAGCCCTGGGTCGGGCGGAGCGGAGTTCGCCGTCTTCCGGGGCCTTAGCCCGAGTCCGAGCCCTGGGTCGGGCGGAGCGGAGTTCGCCGTCTTCCGGGGCCTTAGCCCGAGTCCGAGCCCTGGGTCGGGCGGAGCGGAGTTCGCCGTCTTCCGGGGCCTTAGCCCGAGTCCGAGCCCTGGGTCGGGCGGAGCGGAGTTTCCTCTAGCGCTTTTGGCCAAGCCTGGCTGCCCGTCAGTCTTATTCTTTGCGTTAAAGGCCCCAGTGACTTGGTCGGTCGGCGCGGTGATTTAGTCAGGGTTACTTCTTATCGAAGGCAAGGCCTCGGGCGAGCCGGAGATGCGTCTGCCATGAAAGAGGAGGCCTCGGGCGAGACGGAAACATCTCAGGGTCGGCTGCCCTTGCCCGAGGCTAGGCTCGGGCGTGGCGTGATCGAGTCGCTCGTGTGGACTGATCCCTGACTTAATCAAACCCATCAGGCCTCTGCAGCTTTATGCTGATGGGGGTTACCAGCTGAGAATTAGGCGTCTTGAGGGTACCCCTAATTATAGTCCCCGACAGTAGCCCCCGAGCCTCGAAGGGAGTGTTAACACTCGCTTGGAGGCTTTTGTCGCACTTTTTTGCAAGGGGACCAGCCTTTCTCGGTTGTACTTTGTTCCGGTGGGTGCGCGCGAGCGCACCCGCCGGGTGTAGCCCCCGAGGCCTCGGAGGAGTGGTTTCACTCCTTCGAGGTCTTAATGCCTTGCGTAATGCTTCGGCTGGTCTGGCGGTTCCCTCATGCGAACAGGCCGTAGCCCAGGTGCACTGTCGGGGCCCAAGTTCTCGGGCTGGTATGTTGACGCTGTCAACGGTTCGGCCGGAGCTGGGTTTGCGAGAGCAGCCCCCGAGCCTCCGCACAGAGCGAGAGGACGATCAGGGACAGACTCGGCTTTTTTACATACGCCCCTACGTCGCCTTTCCGCAAGGAGGAGGGGGGGAGAGCGCCATGTTACCCTCGATGGGCACCGAACATGGTGTCTCCGGTGAGCTGCAATCAGGTAATCCGAGTGGACGTCCGTGCCCCGTTCGTTGGGGGTCGGCTAGGGGCCCGGAGGCACGCCCAAAAGTACCTGCGGGTGATCTGCCGGACCCGGTCCCCTGGCGACGGGGTCCGAGGGCTCGTTGCCTCCCTCCGATGGGATTCCGTTACAGAGTCGTTCCCGCTGGTCTCAGAAATGTCCTAGGGTACCTCGGGAGCGCAGCCCGAGCCTTGGTTATGTATCGAACGTACCCCTGGTCATCCCTCGCTCGGTGTCTGAGGCGACTGTGAACCCTTTGGGGGGCCAGCCTTTGAACCCCTGATCAGTAATGGGCGCGGAGCCCGAGTAGCCTGAGGCGGTCGTGGAACCTTTCGGGGGGCCGACCTTCGAACCTCTGACCAGTAGTGGGTGTCGGGCCCACGCGATCTGAGGCGGCTGTTGAACCCTTCGGGGGGCCAGCCTTCGAACCCCTGATCAGTAAGGAGGCTCGGAGCCTAGTTCCTTCACGGGGAAGGATCCCTTTGGGGGTATCCCCCTTCCCGGTCCCTGTTGCAAGAGATAGAGAAAGGGGAAAAAGGATACGAAATTGAACGACGTGGCGTACCTTTTTTGGTGTGGTCGTTTTGGTGAAGGCGAAACGTCGCCAGCCGCTTCCGCTAGAAGCGCTGCCCGTCGAGCCGTGGAGTTAATGCGCCGGGGCGAGCGGTCGGCGAGGCTGCCGTTGCGTGCGCGAGCCGTTCGAGGAACGGCTGTTTTGCTTTGCGTTTTTTGAACCCCGCGTCCGGTTCGGGCGGTGCGTTGGAACCGTCTTCACCTGGGTCTTTATATACCCCGGAGAGGGCCCGGTGACGGTTCTCGACTCCGCTTCTTGTCTCCCTCTTAGGCTTTTTCGCAGTCTGAGAGATCCAGCCAGGAAAAGAAAACCGCCCTCCCCTGTCCTTCGCGCCGCCACCCTTTCTGCTTCGGCGATGGCTGACCGGGTGACCATCATCCCGTCGCGCGACCCGTGGCCCTTCTCCACGGTGACGGCGGGTGATCTGGAGGACCTCGTCGGCGAGGGTTTGCTCCGCCCCCTCACCGACGAGCAGCGGCCGGAATGGATTCCTCCCGCGGGTGGAGTCACTCCATCCCCTCCGCCGGGGTACGTTGTGAGCTTCATCTCCTTCCATGAGCGGGGATTTGGTGTGCCGACGAGCCACTTTATGCGGGCCATCCTGTTCCATTACGGGGTGGAGTTGCACAACCTCACCCCCAACTCCATCGCGCAGGCCGCTATCTTCGTGGCGGTGTGCGAGGGGTATTTGGGGATCGCCCCCCATTGGGATTTGTGGACCCATCTCTTCTTCGCCGAGCTTTTTGCCTCGCCGACGGGGGAGAGGAAGGTCCGTGCAGCGGTGCGGGCCGGCGGCTGCACCCTTTTGTTGAGGCAGTCGCGGTCGTTGCAGTATATCCCTGCCGTCCTCGCATCCTCAAACAAGGGTTGGCAGCGCCGGTGGTTCTACCTCCGGAACGACGGAGAGTTGCTCCCGCCGTTCTCTCAGCGGGTTGTCACCGCCGCTCCCGACGCTTGGCGCCACGGGACTCCACACGAGAGGCAGAAGAACCTCGAACCTCTTCTTCAGGCCCTGAAGGCGTTGCGGGAGAGAGGACTCACCGCCGCGGGTGTGGTTGCCGCCATCCACCGTCGGAGGGTGCTCCCTCTGGCCGAACGGCGGCTGTCGCTTTGGGAGATGACCCTGGAGGCCGACTGGGAGGGGTCACGAATGTCCCCTGATCCTCTTCCCCATGACGCCCTCCAATGGCGGGTGTCGGCCGCGATGGGGAAGCCGGACTCCCATGCCTTCTCCCAGCCTCGAATGCGCCCCAACCAGGGGTGCGTCGCTCTGGTGAGTGTTCGCTCCTTCCTTCCTCATATACCGGGTTGTTCCCGGTTCTCACGATTGGGTTTCTTTCCCTCTCCCCCCCCTTTTTAGGAGGTGGGGCGGCACAAACCCTCCTTACCGCGGGTCCCGGAGGACGCGGTGGGTCGGGCAGCGCGGCGGGTTGCCGCGGAGGAGGAGAAAAAGAAAAAGGACGCGGAGAAGGCTCGGGCCCGCAGGCGGAGGCGGGCTCGGGACGCCCTGGAGAAACGCCGTCGTCAGCAGGAGAGGGAAGGACTCCCCAGGGAGCTGTCGCCGGAGACATCCGATGACGACGACGACGACGATGAAGAGGAGGAGGACGACATGGCCGCCCGTCTCGGCCTCAGCCCCAGCTTGGGGTGTGGCCGGGAGCTGTCGAGTCAGCCCCCGAGCGGGCCGATGTCGTCGGTTCCTGGGGCCGAGACGCCGGATCCCCGACCTGAGGGGCGGGGGCAACCCGAGAGGGTACTTGACCCCTCGGCTGGAGGGGCTGACGCGACTCCAGGGAGCCGGGCCGAGGGGTTCGTCCCTCGAGAGCCGTCCCCCGCGCCGGCAGCGCGGGGGAGCGGTCCTCAGGTTGCCATGGCGGCGCCTGGGCAGTCTGCCTCCCGGGCGTCAGGAGCGCCCAAGGCGAGGGCGGTGCCAGGGCTGTCGGCGAGGCGGACCTCGGCGGTGGTTCCAGGGAGCGGGAGCCAAGAGACCTCCCCCCAGGCACAGTGGATCATGGCCCGGAGCGGGTAAGTACCTTGGAATGTCTCCGTTCCGGCGCTTCATTCATACGTCTTGGCCGTGATTTTCCCTTCCTTCTTTTTTCCAGCAAGCGGAGCCATGGCCCTACCGACCTGGCGCCCCGGAAGGCCCTTAAGACGGCGTCGGTCCAGGCGGCTGGCGCCATCTCGGGCCCCGCCGCTCAGCCGACCCTTTCTCAGGGCGCCCCGCCGCATGGGGCTCAGGCGTCGCGTGTCCCGGGGGAGCAGGTCCCCGAGGTGGGCTCTTCTGCCGAGGCGGCCATCGTGATCGGGGAGGCGGCCGGCGCCGACGCGGTCCCGAGCCCGCCTGCCGTGCCGGCCATGCCGGCGCCTGCCGCCACCGCAGTTGGCATCGCCCCAGTCGGAGAGCATATGGTTGCTGCCGGCGTCGAGACGGCCGCAGCGTCGGCGCCCGGGGCTTCAGAAGAGGTGGGCATGGACGCGCGGTTCATCCAGGCGGGCAGCAGCCTTGTCGCTGTGCGGCGGAGCCCCGAGGCCCGGGGCCAGTTGCTCCGATTCCGGACCCGCGAGGCTCCGGACCCTATCTTCGTTCTTGACGACGAACAGGAGGACCGGTCCTGGGACGAGCTCCGCAATCGTGCGGAAGCAGCGGTGGGGTCGCTCCGATCGTCGCTGGAGGTTCTCTGCGGGGACGTCCCCAAAATCCTCCAGGTAACGGTTTCAGGCATACCTTCTCCCTTCTGCGAGCGAGGCGTTCGCCGTGATGCCTTGTCTTCCTTTCCAGGATCTGACGGACCGGAGCGCCGCCAAGTCGTCGTTCATCCGCCGCGAGGTCGACGTCTGGGGCTCGCTGCGGTCCCTGAGGACTTCGCTCGTCGGGGCTACCTCGCGCCTTTCTCAGCAGGACGCCAAGATAGCGGACCTCCAGTTGCTCTGTGCTGACCTGAGGGCCGAGGCGGCGGCGGCGCGCACAGAGGCGCTAAGGCAGCGGTCGGAGCTCGTCCAGGTTGCCGAGGAGCGGGACCAATCTCGGGGCCAGGCTGCCGAGGCCGAAAGCCGGGCCAAGACCCTCGCGGCCGATCTGGCCGCAGCCCAAGTCGCGGCCTCGGAGCAGCGCGTCCGAGCCGGAGGTATGCCTCAACCGTCCTCGGTTCCCGTTCTTGTCCGTTTCTTCCGCTTGTATTTGAGGTCTTTCTTCTGGATGTTCGCAGAGCTCGAGTCTGCCCTCGACGAGTCTGCCAAAGCGCTCGCCGAGGCGCTCGCTGGGGCTGCTGAGCAGAGGGAGGCCGATCTCGCGGCCATGTCCGAGGCTGTCTCGGATGTCTATCGGACCCTTGGTCCCGGCGACGTCCCTTCAGGAAGCTCCCCCCAAAGCCGTCTTCAAGCCCTAGGTGGTTACGCGCGCGGTAAAGTCCGCGGGGCGCTACACCACGGCGTCAGGCGGGCCTTCGCCGTGCTCGCTTCCCATTACGTCGTGGACCTGGAGCGGGTCAGCGAGGGGTATTGCCTTCCTGACGAAGACGAGGCGGCCCTGGCGGAAGTTCAGCGGCTCGACGCGGTCGCTGCGGGTCCGAGCGCGGCGCTGGCGACCATCTTCGAGGCGGAGATTCTTCCTCCTATGTCGCCGCCGAAAGCGGAGGTGGACCCTACCGACGGCGGGAGTGGAGCTGAGGGCGCGGCACCTTCCCAAGGCGATGCCTGACTTTTGTTGGGACAATTTCTGTTGGATGTGCGATTTGCCGCGGCCGCCGAGGCCTGGACACTTTACTTCTCTTGCGTGAAGTCATACCCTTTTCTGTTTCAATTTGCGCGCCTGGCCCGACTTGTCAACAACAGGGTGATTTCCCGAGCTGGGTCCTTTTTCGTGGCAGGCGATGAGTGAGGTGTCCCTAGCCCGGAGCCATAGGCGTTCCTCGGCTCAGTCGGTCTCGCCACTTATTTGTACCCAAGTTCGCTCCTCGGGACCCTGCTTCTGACGCATTCTGGGAGAACGCAAAAAACCCCTTTTTGATCGAAAAAAGAATTTCTTTTTTGACGCGGAGAGGCGCATCCAAACTCGACGAGAGGGGTTCCCCCTTTTTAGCCCCCGAGGGAGGGTCGGGCTCCGCCGGGGCGAGGCCGACCCTTCCTTGATGACTGATTCTCGTGTGTGAGTGGGGGAAGGGCGTAGCCCCCGAGCGTCGTCCGTGCAGAGGCCGTTTGACGAGTCGGGCTCCTGCCCGAATATCCGGCGAGTGCTCAGTGACATCCCTCGGTATGCCAGGCATGTCCGAGGGACCCCACGCAAAAATGTCGGCGTTTGCGCAGGGAAAGTCGACGAGTACTGTTTCCTATTTGGGGTCGAGCCCGGAACTGATCCGGATCTGCTTGGAGGTATCGCCGCTGGGGTCGAGAGGGACGGCCTTAACCGTCTCCGCCGGCTCGAAGTTGCCGGCATGTCGCTTCACGTCCGACACCTCTCGGGAGAGGCTTTCCAGGTCGGCAATGAGGGCCTCGGACTCGGCGAGGGCTTCGGCGTACTCCACGCACTCCACATCGCATTCGAATGCGTGTTTGTACGTGGGGCCGACGGTGATGACCCCGTTGGGGCCCGGCATCTTGAGCTTCAGGTAGGTGTAGTTGGGGATGGCCATGAACTTCGCGTAGCATGGCCTTCCCAACACTGCATGGTAGGTCCCTCGGAACCCGACCACCTCGAACGTCAAAGTCTCCCTTCGGAAGTTGGAGGGTGTTCCGAAGCAGACAGGAAGGTCGAGCTGTCCGAGGGGCTGGACGCGCTTCCCGGGAATGATCCCGTGGAAGGGCGCAGCGCCTGCTCGGACGGATGACAGATCGACGCGCAGGAGCCTGAGGGTCTCAGCGTAGATGATGTTGAGGCAGCTGCCCCCATCCATCAGGACCTTGGTGAGCCTGACGTCACCGATGACGGGATCGACGACGAGCGGGTACTTCCCTGGGCTCGGCACGTGGTCGGGGTGGTCATCCTGGTCGAAGGTGATGGGCTTGTCGGACCAGTCTAGGTAGACTGGCGCCGCCACCTTCACCGAGCAGACCTCCCGACGCTCCTGCTTACGATGCCGAGCCGAGGCATTCGCCGCATGCCCTCCGTAGATCATGAAGCAGTCGCGGACCTCGGGGAACTCTCCTGCTTGGTGATCTTCCTTTTTGCCGTCGTCGCGGGCCCTGTCACCCTCTGCGGGTGGCCCGGCCCGGTGGAAGTGGCGCCGAAGCATGACGCACTCCTCGAGGGTGTGCTTGACGGGCCCCTGATGGTAGGGGCACGTCTCCTTGAGTGCCTTGTCGAAGAGGTTGGCGCCTCCGGGGGGCTTCCGAGGGTTCTTGTACTCGGTGGCGGCGACAAGGTCCGTGCTGGTGGCGTCGCGTTTCGCTTGCGACTTCCTCCTGCCTTTCTTCTTGGCGCCGAGCGGAGTAGACGCCTCGGGAGCATCTTCCGATGGGCGGCCCTGGGGCTGCTTGTCCTTTCGGAAGATGGCCTCGACCGCCTCCTGACCAGAGGCGAACTTGGTGGCGATGTCCATCAGCTCGCTCGCCCTGGTGGGGGTCTTGCGACCCAACTTGCTCACCAGGTCACGGCAGGTGGTGCCGGCAAGGAACGCGCCGATGACATCGGAGTCGGTGATGTTGGGCAGCTCGGTGCGCTGCTTCGAGAATCACCGGATGTAGTCCCGAAGAGACTCTCTCGGCTGTTGCCGGCAGCTTCGGAGGTCCCAGGAATTCCCGGGGCGCACGTACGTGCCCTGGAAGTTGCCGGCGAAAGCCTGGACCAGATCCTCCCAGTTGGAAATCTGCCCCGGAGGCAGGTGCTCCAACCAAGCGCGAGCGGTGTCGGAGAGGAACAGGGGGAGGTTGCGGATGATGAGGTTGTCATCGTCCGTCCCACCCAGCTGACAGGCCAGGCGGTAATCCGCAAGCCACAATTCCGGTCTCGTTTCCCCCGAGTACTTTGTGATAGTAGTCGGGGGTCGGAATCGGGGCGGAAACGGCGCCCGCCGAATGGCCCAGCTAAAGACCTGCGGACCGGGTGGTTCGGGCGAGGGACTCCGATCCTCCCCGCTGTCGTAGCGTCCCCCACGCCTGGGGTGATAACCTCGGCGCACCCTTTCGTCGAGGCGAGCCCGACGGTCGCGATGAGGGTGCTCGTCACCGACGTGGCCCGGGGCCGCAGGCGCGGTATTGCGCGTGCGCCCGGTGTAGACCGAGGCTTCCCGCGTGAGTCGGGAAGTCGCGGCACGAGGTTCCGAGGGGTACCCCTGCCTTCGGGAGGCAGAGCTCTCGGCCCGCCGGGCCGCAGCGCCTTCGAGGAGATGCTTGAGCTCTCCCTGGATTCACCGACCCTCGGTGGTTGATGACTCCGGCATCGCGCGGAGGAGCATTGCTGCGGTGGCCAGGTCCTGACCGGTTCCGCCGGATGCGGGTGGCGGTCTGTCCCTGGCATCGTTGGCGATGCGGTGCTGGAGACCTTGGGGCAGGTGACGTATTCCTCCGGCCGGGGGCTGGCTCGCCCATACCTGCCCGACGTTCCGGCGGATTGCCTCGAGCGCTCCTGCTCCCTCATCGAGCCCGGCCTGCGCCCCGCGGACTTGCTCGAGCTGTGGGTCGTGACCCCCCGCCGGAACGGGGACCACAGCTAGCTCCCGCGGGATGTCGGCGCGAGGCGCTGGCCTAGGGGGATCACCATCCTCCGGCATGCCGAGACAGCTGCCTCCGGAGGGATCCCCTAGCTCGATGTGGAAACATTCGCGGCTCGGGCCGCAGTCCTTGTCGTCAAGGCTGCGGCTGCCGTCGGAACAGTCGGAGAGGCAGTAGTTGCATGCGGTCATGAAGTCCCGCATGGCACTGGGGTTGCCAGATCCAGAGAAATCCCAGCAGATGCTGGGGTCGTCATCTTCCTCGGACCCAGAGGGTCCGTAGGTCGAGACACCCGTCAATCGGTCCCAAGGCGACCGCACACGAAACCCCAGAGAGGTTGCACTCGCCTCAACGTGAGCGCCCGCCAAAGCGAGGCCGCCAGGCGGGTTGAGGCCGAGTCGAAATGACGAAGGATGGGAATTAGCCCGTACCTTTTGGTCGACGAGGATCGACGAAGTCGCATCGGGGGCTGATCGTGCTGTCGTCCTGGGTGCGAGGGCGACGTCCTGCAGGCCCTCCGTGAGCGTGCTGGCGTCGTCCACTTGCTCGGGATCGGCGTGTCGCGGGGGGATGGCGCTCGCCTTCGCCTCAAACGCGTGGGTGATGCCCGACGCGTCCTCCGTTGGGGCGCTGGGGATGTCGATTTGCTCGACAGTCGACTGAGCGCAGCCTCCCGCTCGGCCTTGGTTGCCCCGCCTCCTCCTCCGATGGCGAGGGAGAGGATGGGGTGAGCTCGAAAGTTGTCCTTCCCCCACGCGGGAAAGACGTCGTCGATTCCGCCGCCGGCGGGCGGGCTGTCCGCCACCGTTGTCGCTGTCGCGCGGCGGTGGAAGGAGTATCATGTCGTAGCTGCCGTAGAAAGACATGAACTCGAGACTCCCGAAACGGAGCACCGTCCCGGGTTGAAGAGGTCGTTGGAGACTGCCCATCTGGAGCTTGACGGGAAACTACTCGTCAACACGCAGCAGGCCCCTACCTGGCGCGCCAACTGTCGGCGTTCCGAGACCGGGGGGTCCCCGAGCCGACGAGTGAGTGTGCCGCGTGCCCCAGCCCAGATGGGTCGAGCGCGTGGGCGAGCGCGAAGGGGGGAGAGAGAGCGAGAGCGAGGTGGCCGGAGCCGGGTCGTGAGGGAGTCGGAGGTTCCCGCGGCCTTCGTGTTCGTCCCGCGCCCAGGTCGGGTGCGCTTGCAGTAGAGGGTTACAAGCGTCCGCGCGGGTGAGGGGAGCGAGCGGCCCCGAGAGAGCGCCTGCCCCTGCCCTCGTTCCCGCGAGGCCAACCTTCTCTAAGATGGCCCTGGTCCTTCCTTTTATAGGCGTAAGGAGAGGATCCAGGTGTACAAATGGGGGTGTAGCAAGGTGCTACGTGTCTAGCGGGGGAGAGCTAGCGCCCTAAGTACATGCCAAGGTGGCAGCCGGAGAGATCTTGGCACCCAGCTAGTGTGGCGTCGTGGCTGTCGGAGAAGCAATGGAGCTTGACGGAGGGACAGCTGTCGGAGTGGTTGGGCCCTTGCTGACGTCCCCCTGCTTTCGTAAGAGAGCTGAGAGCCGCAGTCGTCATGGGTCCAGCGGGGTGCCATCATTGCCTATCTGGCGGGGCTAGCCAGATGGGACGTCGGTCCTGTTTCCTGCGGCCCGAGTCGGCTCGGGGTAGGGTGATGATGGCGCTTCCTGTCGACGTGGCGGACTTGTGCCCTAGGTCGGGCGACGTGGAGGCTCCTCCGAGGCCGAGGTCGAGTCTGTCCTGCATGGCCGAGGCCGAACCTGAGCGCCCGGGTCGGGCGAGGCGGAGGTCGTTCGGCAGAGGTCGGGGTGGAGTCCGAGCCCTGGGTCGGGCGAAGCGGAGTTCGCCGTCTTCCGGGGCCTTAGCCCGAGTCCGAGCCCTGGGTCGGGCGGAGCAGAGTTCGCCGTCTTCCGGGGCCTTAGCCCGAGTCCGAGCCCTGGGTCGGGCGGAGCGGAGTTCGCCGTCTTCCGGGGCCTTAGCCCGAGTCCGAGCCCTGGGTCGGGCGGAGCGGAGTTCGCCGTCTTCCGGGGCCTTAGCCCGAGTCCGAGCCCTGGGTCGGGCGGAGCGGAGTTCGCCGTCTTCCGGGGCCTTAGCCCGAGTCCGAGCCCTGGGTCGGGCGGAGCGGAGTTTCCTGTGGCGCTTTTGGCCAAGCCTGGCTGCCCGTCAGTCTTATTCTTTGCGTTAAAGGCCCCAGTGACTTGGTTGGTCGGCGCGGTGATTTAGTCAGGGTTACTTTTTATCGAAGGCAAGGCCTCGGGCGAGCCGGAGATGCGTCTGCCATGAAAGAGGAGGCCTCGGGCGAGACGGAAACATCTCAGGGTCGGCTGCCCTTGCCCGAGGCTAGGCTCGGGCGTGGCGTGATTGAGTCGCTCGTGTGGACTGATCCCTGACTTAATCAAACCCATCAGGCCTCTGCAGCTTTATGCTGATGGGGGTTACCAGCTGAGAATTAGGCGTCTTGAGGGTACCCCTAATTATAGTCCCCGACAAGAAGGTTCCACTTGGCCTGCACTGGCTGAGTTTAAAATTATTTCAGAGCATATCAGTACTAGGGACCTGGTTCAAGAGTTCTTGGCCTTCAGGGTTTTTCCTACTTTAAAAGAATGGGAAATGCCGAAGCTAGAGGGGGAGAAGAAAGAAGGGGAACTTGTGCGGTTACCTTACTATTACAAGTTTAAGAAATACTTTAAAAAACCTTGCCAAGAGTGGCTGGACACAGTTGAAATAATGTGCAATGAAATACTCGGTAATTACTCCAAAAAAGAAGATCAGTTGATGACCGCGGCCTTCGGTACCCGTCCGAAGCGAAGACTGAATCGAGTGCTGGACGCCTTGGGTTTTGAATACCCTGACTACGAAAATCTGAATAAAGGTGCCGAAGGTCGGAAAAGGAAAAGGGGAGCCGAAGCTTTAAATGAAGATGAGGAAGAACCACCAAAAAAGAAGAATATTCCGAAGAAGAAGAAAATATCATCTCCGAAGCAAAAAGTATCTGACAAAGAGGAGACTCCCGCATCACGCTCTGCCACTGACGTGGAAGAGATTTTAAAGGTAATGACTGAATCCCTGCCTGCGAAGCTAAGTCCATTGGGGCCTCAACTGACAAAGTTTTTTCAGAAGGAAAAGGAGCCCGAAAAAACGAAGAAAACAACTAAAACAAAGAGACAAAGAATCATCGCAGTGACAGAAGTCATTGACAAGACACCACCGAGAGCTTCAGCTCAAAAGATACCAGCGGCTGAAGAAATAACAAATATTGAAATCACACCTTCGGAGGTCGCGGCTGCCGAAGCTACCTCAACTGAAGGTTTGAACTTGGAAAGCACAATTGAACACATCGACAAAATACTGCTAGACATGGCCACAGAAGAAGCTACTGCTGCCGCCGAAGAGGCCATGGCCGCAGTGTCTGGGAAAGAAAAGGAAATTGCTGACGAAGCTTCAGAGGACGAAGCCTTCATGTTCCAAAATTTGGTTGGAGAAGAATTGTCAAAAACCGAAATAGAAGAGCTTAAAGAGTATGCCAAATCCTGCGGATATAAACCAGGAGCACTCCTCTTCGGGGGTATTGACGATGAGAAATTAGACTGCATCCGGGATCAAACTGGAGCTAAGGTCATCGGTACTCTATCAAAGAGTATCGGTTTTCCGAAGCTGGAAATGGACATTAGCCGCTACCGACGACAACATATCGTTGGTAGTTTATTTTATTCCAATTTCAAGGTGAACTACTTTTCCCTTAACTTATATTGTTTTTAATAATGAAAACATGTCTAACGAAGGTTGTTTTCGTGCAGAGTATGCTGTTGAGCAAAGCCTTGAAAATGCAGCAAGATTTTGAAGACAAGAAACACGAAGTTATAATTGAAAATTTAGAAAACAAAATAAGGGAGCAATCAGCTGCTATTGAGAAGAAAAACTTTGAGCTTCAGGCAACTGAAGGCTTATTGGCAGAAGCCGAAGCTAAAATAACGGAATTGAATACGAAGCTTCTCTGCCAATCTGAACAGTTTGAACAAGAAAAACAAGAACTAAATGCGAAACTTGAAGCCGAAGTCCAAGAAAATTCAGTTTTGAAAAAATTATTGGCAAGCCTTCAAGATAAATGTTTGGAATTTAGCAACAAATGTATTCAACGACTGAGAAAAATCTTCCACTCAGTTGGAGCTAGCAGTGAGAAATTCACCCCGTCAGCTGAAGATTTACCAAAGACCTTCGAACATATTGAAGGTGAAATTGATGAGCTTGACGAAGTTATAGCCGGGCACGGTGACTTCTGTGCCTGGGTAGCTTCTCGGGGCACTGCTGCTGCTTTCCTAAAAGCTGGCTGTGATCATGGAAAAATTGTCAATAGGCCCAATTTCACTCTATCACCAACAATTTTAGATGATATTCCTGACCTCGCCCGAAGCATTTCTAACAGATTTGTAAAGATGATATGGACAAAAGGCGGGCGAGAAAAGGCTGGAGACGAAGCTCGGAGTCATCTTGAACCAGTAAGAAATCATACCTTGTGCTTACCTTTTCCTTCAAGCTCGATTTTGACTTACAACTTAATTCATGTAGGATGACGAAGCCGAAGTCGATGATTAAAAAGAGTGATGCCGAAGCTAAAATCCCTCGAAGATTAAGTAGGAGTAGACTGTAGACGGACTCAGGAAACTTTTGAGATAACTTGTGTAAATGTAACTAAACTTGTCTTTAATGAGTTCTGTTCATACCTTGTATTATGCTCTTACCCTTCTATTAATGTATGTGAAGTGCTTTGTTGTGGACGAAATTATCTTTTTGAGCCGAAGGCGAAAAAACACCTTCCCTTCTTTTCGTACACAGCGAAGCATAGAAAACAACATTTCCCTTTCTTCCGAAGCTCTCCTTTTTGTACGCGAAGAAGCTCTTCTCTTATGCCGAAGCAACTACTTATGCCATGATGATGATTATCCTACATATGCCTGGATGAATGTTTATGAATGCAAATGCTATGATGTAATGTGATGTGCGAATGAATGTCCAAACACATATCCGAAGCCATACCCTCAGCCATTATTTCCTTAGAAACAATCACACATCAGCTCTGCATTCCCTTAGGAACGACTTTGGAGCTTCTTCGCCTTTTACTTTCGGCGTAATCAGCGTTGACTTTTCGCTGTAAGCTCTGCATTCCCTTAGGAACGACTTTGGAGCTTCTTCGCCTTTTACTTTTGGCGGAATCAGCGTTGACTTTTCGCTGTAAGCTCTGCATTCCCTTAGGAACGACTTTGGAGCTTCTTCCCTGTTTCTTTTCGGCACTCGATGGTGCGTTCTCAGCTTTTACATTTACATCTTTGGGGGATTTTGCTCTTATAGAGCTAAAAAGGAAATTACATGTGATGGCCCCATTAAAAACCTTTCTCCCCCTTCAGAAAGGAAAAGGGTGCCATGAAAGAAAGAAAAAAATAAAAAATATAAAAAATTACATCAAATTATACATAATATCGCTGAAGCTCATCTGCATTCCAAGATCTAGGAATGTCGTTGCCGTCCATATCCTTCAATCTGTATGAACCGGGTCTTGACGAAGATACTACCAAAAAAGGTCCCTCCCATTTCAACTGTAACTTGCCCACTGTATCTGGGTTAGCGACTCTCCGAAGCACCAAATGTCCTGGCTCAATATTCTTCAGCCGAACCTTTCTATCACGCCACTTGATTGTTTCGGCTTGATATTTATTGATGTTCTCCACGGCTTGAAGTCTGATCCCTTCTAAAGCATCTTTTTCAACAGAATGATCAGCTTCAGGATCTGACTCTGCCGAAGCTACTACTCTTATTGATCTAGTTTTAGCTTCCTCCGGAGTTATTGCTTCGTCACCGAACAATAATTTGAATGGGGTAAAGCCTGTTGACCTTGATGTTGTCGTGTTGTGGCTCCATACTACTTTGATTAGTTGATCTGGCCACTTTCCCCTGGGTTGGTTGAAAATTAACTTCATTATTCCTATCATTATAATGCCATTGGCTCTTTCAACGAGTCCATTTGACTCCGGATGCCTGACTGATGCAAAATGGATCTTCGTGCCGATTTGATCACAGAATTCTCTGAAAGCTTCGGAGTCGAACTGTGTTCCATTATCTACAGTGATGGCCTTTGGTACTCCGAAACGACAAACAATATTCTGCCAGAAAAACTTTTGAATGGTGGCCGAAGTTATTGTGGCTAAAGGCTTTGCCTCAATCCATTTAGAAAAATATTCCACAACCACTACAACATATCTTAAGTTTCCTTGGGCCGGTGGTAACGGACCTAACAAGTCAAGACCCCACCTTTGCAATGGCCAGATGGGTTGTATCAGCTGAGATAGAGACGAAGGTTGTTTTTGATCTCTTGCACATTTCTGACAACCTTCGCATTTTTGAACTAATTCCGCTGCATCCGAAGCTGCCTTCGGCCAATAAAACCCTTGACGAAAAACTTTTCCAAGTAACGGCCTAGATCCAATGTGAGATCCACACAAGCCTGCATGTATTTCTTTCATCAACTCTACGCCTTCGGCTCTGGATAAACACTTGAGTAGTGGAGCACAAACTCCATGCTTGTACAACTCCCCTTCTATCATGACATATGGACGAGCTCTTGCCTCTATCCTCCTGTTATAAGTTTCGTCATCTGAAAGGAAATTACCCTGAAGGTAAGAGATGATCTCAGTTCTCCAGTCTTCACTATAAACAGGAGATATATTGAGGACTGCTCTTTCAAGAAGTTCCACTGAAGGTGCTTTTATTGTTTCGAAGAACACATCCGAAGGTAAGGGCAGCCCCTGTGCTGCTGACTTAGCTAGCAAATCAGCATACTCATTTTGTCCTCGAGGGATATTTTTGACAGAAAATCCTTCGAAGGAAGCTTCGATTCTTCGGACCGTGTCTAGATATTTTTCAAGCTTCGGATCTTTAGCCTTGCAACTCTTGTCGATATGACCCGAAACAACCTGGGAATCAGTTTTAAGGATGGCCCTTCTGATTCCCATTGCTTTTAATTTCCGAAGGCCCAAAAGTAGGGCTTCGTACTCAGTAATATTGTTTGTACAGCTAAAATCGAGTCTTGCCGCATAACAAGTTTTAACTTTGGATGGTGAGACCAACACAGCGGCTGCTCCTGCTCCGAAGGTACCCCAAGACCCATCGCAAAACACTGTCCACACTTCGGCATCTTTATTTGTTTCTTCATCCTGAGCCCCTGGCATTCAATCGGCAATGAAATCTGCCAACGCTTGAGACTGGATCGAGGATCTATGCACATAATCAATACAAAATTCATTGAGCTCTGCAGCCCATTTTCCAATCCGTCCAGTAGCTTCTCTATTTCTCATAATATCCTTCAACGGCTGCGAAGAAGGAACAACAATATTGTATGCTTGAAAATAATGCCGAAGCTTCCTGGATGCCATCAAAACAGCATATAATACCTTCTCCAATTCTGTATAGTTTTTCTTTGATACACTAAGAACTTCAGATACAAAATACACTGGAACCTGCTTCTTGACTTGGCCATCAAGCTTCTCCTGGACAAGTGCTGCACTTACCGCTGAGTGCGAAGCTGCCACGTATAACAACAAAGGAGCCCCTGGCGTTGGTGGAGTTAATGTTGTTAAATCTATCAAATATTGCTTCAGTTCTTCAAAGGCTTTTTGTTGGCTTGGTCCCCATTGAAAGACTTCGGCTGATTTCAGCACTTCGAAGAATGGTAAATTTCTTTCTGCTGATCTGGATATGAATCTATTGAGAGATGCCAGCCTCCCTGTCAATCTTTGGGCCCCCTTTTTTGTAGTTGGTGGCTCCATTCGAAGTATAGCTTCAATTTTACTTGGATTAGCTTCAATTCCCTTTGTTGAAACCAAGCATCCAAGAATTTTCCCCTTCTTCACTCCGAAGACACATTTTTCTGGATTCAACTTTAGGCCAGCTTGTCTGAAACTGGCGAAGGTCTCCTGCAAATCAGCAATATGATTTTCCTGTTTCGTGCTTTTTACAATGATGTCATCAACATAAGTTAGCACATTTCTGCCTATCTGGGACTGGAGAACCTTCGCAGTCATTCTGCTGAAACTTCCTCCAGCGTTCTTGAGCCCCTCAGGCATCCGAAGGTAACAATATGTTCCACTAGGGGTTATAAAAGTGGTCTTCGGCTCATCCTCCTTCTTCATCCAAATTTGATGATAGCCTGAATAAAAATCGAGAAGACTCATAAGCTCTGACGAAGCTGCTGCATCAACTAAGGAGTCTATCCTTGGCAATGGGAATTCGTCCTTCGGACAGGCCTTGTTGAGATCCGTAAAATCGATACACATCCGCCATTTGCCATTGGCCTTTTTTACCATAACAGTGTTAGCTAGCCATTCTGGGTACTTTACTTCTCTGATAACTCCTGCACTGAGGAGCCTTTTGACTTCATTCCGAGCACCTTCGGCCTTGTCATCAGACATTTTCCGAAGCCTCTGCTTTCTGGGTCTGAAGGATGGGTCAATATTGAGCGAGTGTTCAATAACATCCCTGTTAACTCCGCAAAGATCATTGGCTGACCATGCAAAAACATCTTTGTTGTTGAACAAAAACCTTATCAAGGTTTTCTCCTGTTCTTCGGATAATTGGGAGCCCAGCAGCACCTTCTGCTCTGCTATGTCCTCACATAAGAGCATGGGCTTCGGCTGATCTGCTGAAGCTGCTTTCTCCCTTCTGAATTTGTACTGTTCACAAGCTTCAGCTCCATCTATGTTATGGATTGCTTTTGAGTCAGTCCAGTTTCCCTCGGCCCTTCTGGCAGCTTCTTGACTTCCATGAATAGCAATGGGTCCTTGATCCGAAGGTATCTTCATGCAAAGATAGGCAGGATGAAGAATTGCTTCGAAAGCATTGAGGGTGCCACGACCAATAATTGCATTGTAAGGGTATTCCATGTCAACAATGTCAAACACAACTTGCTTAGTTCTGGTGTTGTTGATGAATCCGAAGGTCACTGGCATGGTGATCTTGCCCAGTGCAACAATCTGTCTTCCTCCAAAGCCACAAAGAGGGTGTGTAGCATCATGAATCTTATCTTCTGGCTCTTGCATTTGTCTGAAGGCCTTAGCAAATATGATATCAGCTGCACTGCCTGTATCAACCAAGACATTGTGGACGAGAAACCCTTTGATAACGCAAGAAATAACCATAGCATCGTTATGAGGAAAATCCTTGAGTTGAAGGTCCTCCTGGGAGAAAGTGATTGGAATGTGGGACCACCTTGACTTGATGAAGGGTCCCTGCACTCCAACATGTTGTACCCTTCTCTGCGCCTCTTTCTTCTGTTTTTTGTTGGCTGGTTCTGAGCACGAACCACCTGTTATCGGGAGCACCAGCTTCGGGGCCGAAGCAGCTCCAGCTTGATCGTTGAACGAAGCCATCAGCTCAAAAAAGTGGAAGTGAGTTCACCGGAGGTGGGCGCCAATGTTGGGGACTTGTTCTCAACTCTGCCTTGAATTAAGAACAAGGCAACATAGAATGTTAAATGTTAATGTTCTTCGTCCAATGAAACATTATTCCCTTGAGGATAATGAGCCTTGGACGAAGGTTGGTGTCAATACAATTACGAAGGTTGAATCTTCGTAATTGAATTTCAACAAATTGTATAAGATAGCATAAAAATATAGAATATCAAAGGTAAATGAATCATAAACGAACCATATTATATCCATTCAATATATTTAAGTGTTGAATACAATTATACCTCTGCCTTGACAAAGATTGATTCTCAAATGACGCGACTATAAATACCGGAAAAATCTCTTTTCCCAGTAAGGGAGTACTGTTCACTATTTATAGGCCCGGGACATAGCCTGTGAGGAATTACAATTATGTCCCTCATAAGGGATTACAACAGCGACCCAAACATTTATGGACTGAAAGGTCATTCTACTTTTAAGTCGGTTTGTAATTCCGAAACTTCATGAAGAGGAACCTTCGGTCATCTCCTGCGGACAGCTTCAGCCGAAGCTGCTTCTTCCTACAAGACCTTCGGCGCGACGAAGCATAGCCCCAACAAACACGATGACACGCAAACGATGTCGAGCGTGAACAACAACAAACAAATAATTAATTAATGATATTTAAGCTGGTATTTAATTAAGTTAATTAACATTTATATTTATAAAAGCATGAGTTAAGACTATAGACTCGTTCTAATTAAATTGTTGTTTTATTAACCCTCGAACAAACTAAAAATTAATTATTCAACTAAAATATGCGACACGACGACCACAAGCGCCACACGTGGGAACAGCGCACGAGGCCCACGCGATCGACAAGAGACGACGACCACTGCGACATGTTTTATTCTAACAAGTATTAATTCAAAAATATTCAAGCAGGCGTAATTGTATTAACAAGTACTTATAAATGCAACTAAAACTATAAATTAGTTCAATTAGATAGCTACTTTAACAACTGTCAGATAAATAGATAACCAATTAATTAATATTAGAATGTACATGATGATAAGGTAATGTTACCTAATATGTCATTAATATAGCTTTACGAAGCTAACGCAAAAGAAATAAGCCGAAACGGATTTGCAACACAAAATATATTGGATATTTAATGGTTCGCGGAATTTAAACGATGTGCCACGATTTTATTGAAGCGGGCGAATAGCGACTCGCGGGAACGATGACGCACACGACAGCGCGCACGAACTAGACTCACGAACAACACGTGTGAACAGCGCGCGTGAATGACGCATGAATCAACACGTAACCATGTGCGAAACCGTGCGCAATACGCGAGAAAAACTACATAGACGTCGCATTTATATTAAACAAACATTAGAGCAAAACAATTGATTTAGTATTAATCACGTTAACATGTATCTACCAACGCATGATTAGAATTATAAATCAGATTCGATGGAATTGTTATTTTAATAACCAACTACTAAACGATTAACTAATTATTTAACATGAACTATATGGCAAAATGATTTTGTTAAAGCGCGTGAATAACGACTCGCGTGAACGATGACACGCACGAGAGTCACAGCTGCTTAATGTTGCTGTGCAGGGGCCGCGAGACCGCGGCGAGCGCACGCGAGGTGCTCCGGGGCCACGCCAAGCGCGCTGAGGAACAGGGCCGCGCACGGCCACTCTAGGGATGCGCAGGGCCCACAGACAGCCACGTCGAGGCTGTCCGCGCAGGGGTGCCGGCCATGCACGGACGCCGGGTTGGCTGAGCCACACGACCGCGCAAGCAGGGTCACGGACAGCCGCGCCAAGGATCGCGTCAGGCCGGACACGCAGGCCGCGCCACGGGCACGCGCCGAAAAGAAGAAGAGAGAGGTAAACGGCGAGAAGCGGGGGAGGGGGGGGGAAGGGGTAGACGAGCCCATACCATGGCGAGGACGGGCTCCGGACGGATGGCGAGGCGGCGAAGCTTGACAGCGTCGACGGCTCCGACGCGTACAACAGCCGGCACGACGGCAGGACGAGCGGGAGGGCTGCTAGGCGAGCAGTTTTTGCGAGATCCTAGCAACGTGGGCGCGACAACTCGGGAGCAGTTGGCGAAGGCAACTAGGAGAAGAACAAATAGCCCCCGACGCTCGATCCTAGGGCTGTAGCGGCTGGGCGCTAGTGGGCGAGAAAAATGGGGCAAGGGGCGTGGAGGTGGGAGAGAAAGGGGCTGGGGGTTGACGGCTCCTCGAGCGTGCACGTCATGGGCGCCGAAGGGGTCGGTCCGGTGGTTGTCTCCGTGGAGAAGAGGAACATGGCGCAGTGCTCGCGCGAGCACGCTAACCACAGGGCGCAGGACGCGCCTGGCTGGGCCGCTGGCGGGGCATGGCGTGGGGTGGGTTGCTCGGTGCATGGGGCGCGCCAGGCCGTCGAGCGCGTGGCTCAGGCTGGGCCGCCGAGCGCGCGACTGGGCCTGGGCCGCCGAGCGCGCGCTGCCCGCGCTACTGGCTAGCAGGGCAGGCTGAGAGGCGGGAGAGGCGCATGGGCCGCTGGCGCAAGAATGGGCCGTGGGCGCGGGATGGGTCAAGGGGGGCGCGTGACATGGGCTGTGGCTGGGAGCTGGGCCACAGGGAGGATTGGGAAGGGTTGTTTTCTCTCTTTTATTTTCTCTCTTTTATTTTCTCTATTTCTTGCTCTTGTTTTCTATCTTCTATTTTATGTTATTTTCTTTTGAATTCAACTTCAAACAAAAATTTGCGAACTGCATGAATGCACAACTAGAATAAATCAACATAAAAAGAAAAGATGATCCAGCATGTCGTGCAACAATCATGACCCCTTTTGGGTTTTATTTTACTCGGCTTAGAATTATATAAGACAAAATAACTCTTTACTATTTAGAAAAAAGAAAAGAAAAGCAAGGAAAAGAGAGGGTAACACTTGAATTTGGTGGATATTAGAAAAGAAATTTTATACCCCCAAATTCAGGGTGTTACAGCTAGCACTCGGCAATGAAGGAGCTTTTGTCGAGTGTCAATTTAATAGGCACTCGGTAAATGAGCTCGTATGGGACCCAAGCGCAAGTTATGTACTGAGTATGAGGCTAGCACTCGACAAATATTTTTTTTGTCGAGTGCCACGACTATAGCAGTCAGCAAAAAAGCTTTACCGATTTTTAGATGTGCTTTCTTTGTCGACTGCTATGGTAATTATACTCATAAAGACACTATTTACTGTGACACTTCGTAAAGTGACCAGTGATCTCCTTTTATTTGATTTTTATTATTTTATCAAATCAAATAAAATATATCAAAAGAATAATCACATATACATCACAGAAATCACAAAATTATCACATACATCATATATACCACATATCTCACAAATAAAAAGGGGTCTATGAGGCCTCATCTTTTGCCCTAATGTTAGGGTAACGCAAAAAATGGGTCTTTATGAGATAATGCAAAGAGACGCGATGAGGTACCTCTCCTTGCTGCCCAACTCAAAAGAAGGCGGATTAGCAAAAATTGCTTCCAACGATTATACAACCAAAACATGTATTGATTTGGCTCACCTGTAATTAGTGTCTGGGAGGACATGAGGGCGTGCCTTAAATTCCAAGAATAATAGCAAGAGGAGAATGAAGTATCACAATATCAGATGTGCATGGCATATCTTGCACATTTGTCTAAATAAATTAATAGGATAATATATATATGTATGTGTGCGCGCGTGTGTGTGTTTTATTGTGCATTTAAATTGGATTTGAAAGTTTAGTTCATGTTGATTTGAAATTCAAATTAGAAAATTCAAAACAGAAAATAAAAAAGGAAAGAAGACTGTCTAGGCCAAATTCCTCTTCTCGGTCCTGCCCAAGACCTATCTCTGTCGAGCCCAACCATACGCTGACAGAGAGGACCCGCGGGTCAGCTCCCTCTCCCCTGTCGAGGTCACTTACAAGTGGGGCCAATGGCACAGGAGCATCATTTGCCATCATCCGCAACAAACCACGGTTTCCGTTCAGAGATCCTCCGGTCATGGGCGTAGATGGTGGAATTCAGTTGGCCATCTAGGCTCCATCCCAGGAGTATATAAACGCCAGCCTCGTGTTGGGTCTCCTCTGCTGAAGGTCCTCAGGAAGAAATCACCTATAACCAACGGTACTGAGTGCCGAAGCTGCAACAAGTATGAGCAAAGTGCCGAAACTGCAACAAGCATGAGCAAAGTGCTGAAGGATTGTAGCTTCGGCTCAAGGTGGTTACGAATGTCAA
>JAOPSE010000051.1:134844-344608 GCA_029449295.1 Zea luxurians
GAGGGTGAGAGAGTTCAGCTAAGCTGAAAGTGAGCGGGGGGAGGTGGGCGAGCAGGGCGCAGGGCTCAAAAGGGGCGGGATGTGCGGAGGTGGCTGGAGATCGCGCGGTCGTGGGCGCGTCCATGGCGGGGAATCATGGGTGGGAGGTTGGGGACGAGCTAACAGGTGGGGTCGGTGGGACAGAGAGAGAAGCGAGCACGCGGGCGAGTGGAACGGCGCCTACAGACCAGGCCCATGACAGCGAGAGAGAGAGAGAGAGAGAGAGAGAGAGAGAGAGAGAGAGAGAGAGAGGGAGAGAGAGCGCGTGGGTTGGCACCGACAGGCGGGGCCCGCCTGTCAGGCACCGAGGGTGCGTGGGCGTGGGGTTGGGTTTAGTGGGTCATCCTGGTCTGAATTGGGTTTTCTATTTTCCAGGAAATTTCTAATTGCTTTTCTATTTATTTTCTCTAGGGTTTTCAATTCAAATTCAAACCAAATCAAACATGTGCAACAATTCAAAGAATATTTGGGGTTCAACATGATGCAACATTTCATGACTCATATGTTTTGTCAAAAATAAAAAAATAATCCCTCACTAATTAAGCTAACCCTAACAAAAGAGGAGAGATAGAGATAGAAACTAGAGTGAGATAGAAACTAGAGTGATATAGAAACTAGAGTGAGATAGAGAAGAGTAACACCTGAATTTGGATGATAATGATAAAGAAATTTTTATACCCCTAAATTCAGGGTGTTACAGACCTATCCCCCTTAAAGGATCCCGCCCTCGAGATTCAGGGCTGGCTAGCAAAGAGTTTAGGATACTTGGCTCTCAGATCTTCTTCTCTTTCCCAGGTTGCTTCTTCTTGTGAGTGATGGCCCCATTTGACTTTGCACATCCTGATGGTGCTTCTCCGAGTGACCCGATCTGGTGTCTCTAGAATTTGAGTTGGCTTCTCAATATACGTCATATCTTCTTAAACTTCAAGGTCTTCCATTGGCAACTGCTCTTCTGGTACTCGCAAGCATTTCTTTAACTAGGACACGTGAAACACATCATGCACGGCGGACAGATTCTCTGGTAAGCTGAGTTGATATGCCACTTCTCCACATCTTGCTTGAATCTGATATGGGCCGATATATCGAGGTGCTAGCTTGCCTTTGACTCCAAACCTTTTGGTTCCTCTGATTGGTGTCACTTTCAAGTAGACATAGTCTCCCATTCAAAACTGAGTTCCCTTCTTCTGGTGTCAGCATAGCTTCGTTGTCTGGACTGCGCTGCCTTCAGATTTTCCCGGACCATCCTGATACTCTCTTCAGCTTCAAGTAAAATCTCTGGACCGAACACCTACCTTTCACCGGGTTGGTCCCAATGCAACGGAGTTCTGCAACTCCTCCCATAAAGCGCTTCGAATGCTGACATCTTCAGACTGGCTTGGTAGCTGTTGTTGTAGGAGAATTCTGCATACGGTAGCCTCTTATCCCAACCTAACTTGTCTTGCAAAGCACAAGCTCTCAACATATCTTCAAGAATCTGGTTGGTTCTCTATCTGACCATCTGTCTGCGAGTGATAAGCTGAACTAAACTTCAAGTGTGTACCCAAAGCTTCATGTAGCTGCTGCCAGAAATGAGAGGTAAACTGGTGCCTCTATCCGATAAGATATTCTTTGGAATACCATGCAAGCACACAATCCGAGACATGTATAATTTTGCCAACACTGCACTGTTATGGTGGTCTTGACTGGTATGAAATGGGTCGCCTTTGTTAAATGGTCCACTACTACCCAGATGGAGTCATAACTAGCTCGAGTGCGGGGAGGCCAACTATAAAGTCCATCCAATCTCATCCCATTTCCACTGAGGAATCTGCAACAGCTGCAACAAACCTGTGGGCCTCTGATGTTCTACCTTGATCGTCTGACAACTGTCGCATCTGGCCACATACTCTGCTATCTCTCTTTTCATACCGTACCACCAGAATCTCTTCTTCATATCTTGGTACATTTTCTTGCTACTAGGGTGTATAGATATGCTGTCCATGAGCTTCCTTGAGAATCAGTTCCCAGATCGATTTGATGTCGGGAACGCATAACCTATCCTTGAACCATATCACTCCTTCTGCATCTTCACAGAAATCTAGACCTTTTCCATCTATGATCATCTGCCAGATCTCGTTGATCTTCTCATCATCCTTTTGGCCCTTCCTGATATCTTGCTCTAGGGTGTGTTCTAGCTCGACTGTCACTCCTTGAGTGTTGTTCAGAAATCCGAGACTTAGCCTGTCGAATTCCTTTGCTAGCTCAAACGGCATCAGGTGAGCGGCCAATATATAACTTGACTCTTTCTGCTCAGAGCATCTGCAACCTCATTTGCTTTGCCTGGGTGATAATGGATCTCTAGCTCATAGTCTTTGATTAATTCTAGCCATCTTTGCTGCCTCATGTTTACTTTGACTGAGTGAATATGTACTTGAGACTTGTGATCCATGTAGGTATCACACTTCTGCCCATAAAGATAATGTCTCTAGGTCTCAGTGCATGAACCACTGCTGCTATCTCCAGATCATGAGTGGGATAATTCTTCTCATGAACCTTCAACTGTCGAGACAAGTATGTCACTACTCTCCCTTCCTGCATTAACACACATCCCATTCCTATGTACGAAGCATCACAATATACTGAGAATGGCTTGTGAACATCTAGCAGAACCAATACCGGTGCTGTTGTCAACTTCTGCTTCAACATCTCAAATGATTCTTGGCACGCTAGGGTCCACTTAAACTCACCTTATTGCTAGCAAGGTTATTATTGGTCTGGCAATCTTGGAGAAACCATTCAATGAAACATCGATAGTAACCAGCCATTCCAATGAAACTCTTGATTCCTCAGACATCTTTGGGTGCTTTCCCAGTCGAGAATCGCTGCTACCTTCTTTGGATCTACATCTAGTCCACCTCAGTTTATAATATGACCCAAGAACAGAACTTCACTAATCCAGAACTCACACTTGCTAAGCTTGGCGTAC
The DNA here is from genome assembly GCA_029449295.1 of Zea luxurians. NCBI lineage: Eukaryota > Viridiplantae > Streptophyta > Magnoliopsida > Poales > Poaceae > Zea > Zea luxurians. The sequence goes on from JAOPSE010000051.1 coordinate 137,849, forward strand.
AACTGGCAATCTCGTAGCCTCTAAAGTACCTTCCTCAAATGTTCCTCATGCTCTTGCTCATTTTGGGAATATACAAGAATATCATCAATGAACACCACTATGAACTTATCAAGGTAGTCCATGAACACACTATTCATCAGGTACATGAAGTAAGCTGGCGCATTCGTCAAACCGAGTGAGATAACCATGAACTCATATAGCCAATACTTGGTGATGAATGCTGTCTTCGGTATATCTGAAGGTCGAATTCTGAGCTAATGGTAACCTGACCTTAGATCTATCTTTGAGAATACACTGGCTCCTCTCAATTGATCAAATAGGTCCTTGATTCAAGGCAGGGGGTACTTGTTCTTGACAGTGACTTCATTCAAAGCTCTATAATCAATGCACATCCTCTTCGTACCATCCTTCTTCTCCACAAACAGCACTGGGGCTGCCCAAGGTGAGGTACTTGGTCTGATGTAACCTTTCTCCAACAACTCATCAGTTTGCTTCTTGAGTTCCACCAACTCTGGTTCGAACACAGGATAGGCTCTCTTGGAAATAGGGGCGGTGCCTAGGATAAGCTCTATGGCAAATTCAACTTTCCTTTTAGGTGGCATGCCTGTAACTCTTCAGGGAATACATCAAGGAATTCTGACTCAATCCTAATTGTCTTAATCGGATTGGACTCTTTGTCATCTACTGATAAATGGTGATAGGCTCCTTCTAGTTCAGGCAAGTACAACTTAGTTACTACCTTTCCGGAAGGGGACACCAACTTAACTGTTCTCTTGTCACAACTGACAGTGGCTTGATTTATGTGTAGCCAATTCATCCCTAGAATGACATCTAACCCTTGAGTTTCCATTACTACTAGGTTAGCAGGGAAATCTATTGTCACACCCAGTTTTGGAAGGTAAACCAAATGTGAACCATGTATGTGCCAGGATCAGAACTCACGTACACAGCGATTACATAATTGAACATCATCAGACAGTGCTTGGATTAGCTGGCAAAAAGGTACTTTATTACATCAAGATGTCCAAGACATCCACAGAATCTAATACATAACCATTGTTCAATCATAAATATCAAAGTCCAGAATTACGAAACGTAGATACTAAGCCTACACAGGCTCTGACTGGGGGTTTGCCACTGAAGTAAACTAGAACTCGTCGTATTCCTGGAACTCCTCGAAGTCATCCATGTTGCCAGCTTCACCTCCTGAGCACTAAGAACAATGGGGACAACCTAGGGTGGGGTGGTTTGTAAAGCAAGGGTGAGTACACTTCAACGTACTCAGCAAATGTCCCGTTTGGCTAAACTGGACTAGCTATATGTGGAGTTTAAGGTTAAGCATTTGCATTTAGTTGGTCAAGTTTTATTATTATAAGTAGAGCCAAATTTTAGTAATAACCCAGTTATTATCTAGAGGCACTCCCTCCAAGAGGAAATACCAGAGATCAGGATTATAATCACCATTGTTAATCATCATCATAAAAGTAACCATTGGTTCTTCTAATCGAAGAGGATCCCAAGGCTACTCATAACCGCGAGCACGACTGATATACCAGTTTCTAACACTCTGCATAGGTTGCACACTTACCCACAAGCCATGATTCCCATTCTTCCCGGGGTTCTAGCCTCCCCATTGGTCACTACCAAGGTGACCTAGCAGGGTCTCACTACGTAGCCTTTACAAATATTTCCTAGAGGTCATAACCATCCGTTAGGTTTCTCCAGTTTGATAAACACAGTACATCTCCCCAAAGGAAGGGTGACTAACAAAAACCAAATCAAATAACCTATGCAACCAACCTCGGCAAAGCAAGTATTGTGCCCGGACCCCATTGACGGCCCTACGGCGAAGCCACTACTCCTCTGGTTCCTCTAATTAATCAGCTAAAGGCATCCCATTCCACCCTCATGGTTGCACTGTTATCCTGGGTTATCACTCCCCAAACAGGTCCTTACGGAGAGGCACTCAGGAAACAGCCTGAGCTCCCTAAAGTAATCACAAGGACCCCATCGGGATAACATCATAGTATCATAGAAAGTCACATCATGTTCATTGATTAAGTTAAAGAAATAGCACAAGCTAACCATGATTAACCCAAAAAGGTAAACAAGGGTAAGGGAAATACAAACTAGTCAATCCTTAAGTTTTAATAATGTAATGCGGGACAGTGAATTATAAAGTAAAGTAGGACATGATAGGTCTGAGGACACTTGCCTTCACCAGGTTGTTGCTCAGAGGGATCTTCAGCAACACACTCAGGAACCTCGGACTGCTCGTTGTATAAATAAAGCGAGCATGCATTCAATACATTTGGAAAGTACAAATGAACATCACACCAAGCATGTACAAACATTGGAACACATCTTAAAAAGACACAATACTACATAAGGGATAATGAGTCCAAAGTATAACATGAACTATAACATAAATTGACTTTATTTGAAAATAGATTGTTATTTCCATAAATGTTATTTACAAGTACATAATCATAGATCAATTTATTTTATTGTGACCTATAATTTAGAACAGAGATAAACTCATGCAATACCTATCATTAATCTCACAAGTTTAAACACGATTAAATCTCTAAGGTTCTCCTTTTTATTTATTTTATTAAATAAATAAAACTACATCTATATTAGTTCATATGCAATCATAAAAATTAGCACGTGCAGACAGTAAGTGAAACCATTTTATTTAAACAGAGAATAATTCTAAGAACATTTTGCATTTTTGAATCACTAAATTTAGAATTCATATGCAAAAGTTATGAAATAAACAAGTTTGGGAATTCAAAAATATGAAATTAGGGCTAATTCTGTGATTAAATAAAAGTCTAGGGGTCTAATTAAAACAAACCAGGGACCTATGCAATAAAACAGAGGACGACGAGTTGATTTCCTAAAACCAGGGGGTTTTCTTAAGTAAAATAGCCACGCGAAGGGGTATCGGGCTCCCTCAACCGTTGGATCAGAAACCGGCGGCTGAGATTAGATCTTTGGCCGAGGGCGCGCGCTCACGGGCGGGCGGGCGAGCACTGACAAGCGGGCCAGGGGTGTCAGCGGCAAAGGGGGAGGGCGCACTGACCGAGCGGGCCTAGCGCCAGAGGATTTGGGCGCTGACAGGCGGGCCAGGGCGCAAGGGCATGCGTGCGCGAAGTGGTACCCGCGGTCCGGGCCATGCGATCAGGATCGGACATAGGGGATCGGACCGGGGAAACAGACGGCTGTAGGGGTCCGAGCCGTTCGATCTGAATCGGACGGAGGGGATCGGACCAGGGGGAAACAGACGACTGCAGGGGTCCGAGCCGTTCGATCTGAATCGGACAAAGAGAATCAGACCAGGGGGAAATAGACGGCTGCAGGGGTCCGAGTCGTTCGATCTGAATCGGACAGAGGGGATTAGGCCAGGGGAAACAGACACCTGCAGGCGGCACCGCTCCTCTCCGCGGCGGTGAGGTCGCCGGAGTTGAGGCTGGCGTGAGCTAGGGTGGCTCCAGGGTCGTCGGAGTTGGGCAGAGGGGAAGAGGGTGCCACGGCGAACTCAATGGCGGGGAAGAGGCCATGGATCCATGGGCAGAGAGGGGAGAACAGCGGTGAGAAGGTCTCGGGCGGGCCAGAAAAACTCCGGTGAGCCATTCCGGCCACGGGGAGGGGACTTAAGGCGCGCTAAGGCCTGGGCTAGCTTCAGCAGAGGTAGGGGTGACACAGGGACCTACTCCGGGGAACTAGACCGGGCTAAATCGGCCGACCACCGCACGAGCACGGCGGACCGCCGCAGCCGAGCACCCGCAGAAGCGAAATTGGCCGAGCACAGGGCGTAATAAAAGAAATTAGGCACGGGGATGGGTATCTCACCTCGGGGCGGAGCTCGGGGAAGCTTGGAGCGGTCTCCGGTGAGTTGAATGGCCGGGAACGCGGGCGCGGGTCTCCGGCAGCAGCTGGCGGCGAGGGCAGAGCGTGAGAGAGGGCGACGCAGCGTGAAATAAGGTGAGGGGTGTGCGCGGGGCACTGGCGAGGCTCTATGAAGGGAGCTGGGCGCATGGGCGGGCGTCGTGGCCGAGAAATCTAGCAACGTGCGTGAGTGCGCACGCGCCGGTCCATGGCAAATGTGGAGGGGGCAGAACTGATAGGGAAGGTCCACGACGCAGAGAGAGAGGAAGGGGGCACGCGAGGCAACGGCTCGGCGACTGGCGATCTGGGCCCATGAGATAGAGAGAGAGAGCGCGCGAAGGAAACTGGCGCCGACAGATCTTCCCCACTGGGTAGCGAGCGAGAGAGGGAGGGCGCGCACGAGGGAGAACTGCCGCTGACAGGTGGGATCCGCCTGTCAGACGGCGCGGGTGCGCGGGCGCGCGGCCTGGCTGGGCCGACTGGGCTGGTTTGGGCTGCTTTCTCCTTTTCTTTTTATCTGAATTTTCTAATTCCTTTTCCATTTCTTTTTCTATAGGGTTTTTCAAATCCAAATTCAAACTAGGTTTCAAATTCAAATAAATTCAAACTTGTGCAACACTTCAAAAAATATTCTAACTCAGCATGATGCAACATGTCATGAGTCATAAGGTTTTGGCAAAAATAAATAATTAACCTCCACTAGTTTAGGCTATCTCTAATCAAATGGGAAAAAGGGAGAATGAATCTAAAGAGAGGGAAAACCTAGAGTGAGAAAAAGAAGAGTAACACATGATTTTGGGTGATAATTAGAAAGAAATTTTATACCCCCAAAATCAGGGTGTTACATCTATCCCCCTTATTTCAATCCTTAGATTCGGACAAATCTTATCGGACTGAACTTTTCCCAACTAAATTAACTCTTAGAGGTGGAATCATTGGTTCTATGGGGATGTTATGTGATTCTACCCATGATGTAGAAAAAAGAATGCATGGCACCGGTGTCAAATAATACTTTTCCTGGTAGGATTCGACTGGAAACATACCTACTGCCACGTCCTGAGAATCCTGGATTGCTTCTCCAGGTGGTTCACCTTTCCACGGTTGTAGGCCTGACCACGACCTCCTGGTGCTTGCTGTGGTGCCGTTCGTCTTAATTGGGCATTGACTGCTGGCGGCTGCTGAGTTGCTTTCTTTGGACAGTTCTTCGCCCAGTGATTTTGTTCTCCACAGTAGAAGCATGCACGGCCTCCTACTTGTGCTGGAGCTGCTTGGCCAGTCTAGTTGGGTGCTGGGGTAGGAAGGCAAGCTGCTTGGTTGTTCTGACGCTGGTATTGATTTCCTCTAGGTTGGGTGTTTTGACGGTACTGCTGCTGCTGCTGCTGAGGAAACTGCCTCTGGTACTGGTGCTGCTAGATCTGACGCTGATGCTAGTGACCTTGAGGGTGACCTTGCCTGAATTGCTGGGGTGTGTTGCCTGAGTAGTAGGGACGACTGCTACTCCCGGCCTAAGATCCACCGATCTTGCGTTTCCTGTCCTCCATCTCCCGACGCTTCCTTTCAATCATGATTGCTTTGTCGATCAAGTGCTGGAAGGTGGGGAAGGTGTGATTCATCAGCTGGTAGTGGATGGGATCAACCAATCCTCTCAGAAAGCAATATTGCCTCTTGGCATCCGTGTTGACATCTTCTGGGGCGTAACATGACAGCTACAAAAACTTATCCCTGTACTCATTGACAGACAGGGGACCTTGCTTTAGGGCGAGAAACTCCTCCTTCCTCACTATCATCAGTCCCTCGGGCACATGGTAGCAACAAAAGTTATCCCTGAACTCCTCCTAGGTGATGGCTTCAGGGTTGGCATGGGTGGCGAGGTAAGACTCCCACCAAGACTGTGCTGCTCCCCTTAGCTGTCGGGGACCATACAACACCTTCTCACGATCGTTGCATTGAGCAGTGTGCAACTCACATTCCATGGTACGCAACCAATCTTCAGCGTGCATGGGGTCAGCAAAGTGGGCAAAGATAGGGGGATGGCCCCTCATGAATTTTGCCCGCTTCTCTTTGAGCACCTGAGGCATCTGGACTTGCACTGGAGGGTGAGGTGGGGTGGCTGCTGCTGCACCTGCTGCATCGCTGCTAAGGTCTAACCAATTGCTTAGACTGCCTGAGTTTGCATCATGAACTTCTGCTCAACTGTCATCGGGGGTGGCGGTGGCAACTGCTGCTGCTGAATTGCCTCCTCCTGGGGTGCCTGCTGTTCCGGCTGAGCACGTCTTGCACCTCTGCGCCTGTTCTTAGACATCTATAGAAAGCACACACACACATCACATCTGACTCTGCAGTCTTTCAGCATAAGAAAAGATATATGGAAATCTTTATAACACTGAACAAATGACCATCTTCATTGATAGCTTCTCAGATAAAGAGGAAAGTGGAAATAGATGGGTTACTCAACTAAATAACTGAATTTATTAATAACTACTGTGATACCCAATTTTCTGAAAAGAAGTTAAATTTATTTTTCCCTTTTCTTTCGTGATCTGTGTAGTTGGGGTTGGAGTTTTTTAGGAAGCATTCACTACTAAAACAGTAGAATACTTGTTGGACTTGTGCGCTGGGGTCGGGAGCAGATGTGAGAGCGAGTTTGGGCCGTGGATCTCGATCCGGCGGTGGGGAGCCCATTAGTTTCCCCCCCATAACCCTAGCCGCCCCCTCCCTCTCACTCCCCCACCCCTTTCGCCGCCCCCTCCCTCTCTTTTCCTCTCTTCCACTCTTGCAGCTGCCCCAATTCCTCTCCTCTTGGCTGCAGCCGCCCACTCCCCATCAAACCCTAGCCACCCCCTTCCCCAATCCCCCTCCCAAGGTGCAGCCCCTCTCCTTTGGGATCTCCATCGAGTGGTGCAAGCCTCTAATTGGAGAATTGGTTGAGGAAGAACAAAGAAGTGAAGGAATAACTCAAGGTGATCTTATGTTTATTTTGTATTTTTGCTGCGATTACGTTTGATTAACCGTTCCCCTAAGCGAATTGGTGGTAGTGCTGTCCTGATTTTGGGTGGCAGGCGGACAGAAGTATTGTGGGCAGTTTCTGGGGTTTTTGCGGCGGTAATTAGCTGTAATCACTATGATAATCATGTAGAGCTTTGTCATACCTTTCCAACGAGTACTTATGCGCTCGATTCGGAGTTATAATTTAGGAGATATCGCTGTTTGAATCCGGGTATGTTGCTGTCCAAAAAACAGATTTCCGCAGGTGGGCGAACAGCATTAGTATTAGCAGATTCTAGGGATTTTTTGTGGGAAATTAGTGATAATCAATATGATAATCATGTAGAGCTTTGTCATACCTTTCCAACAAGTACTTATGCGCTCGATTCAGAGTTATAATTTAGGAGATATCGCTGTTTGAATCCGGGTATGTTGCTGTCCAAAAAACAGATTTCCGCAGATGGGCGAACAGCATTAGTATTAGCAGATTCTGGGTATTTTTCGTGGGAAATTAGTGATAATCAATATGATAATCATGTAGAGCTTTGTCATACCTTTCCAACGAGTACTTATGCGCTTGATTCGGAGTTATAATTTAGGAGCTATCGCTGTTTGAATCTGGGTACGTTGCTGTCCAAAAACAGATTGCAGGATGTATCTTGTGAACGGTTTTGGGCTAAGTAGATGTGGGAATTTAATTATCTTTGGAATACAAAACTTGTGGGGAATTTTATGTAGATGCTTCCGGAGTTTTTGATTGATATCACTGCTGTAACACCCCTGGTGTTACTGCAACTAAAACTTGAGCATGGCATCATAAGCATTGACATTGCATATGTTTGATATACCTAGAGTGCATTCACTAGGTAAAAATTTCAATCAAGTGTTTTGTTTCTGGGGTTTTGCAAATAGGACCCTGGATAGGGGACCTAACCCTAAATCAGGCTTAAAGGGGCAAAACTTAACCCAAGTTGAGAAAACCTAAAGATTTTAGGGAAAAGAGTCATAAAATATCCCCAAAAACAAAGTTGAATAACATTTATGCCCCTGGGATACCAAAAATCTCAATTAGAACCCTGGAAAACCCTAAAACCAAACCCTAGGGACCTATGTGCAAAATTAGTCCACTTTTGGGCTAAAGTGCAAAAACCAAGTCAAATAAGTATTTTAAGTCATTTGGTTCACAAATATGTGGACTTGAAAGCCAAACCCTAAGTTTTGGACTCATTTGCAAAAAGGACCCCAATTTTGATTCCTATGCTAAGTCTGAAATCAGGGTTATAGGCCCAACTTTGGGGCTGTGTAGCTTTCAAAATAGTGAAAATTCATATTAGGTCACCACATCAAAATTGTAACCTGATTATAGAAGAACAACTTTGCTTAAGGTGGTAAGCTCACTTGTTAAGAAAAATCCAGAGATAATTGAGCCTGAAGTTGGACTGTCAGACTGCTTGAGGTTTGAAATTCAGAGTAACAGTGTTATGAGATGAACTTTGAGCTCGATTTTGAATGGGATCCAGTGACTTTTTGTGAGAGCACATTGTCGCAAAGTTATAGATGGATTATTGTTCTACAACTTTACTACAGAAAGTTGGCTTAGGTTTCACATAAAAATTTGAGAAAACTGGGCTCCAACTAGGTCTGTCAGTTAAGCTGTCCACTGAAGCTGGCACACTGTTCACTGTCATCTGAAATATCACGCCGTGGATCAGGATCAGCCCCCCCGCCGACGATAAGAACGCCACCGCGGCGTGACTGGTCGTCGGTGGCCGCGGTAAATATCCTCGGCGTCATGGCAAAAGGTTACCGAGGTGGCGAACTCCGGTTAAACGGCGACCCCCGTGCCCTCACCAGAATCCGCCGCGCGGAAAGCTTGCCAGCGCATCCGTAGTCCGCACTTCTTCTCCAACTCTGGTCGACGACCTATAAATTGAGCTCGGACTCCGCTTCTTCTCCCCATTACGCACCCTAGTGCTTAAGCAATCAACTCCATTTCGCCAGAGAACTTGCACAGCCCCAATTCCCTCTCTTCTTCGTTCTTGCTCCGCCGTGAAGAACTTCTTCGTAGCCAGCGTTCCTCTGGTTAGTAACTCTCAAATTGCTCCCTATTTTAGTTAATCTTTGATCTCCTATTGCCCCTAGATGTGGCAATTTAGAGTTTGGCCGAAGCTCCTCACCGGAACGCACCTGTGCGCTGTCAAACACCGCCGTGACCCCCCACCGTCGACCCGTTCTTCGGGTATTGTTCTGCCCAAACCGAAGCATGTCCATGGACCCTAGTGAACCCGTAAACTTTTACCTAGCCTCAATTTGGCCATCCCCGCCGTTGTCCGATCGGAACATGTTCACCCTCTTGTCCATCCGCTCTGCCACCGTGGCCAGGACATTATAGTGCACCATTAGTGAAATTGATGGAGGGGAAATGGTCGGGGTGGATCTAATTGTGTTCCTGTCGCTTGAGAGCTCCAGTCGTGGCGTCATCTGGCTGGAATAGGCTCGCCGGAGTGCGGCGAGGGCTGATTCCTCGTCGTGGACTTTGCTTTGCGAAAGTATAGAAGGTGGAGGGCCTTAGTGTAAACCGTCAGTGACTCACTGAACAGTAGAAGAACCTGTCTCCAAATAAATACAACCCCGAGGCCCTTTCTGCAAAGCTGCCAGGGCGCGGGCGCACGCGCGCGCTTTCCTCGTTGAATTGGGCCGCTGGGCTGAAATCAGCCCAGTACTATTCCCTGGTTTTCCTTTTTCCTTTATTTCCAGAGCCAAAACAATTATAAAAAAATGTAGAAAAATGGTAAAATTGTGAAACCAATTTTCCTAGGTTTCTTATTTTCCCTAAAATTTAATAAAAATAGTTTTGTGATTTTTAGGTTAAATAAGGAATTTTAAGGCATTTAAAGTAGTTAAAAGTAGTAGTTTTGGATTTTTAAAAGATAAATGGTAATCCCAAAAATGCTCAAAATTTTTATATGAGCTCCTCATATTATTTAGAAGCCTTAGGTAGAGTTTGGGTTGATTTGGACTTTGTTTGATCACCAAACCCCAAAACACCCCCCTGCCCTTTGAACTCCTTTACTGACTCCAGAAACCCTAAGTTCTCGGAGTTCCGTGAAGGAAAGTTGTATTCAAGACTTAGATAATAAATCTTTATTATCTTCGCACTCTCATGAGCATTACATGACATTCATTCTTATATACATATATGGTTATGTTAGAATGCGAAGAAGAAGTGGAAGTCACCGAAGAAGGGACACCACCACCCTCGGATTCTCAAGCAGACAACTGCTTCTACTTTGATATTTGTGGATCCGAGCCAGACTCACCTGTTAACGAAGGCAAGCCTCGGTGCATGCAACCCCTTTCCTTGTGTTTTTAAATACTTTTCGGACACTTTAAGTCAAGTGAAATGTGCATTAAGTTCATAGGAATTGCTTGGAACCTTTTGATGCATTGCTTTCCTTGATATCCATACCTTTATAGATACTTCTGGTGAAGTATCAAAATTTGATTTACAAAAATGCTTAGCCCTGCTTAGATCTTGTGGATAGAGGTTGTCTTTTGCAATACTGCCTAGCTCAGGGGTTACCCTGAGGAAAGATGGCTTCTATCTGCAAGACTACTTTCCTTGAGAGCGTGGTGGGATCTTACTGCAAAGTTCCCTGTGATGCTCTTTCATCCTAAGGAATAGAAACAATCCTAAGGATGGAAGTACTTAAATCGAGACTTGGGTTAGGAACAGGTGATGTTCTACCCAGGTTGATTAAGGATTTAATGCGTATGTAGGCGTGCTGATCGAGGACCCTTTAACTGGTCACATGCCTCGTCATGGGTAAGCCTTGCCTCGGGCAGACTAAGGCCAGAATAAGATAACACGAAATGGGCGTGGAGCGGTGGCGGGAGTAGCCTGTACCCACCGTGGCAAGAGGCTGGACGGTGGTGTATCTGTGCTCTCGGTTTGCGTGAACCTGATCTGGTCTTAAGAACCCCGGTGGCGGGTTGACATATGCAAGGGTTAAGTGCTACATATGTCGTGTGATTGGAGATCCTCAGCTGAGTATAATCGATTCGGATCGCCGTACCTTCGCGGTTATAAAGACTTGGTCACTTCCCTACAACCTAAGTCAGGATGGAAACATTATGGAAAAATGATGTTGTATTGATGCAATGATGAAATTAGACTATAGGCAAACAGAGTCTATTAATACTTAATTCGGCATTAAAATATTGAAAGTAAGGACTCACTTTAGTAAGCTATTTCTGCAACAGTATCTAAGTTGATTTTTGCTAAAGCCTCTCCTTGATTCCTATTTATCCAGCATACCCTTGAGAGTCTTTTCCTTAGTCGGGTAAGACTTGCTGAGTAATTCCATACTCAGGGTTTATCCCTCCGTTGTTTTTAGGTGAGGAAGCGACAAACCTTTGTTGCTTTTGCTCCAAGGTGGTTCCTAATGAAGATAAGCAAGAGTGAAGTGCGGGAGGAAAGGATCCTCCATTAAGACTTTTTGTGTGATAACTGTCGGGAGGAGTTTTTGCCTCCCTTGGTATGTGTAGTAATATTACTCTGCACTCGTTTATATTCCTAGTCTGTAATAAACAACTTGATCTTACTTTTTAATAAATGTAAGTTTATGTAATCGCTTCCGCATATCTATATCTCCGATGTTCTGTAATGTCTGCAAGACGGGTGAGACGTTCCTAGAAAGGTAAGGAAAGACACCGAGCTTGTCAAGTAGTTCAGGGGCACCTACAGGGTTGTCTTAGGTCCGTTGGACAAGGACAACTGTAGGTGGGCCTAATTACTTGGGAGGTTCTGTCACAGCTGGTATCGGAGCGTAGCCCTTCTTGACAGATATTATGTAGCATCTTCAAAAGGGTTTTCCAAGACTTATCTAGAAAATTGCTTCTCTTCTTACCTAAGTATTTCTAAAAAGTTTATTTCAAAGACCAGATAGGGAGAGTGCAATGTATAGAAGGTTGAATCAACTAAGGTTGATTCTGTAATTATTCATGCATCATGCTAAGAATTGTACTAATAAATTTTCCCCTTAGCAAATGCCGCCGCGTACAAGGAAAACGGCGCGAAAGCATACTGGACCTATCGGTGTACCTCGACACCAACTTGCCCCACGAGAGCAAGATAGCTGTAGCGGGAGCAACGATCCTATTGGAGATCTCGAAGCTCGCGTGAATCAACTTCAAGCGGAGTTACAACGCAGGACCAATTTATGGGTTGCGGACGGTGACCGAATAAATGATTTAAGAAGTTACATCCGCACCCTGCAAGATCAACTAGCTGACCGAGATTTGGCGCTTGATTGGGCAGTACAATCTCGCTCAGTAGCTTTAGCTAAGGAAGCAAAGGCTCGAGCACGAGTCAACGAACTTAGCGTTGCTATTGACAACTTGCAGGTATACTGCAATACTTTACATGAAGAAGTTCATGTACTGTATTCGCAATTACACCCAAATGTCCCTGTGGATCCCGTCAGGTCTAAAGCCGGACCCTCGCATACTGCGGGAGAAGCGCTTGGTGGGGAGTTAGACCTTTTTAGGCCCCCTCCTTCTTTGAGGCTGGTCGACGTATGGTCTCCCACCCCTGACGATGAAGCTACCAAGAACAATCAGAAGCAGGAGTAGTAATGTAGTTGTAGAAGTAGAAGTAGTAAATTGTATAATAGGTTGAACTCTTGTATAATGGGTAATGTATCCTGTTATGTAACATCGAGTCTGTATCATTACTTTTTATGGTAATGTAACATGGAAGGTTTCTCTGGCATATTATGTTTACTTTAAATGTTCTTTGCCTCAGATGCCTACTAGGACTCGAGGACAGGACGCAGCAGGAACTTCTGGAGGAAGGGATGTTACCCCAAATCCACCTCCGGTTCCTCCCACATTGGCCGAGGCGATTGCCGCCTTGGTAAACGCGACTGCGGACAATACCCGCTTTCTTAGGGAAATGGCGGGTCAACAACTGCAGCAGCAGGCAGGAAGGGGTTATCAACAAGGCCCCCGTGAAACCACCTATCTGTATTTCTCTGAAACCCGTCCACCACTATTCGTCAAGGCAGAGGACCCGTTGGAAGCCGATGAGTGGATACGGGTTATTGAACAAAAGTTTGGTCTTCTCCGCTGTTCAGAGACGCAGAAGCCATTATTCGCAGCACAACAACTACGTGGCCCTGCCAGTACCTGGTGGGGAAATTTTGTGGCCATTCAACCTGCCAACCATCAAGTCACATGGGAAGAATTTAAAGCAGCCTTCCGTGAGCACTACATACCCGAAGGTGTCCTGCATATGAAACAAGAAGAGTTCATGAAGCTGAAACAAGGAGGAGATACCGTCAATCAGTATCTCAACAAGTTTATTCACCTGTCGCAGTATGCCATTGACCAGGTGAATACTGATTTAAAGAAGAAGAACTGCTTTATGAGGGGTCTAAATGACCGATTGCAGAGAAAGATGGCCACATGTATAGATCTCACGTATGGAAAGGCTGTCAGTACCGCCTTATCTGTTGAAGCAAAATACGCAAGTGCTGGGAAGAACAAGGGATTCGGTGGTGAGAAGCCTAATCAGGGCCAGGCGAAGAGGCAACGGTTTGTGATCCGGCCTTCTAGCCAAAATCGCACTTTTTCTCGTCCACCCTCATTCCCTTTCAAGCAGCCAATTATCATCCGTCCCAACAATACCCCCACTACCCCAAATCAGCCGGGTGCCCTGGGCACTCGATTCCCTGCTTTGCCTAGCTCTTCAACCGGGTGTTTCAATTGCGGCAAGTCGGGACATTTCATCAAAGACTGCCCATATCCCAAGCAAAATCAATCAAATGCTTAGCAAGGATCTGGGAAATCAGCTCAGCCCAGGGGAAATACTGTGGGGAAGAATACAAAGAAGACGGGGCGTGTATACTACACCGGAAGGAGAGCCGGTGATGATGGGTACGTTTTCCGTGGCCAGTCACCCTGCAATTATTCTTTTTGATTCTGGTGCTTCGCATACGTTCATTAGCAAGAAATTTGTGGAGCAACATCACATTGCATGCCATGAATCAAAAGAGGGATTTAAAATTCATTCACCTGGGGGACATATTTTTACTCGAGAACTGGCCTATGAAGTGCCAGTAACAATGGCCGGATGGAACTTTCCTGCCAACATGATTGTTCTGAAAGGCCAGGATATAGATATAATTTTGGGTATGAATTGGTTAACCCAACACAAGGCAATTCTCAACACTGAACTCAGAACCGTCAGGTTGAGCTATAATCAAGAAGAGATTCTTTGGTCTCTCCCCATAACCAATCCAGCCAAAGCTTCTGGTTGGGTATATGAAGCCATTGTACCGGAAATCAAGGATATTCCGGTAGTATGTGAGTTTCCAGATGTATTTCCGAAAGATTTGCCTGGACTGCCCCCTGAAAGAGATGTAGAATTTGTAATTGAGCTAAAGCCCGGTACGGCTCCCATCTCCCGAAGATCGTACCGTATGCCCCCTAATGAGTTGGCGGAATTGAAGATTCAATTACAAGATCTACTGAATAAGGGATTCATCCGGCCAAGCTCGTCTCCATGGGGTTGCCCCGCCATTTTTGTTAAAAAGAAGGATCAAACCTTGCGAATGTGCGTGGATTATCGACCCCTGAATGAGGTCACCATCAAGAACAAGTACCCTCTTCCAAGGATCGACATCTTATTTGATCAACTGACTGGGGCGAGGGTATTTTCCAAAATTGATCTCAGGTCGGGCTATCACCAAATCCGTATTCGGCCCGAGGATATACCGAAGACCGCGTTTACTACGCGGTATGGTTTATTTGAATACCTGGTAATGTCTTTCGGGCTAACAAATGCTCCTGCCCACTTCACCTATTTGATGAACTCGGTGTTCATGCCCGAGTTGGACAAGTTCGTGGTGGTCTTCATCGACGATATCTTGATATATTCTAAAAATGAAGAGGAGCATGCTCAACATCTACGGATTGTATTGACGCGCCTGAGGGAACATCAGTTGTATGCCAAGTTCAGCAAGTGCGCGTTCTGGCTGGAGGAAATTCAATTTTTGGGGCACGTGTTATCGGCCAAATGAATTGTGGTAGATCCTAGCAAAGTCAAATATATAAAGGAGTGAACCCCCACACCACCCCTGCCTTGTACCAAAAATAAGGGAATAAAAATGTGACACATTTCCTTTTCCATTACTCACCCTAGGACTTTAAATCTCGGGACGAGATTCTTTTATGGGGGGGAGGATGTAACACCCCTGGTGTTACTGCAACTAAAACTTGAGCATGGCATCATAAGCATTGACATTGCATATGTTTGATATACCTAGAGTGCATTCACTAGGTAAAAATTTCAATCAAGTGTATTGTTTCTGGGGTTTTGCAAATAGGACCCTGGATAGGGGACCTAACCCTAAATCAGGCTCAAAGGGGCAAAACTTAACCCAAGTTGAGAAAACCTAAAGATTTTAGGGAAAAGAGTCATAAAATATCCCCAAAAACAAAGTTGAATAACATTTATGCCCCTGGGATACCAAAAATCTCAATTAGAACCCTGGAAAACCCTAAAACCAAACCCTAGGGACCTATGTGCAAAATTAGTCCACTTTTGGGCTAAAGTGCAAAAACCAAGTCAAATAAGTATTTTAAGTCATTTGGTTCACAAATATGTGGACTTGAAAGCCAAACCCTAAGTTTTGGACTCATTTGCAAAAAGGACCCCAATTTTGATTCCTATGCTAAGTCTGAAATCAGGGTTATAGGCCCAACTTTGGGGCTGTGTAGCTTTCAAAATAGTGAGAATTCATATTAGGTCACCACATCAAAATTGTAACCTGATTATAGAAGAACAACTTTGCTTAAGGTGGTAAGCTCACTTGTTAAGAAAAATCCAGAGATAATTGAGCCTGAAGTTGGACTGTCAGACTGCTTGAGGTTTGAAATTCAGAGTAACAGTGTTATGAGATGAACTTTAAGCTCGATTTTGAATGGGATCCAGTGACTTTTTGTGAGAGCACATTGTAGCAAAGTTATAGATGGATTATAGTTCTACAACTTTACTACAGAAAGTTGGCTTAGGTTTCACATAAAAATTTGAGAAAACTGGGCTCCAACTTGGTCTGTCAGTTAAGCTGTCCACTGAAGCTGGCACACTGTTCACTGTCATCTGAAATATGACGCCGTGGATCAGGATCAGACCCCCCGCCGGCGATAAGAACGCCACCGCGGCGTGACTGGTCGTCGGTGGCCGCGGTAAATATCCTCGGCGTCGTGGCAAAAGGTTACCGAGGTGGCGAACTCCGGTTAAACGGCGACCCCTGTGCCCTCACCGGAATCCACCGCGCGGAAAGCTTGCCAGCGCATCCGTAGTCCGCGCTTCTTCTCCAACTCCGGTCGACAGCCTATAAATTGAGCTTGGACTCCGCTTCTTCTCCCCATTACGCACCCCAGTGCTTAAGCAATCAACTCCATTTCGCCAGAGAACTTGCGCAGCCCCAATTCCCTCTCTTCTTCGTTCTTGCTCCGCCGTGAAGAGCTTCTTCGTAGCCAGCGTTCCTCTGGTCAGTAACTCTCAAATTGCTCCCTGTTTTAGTTAATCTTTGATCTCCTATTGCCCCTAGATGTGGCAATTTAGAGTTTGGCCGAAGCTCCTCACCGGAACGCACCTGTGCGCTATCAAACACCACCGTGACCCCCCCCACCGTCGACCCGTTCTTCGGGTCTTGTTCTGCCCAAACCGAAGCATGTCCATGGACCCTAGTGAACCCGTAAACCTTTACCTAGCCTCAATTTGGCCATCCCCGCCGTTGTCCGATCGGAACATGTTCACCCTCTTGTCCATCCGCTCTGCCACCGTGGCCAGGACATTATAGTGCACCATTAGTGAAATTGATGGAGGGGAAATGGTCGGGGTGGATCTAATTGTGTTCCTGTCGCTTGAGAGCTCCAGTCGTGGCGTCATCTGGCCGGAATAGGCTCACCGGAGTGCGGCGAGGGCTGATTCCTCGTCGTGGACTTTGTTCTGCGAAAGTATAGAAGGTGGAGGGCCTTAGTTTAAACCGTCAGTGACTCACTGAACAGTAGAACCTGTCTCCAAATAAATACAACCCCGAGGCCCTTTCTGCAAAGCTGCCAGGGCGCGGGCGCACGCGCGCGCTTTCCTCGTTGAATTGGGCCGCTGGGCTGAAATCTGCCGAGTACTATTCCCTGGTTTTCCTTTTTCCTTTATTTCCAGAGCCAAAACAATTATAAAAAAATGTAGAAAAAGGTAAAATTGTGAAACCAATTTTCCTAGGTTTCTTATTTTCCCTAAAATTTAATAAAAATAGTTTTGTGATTTTTAGGTTAAATAAGGAATTTTAAGGCATTTAAAGTAGTTAAAATTAGTAGTTTTGGATTTTTAAAAGATAAATGGTAATCCCAAAAATGCTCAAAATTTTTATATGAGCTCCTCATATTATTTAGAAGCCTTGGGTAGAGTTTGGGTTGATTTGGACTTTGTTTGATCACCAAACCCCAAAACACCCCCCTGCCCTTTGAACTCCTTTACTGACTCCGGAAACCCTAAGTTCTCGGAGTTCCGTGAAGGAAAGTTGTATTCAAGACTTAGATAATAAATTTTTATTATCTTCGCACTCTCATGAGCATTACATGACATTCATTCTTATATACATATATGGTTATGTTAGAACGCGAAGAAGAAGTGGAAGTCACCGAAGGAGGGACACCACCACCCTCGGATTCTCAAGCAGGCAACTGCTTCTACTTTGATATTTGTGGATCCGAGCCAGACTCACATGTTAACGAAGGCAAGCCCTGGTGCATGCAACCCTTTTCCTTGTGTTTTTAAATACTTTTCGCACACTTTAAGTCAAGTGAAATGTGCATTAAGTTCATAGGAATTGCTTGGAACCTTTTGATGCATTGCTTTCCTTGATATCCATACCTTTATAGATACTTCTGGTGAAGTATCAAAATTTGATTTACAAAAATGCTTAGCCCTGCTTAGATCTTGTGGATAGAGGTTGTCTTTTGCAATACTGCCTAGCTCAGGGGTTACCCTGAGGAAAGATGGCTTCTATCTGCAAGACTACTTTCCTTGAGAGCGTGGTGGGATCTTACTGCAAAGTTCCCTGTGATGCTCTTTCATCCTAAGGAATAGAAACAATCCTAAGGATGGAAGTACTTAAATCGAGACTTGGGTTAGGAACAGGTGATGTTCTACCCAGGTTGATTAAGGATTTAATGCATATGTAGGCGTGCTGATCGAGGACCCTTTAACTGGTCACATGCCTCGTCATGGGTGAGCCTTGCCTCGGGCAGACTAAGGCCAGAATAAGATAACACGAAATGGGCGTGGAGCGGTGGTGGGAGTAGCGTGTACCCACCGTGGCAAGAGGCTGGACGGTGGTGTATCTGTGCTCTCGGTTTGCGTGAACCTGATCTGGTCTTAAGAACCCCGGTGGCGGGTTGACATATGCAAGGGTTAAGTGCTACATATGTCATGTGATTGGAGATCCTCAGCTGAGTATAATCGATTCGGATCGCCGTACCTTCGCGGTTATGAAGACTTGGTCACTTCCCTACAACCTAAGTCAGGATAGAAACATTATGGAAAAATGATGTTGTATTGATGCAATGATGAAATTAGACTAGAGGCAAACAGAGTCTATTAATACTTAATTCGGCATTAAAATATTGAAAGTAAGGACTCACTTTAGTAAGCTATTTCTGCAACAGTATTTAAGTTGATTTTTGCTAAAGCCTCTCCTTGATTCCTATTTATCCAGCATACCCTTGAGAGTCTTTTCCTTAGTCGGGTAAGACTTGCTGAGTAATTCCATACTCAGGGTTTATCCCTCCGTTGTTTTTAGGTGAGGAAGCGACAAACCTTTGTTGCTTTTGCTCCATGGTGGTTCCTAATGAAGATAAGCAAGAGTGAAGTGCGGGAGGAAAGGATCCTCCATTAAGACTTTTTGTGTGATAACTGTCGGGAGGAGTTTTTGCCTCCCTTGGTATGTGTAGTAATATTACTCTGCACTCATTTATATTCCTGGTCTGTAATAAACAACTTGATCTTACTTTTTAATAAATGTAAGTTTATGTAATCGCTTCCGCATATCTATATCTCCGATGTTCTGTAATGTCTGCAAGACGGGTGAGACGTTCCTGGAAAGGTAAGGAAAGACACCGAGCTTGTCAAGTAGTTCAGGGGCACCTACAGGGTTGTCTGAGGTCCGTTGGACAAGGACAACTGTAGGTGGGCCTAATTACTTGGGAGGTTCTGTTACAACTGCTGTTATAATTTTAAAGTTATGAAATTATCTAGTAGCGCCGCTGCAATTTGGTGGTGATGGGGAGAGTTGTCGCTCGCGACGGGTCGGAATTGTGCGTTGGTGCGGCGTTGTTTATTAGCGTTTGTTATGTGAATTTGTGCACTAAGGTGTGTGTCAAAAACAGGTGGTGGACTTCCGGATCATACTTAGTACCATTCCAAATTTCCGGTGAAGGCAAGTAAATACAGTGGTGGTTGCTACCGTTTGGTTTGCATCCTATTCCCTGTCATTGAGTATACATAAGTTTTAAATATATTAATCATTGAATTCTATGATGAAGTTTATTGGTTTGAAAGTATTAATTCTCAATTGTCTAATGTTGTGGATGATCATAATTTGGTAATGATATATATGGTTGATTCCCATCTTGGATGAAGTTGAAGTGTCTTTTTTTGAATCACGTTATATGAAGTGTTGTAGGCTTATCATGCACATCGCATCATCCATCTTGCATTTTGAAGTTATGTCATGATCTTATGGTCCGACCGTACCGATACATTTTTAGCATGTACGTTGCCCGAGGAGGGGTACGATGCGGCTTCATATCCTTAGAGGTATGAAGGCAGAAGTCATCTTTGCATTTGCAGACATTTGCACTCATGAGGAATATATGAAGTGTGACATTACTATGTTACTATTGTGGTTTCTACCTGCGAGGTGTGGTAACTAGGTGTGTTGTACGTTGTATACGTGCTGCACCTTCGTAATAAGAAGGTTGTGGAATCAAGTGGTGGTAAAACAATGTTCTTATGTGGTTAAACAGTTTGATATTATTTTACTTGCTGAGATGTGTCATCTCACTCTTGCATTACTCAATGCAGGTACTTGATACATGTTGGGAATGAGGGGAGTAGCAGCACGTCCACTTTCACTCTCACAATAACGCTACCCAGGCGCAACCATGATTTAATTAGAAACTTATTATCAAAGGAAGTTTGTTTTTTTATATAGTCGTGCGCACTGGTTAATTCAGTTCAGGTCGTATGTTTATCTTTCCTTGCTAGCCGATTAATAATACTTAGTATGTTTTTGTCATGATATATGTTTATACACTGTTGCCCCCTCATTTATGCAATCTTGCAAAGGGGATGCTGCCGAAATTTTATATATGGATGTCGGAAGTGTAGTTCAGTAGCATTCTGGGTTGTTTGTGGAACCCAGAGTGTTACAGTTGGTATCAAAGCATAGGCTTTAGATTCTACGCAATTTGAAGATAAATTTGACACACTTGCACATATAGGAAGGGTGTGGGTTCATATATCTTTCATATTAGTATTTTATTGTATAGATGACTAGAATTTCCTTACTCTAAATCCCTTTATGGTTTGATGGGGTATGTCGTTAACGACGTAATGCTTGATACGAAATGTTACTTCTATTTAATATTAGTTTCTTGATGTGGTTGTTATTGAAATTATTATGCAAGTGAAGCTACTAATGTACTTGTTTTATATACATATCGTCATGATGTTTTTTTTGGATGCAATGTTTACTAATCTCTGAGCTATTACTATCATACATTTCTGTATGCTTGACTGTGGATGTTTTTTTCCAAAAGGATTCTTGGGTTCTAGTACTTGTAGGACCGATTGTTTATTGAGCTTGTGTATAGAGGATCTAATCCGACTTGGTGTAGTGTGAAAACACTATACAATGTAGTTTTATGGTGTTGTTGAGTTTGATTGACTGTTGGGTTACAACCCAACTTATCAATGCAATATTTCCATGGGTGCAGTGCTTTACACCTCACCTTTTATTTTGGCTAGTGTGGCTACTTGCCAACTTGATCTTAGAGTACAATAGGTTTGTCTCCATAGAGCAAAGGCAATGTTGTACTGTCTATGAAATCTTGAGACTGGTAGAACTCAAGTGAATTTGTAAGATGACGTGGATAGATAAGTTCAACCATGTTTACATGATAGGTTTTCTTATTGTGTGCAACCTTATCTTTAATAATAAATAGGGTGATTTCAAGTGGATTTTATGTCTATATTATAGTTGAAGAGGCATGCATGTTTTCCTTCTATGGTTTGTTTCTATAGCCAAAAAGGTTATGCATAATTTTTATTTGTTGGAGGCTAGTCATGTGGACGATATGGACAACCCGTTTTATATTGTTTTTAATCACCGATGATATATGGTAGTTTTTTTATATGATCAGTTCTATATGCATGCTTGTTGAATTATTATTTGGACCGCTTTATCTTAAACAAAGTCAATGTTTAACTGGAAGTTGCTTATGTTTGTTAGTCATCTATCTCTATAATGATGTGGTTGTTGCATCAGATGGAGATTTTTTTATATGAATGATGGTTTGATAGATCATGTATGTCTACTACTTTGAATTCATCCTATGACATCACTAGGTACAAATTGTTCAAGTGCAATAATAGGAGGTATTGTTGTATGTGAGGTTAATCAAGGTAGTTTGGTTAGGTGGATTGTCTTATTGAAGTCCAATTACTCCTGTTGAGCATAGTATCGTGTTATTATTTTAGTGTTGAAAGTAATATTTATGAAGCTTTTGCATGAGTCTGTGTCAAGAAGTACATTAGTTTTTCTTGTTGTTATCCCTCCATTGCTTTATGAGTATTGCAAATTTTATCTCTTTTGAGAGGAGAAAAAGATGTTATATGACATGAGCACCATTTGCTTCACGTCAATAGAATAGTTTTGGAGATTTCTAGTAGTTGGATTCTAGTGTAATAACAACCATGTTTTATAGTGCTGGAGACGGGTATGTCAGGTGTTTCATACATTGTCGATACATGGATGTTTGACCTTAGTGGCATTAACAAACGAGGTTGTTGAATTCATTGATTGTTGTTCTTAGTGTTCTAACCTATTTGGTAGAGTGTTATTTTAAGACTTTGTGGAGTTTCATCCCAGTTTGGTAGTGGAAAATCCTAGTGTTGATTGCACCTGCCAATGACTTGGGTTTCATTTTATATTGTTTTTTTATTATTGATAATGTGTTGTTTGGTTTCGGGAGGCATTTTAAATTAGTTGGAGGCTGAATCAGGCTTCACTTATCTAGAATGTTTTGTAGTATGTTTCTTTATCTTTCCATAGGATGCTTAATCACCATGTTTGGTCTAAACATTTGAGAGATATGGGTTTCTTAAAACATCCTTGTTGGTGTCTCTAGCAGAGTGAGTCTTTAATTTTGTACGGAAGAGTAGACATTGAAGACGGTATAATTTGGACTTTGTGGATTATGAAAGTTTTAGTAATTTCATGATCTTTTCAAAGAGTATGGGTTTCTAATTCTCATTGCATATAATTGGAGTTAGGTTGCTCTGAAGTTGTTGCACTGTTGTGTCTGAACTTTAGGCGTCGTTATAATCACCAATAAATCGACCGCGTTTTGATAGTTGCAGAGCCCAAATTTGCGAATTCTCTTTAAGCAAAACTTGTAGGTCTTTTCAGTACCTTTTTAATGGGTATTTACTTGTAACTGTCTGTTAAATAGATTTGGAGAGGTGGTTGCCCGGATATAAGTCGAATCTCTAATGTGCAGTATCTCAGGCTGAGTTTAGCTGTAGGTCATGCAGAGTTGAGGGCTATAAGGATAAATTTGGGTGCAACTTTATTGCAAAAGTCGTGGACAATTTTCAAAACTTTTCCAATGCGTGTTCGTTGTAGTTTAAGTTGAGTATAGCAGGAGTTATAGGTTTTTGAATTTTAGTTGTCCCTTGTTTCAATCCTATCAGTTTTGCAACAAAAGAGTTGCATTGTTTTATCGGTTTGGAAACCAATTCCGAGACACTCATTACAATAAAAGTTCTAGGGAACATTATAATCTTTTCAATGAGTTTATATTTGCAAAATTTTGTTAGCTGCAGGGAGTTATGATATAATGTATAGATGTGCTTGGATGAATATGTGGGCGGACATAACATGCTTAAATTGATTCTTGTTTGCATGATGTGAGATTAGGCTTAAATGATTTAAAAAGTTATCATATTGCTTCTATACTTATATTTGTTCTAGGTGTCTCGTAATGAAGAACCTAAAGTTATTAGTCTTTCAATGAACTCTTAATCTTAGAAGAGTAATGAACCTGATAAAATCTATTGCTTGTTGTTGGGACTGCATGACCAGTTTTAGTTATGCAGCTAGTTCAATGAAGTAAACCATCTTTTCTGTAGAGATGTTATATATAAAAGTTGTAGCCAACTTCTTTATCTTACTTGTGTAAAAATTTCATGACCATAGGTCTAGTAGTTTGGGAGTTATGATTTTCTCAAGTCTAGTCTTGAAATCTGTGCAGATTCTGTACAGATTTCGAAGCTGACCTTGTTTGCCCAATTTAAACTTCGAATAACTTATTATAAATTATAAAGAAGTTGTAGTACTTTTCTTAATCTTTTCAACAAATTTTGTATTAATTTTTTTGGAGATCTATAAGTTAAGTTACAGCTGTTTTAAGTGTGATCTCTGAATCTGTCCAAATTTGGACAGCAGAGCCTTTCTCGTGTCTTTTGACCTTAATATGCATTGAATTAACTTGATATGTTTATAAATGAATTATAGACAATTCTACTAGCTTTCTAAAAAGTCTGGGAGCACCTGAATTGGATGATTGAGACTCCAATTATGGATTTTTGAATTGAGTAGTTGAATTATGTCCAAGTCTGGACAGAATTTACATTTAGCATTGTTTGACCTTTCTAAGTGTCAAATCTTGTTGTGATGATAATACCAAGGGTATAGTGGACTTTATAAGCTTTCCATAAAGTCCTAGTTTACTAATTTTCGATGCATATTTTGTGAGTTAGGAGCAAAACAATTAACCGCTGTGCTGCTATCTAGAAATATGCAAGCATTAAGTTGCTCTCTTGAAGTTGCTCTTGTTTGGCTAAGTTTGGTTTAGGCTATAGGAACATTATATGCCTTGCATTCATATATACATTCCTTGAAGTACTTGCATATGTCAATGATTTATTTGGTGTCAGGAAAGCTTGGTCCGAGATATATAGGACCGTCTACTATCTTGGCCGAGTTGGCAGCTGGGCTTAGCACATGTAATTGTCGGAATCTATGATCAGAGTACACCATGTATTCCATGTCTTTATGTTGAGGAAGTATTTGCGGAATCCAGACCATCAAATCGAGCTAGAGCCGATTCCTGTGTAGCAAGACCAGACTCTAGAGTGTCGTCTGCTGCGTATCTTAGAATCCTAGGAGCTTGAGAAGCTGATGCGGCAGAAGTACTCGAACTTTTATTTATGTGTGAGTTTTCTTGATTCATTAATCTTTCTTTTGTTGTTCCGATAGAAGCGTCGGAATTCGAGGTCGAATTCTTTTTAAGGGGGGTAGAGTGTGATACCCAATTTTCTGAAAAGAAGTTAAATTTATTTTTCCCTTTTCTTTCGTGATCTGTGTAGTTGGGGTTGGAGTTTTTTAGGAAGCATTCACCAGTAAAACAGTAGAATACTTGTTGGACTTGTGCGCTGGGGTCGGGAGCAGACGTGAGAGCGAGTTTGGGCCGTGGATCTCGATCCGGCGGTGGGGAGCCCATTAGTTTCCCCCCTTAACCCTAGCCGCCCCCTCCCTCTCACTCCCCCACCTCTTTTGCCGCCCCCCTCCCTCTCTTTTCCTCTCTTCCACTCTTGCAGCCGCCCCAATTCCTCTCCTCTTGGCTGCAGCCGCCCACTCCCCATCAAACCCTAGCCACCCCCTTCCCCAATCCCCCTCCCAAGGTGCAGCCCCTCTCCTTTGGGATCTCCATCGAGTGGTGCAAGCCTCTAATTGGAGAATTGGGGGAGGAAGAACAAAGAAGTGAAGGAATAACTCAAGGTGATCTTATGTTTATTTTGTATTTTTGCTGCGATTACGTTTGATTAACCGTTCCCCTAAGCGAATTGGTGGTAGTGCTGTCCTGATTTTGGGTGGCAGGCGGACAGAAGTATTGTGGGCAGTTTCTGGGGTTTTTGCGGCGGTAATTAGCTGTAATCACTATGATAATCATGTAGAGCTTTGTCATACCTTTCCAACGAGTACTTATGCGCTCGATTCGGAGTTATAATTTAGGAGATATCGCTGTTTGAATCCGGGCATGTTGCTGTCCAAAAAACAGATTTCCGCAGGTGGGCGAACAGCATTAGTATTAGCAGATTCTGGGGATTTTTCGTGGTAAATTAGTGATAATCAATATGATAATCATGTAGAGCTTTGTCATACCTTTCCAACAAGTACTTATGCGCTCGATTCGGAGTTATAATTTAGGAGATATCGCTGTTTGAATCCGGGTATGTTGCTGTCCAAAAAACAGATTTCCGCATGTGGGCGAACAGCATTAGTATTAGCAGATTCTGGGTATTTTTCGTGGGAAATTAGTGATAATCAATATGATAATCATGTAGATCTTTGTCATACCTTTCCAACGAGTACTTATGCGCTTGATTCGGAGTTATAATTTAGGAGCTATCGCTGTTTGAATCTGGGTACGTTGCTGTCCAAAAACAGATTGCAGGATGTATCTTGTGAACGGTTTTGGGCTAAGTAGATGTGGGAATTTAATTATCTTTGGAATACAAAACTTGTGGGGAATTTTATGTAGATGCTTCCGGAGTTTTTGATTGATATCACTGCTGTTATAATTTTAAAGTTATGAAATTATCAAGCAGCGCCGCTGCAATTTGGTGGTGATGGGGAGAGTTGTCGCTCGCGACGGGTTGGAATTGTGCGTAGGTGCGGCGTTGTTGATTAGCGTTTGTTATGTGAATTTGTGCACTAAGGTGTGTGTCAAAAACAGGTGGTGGACTTCCGGATCATACTTAGTACCATTCCAAATTTCCGGTGAAGGCAAGTAAATACAGTGGTGGTTGCTACCGTTTGGTTTGCATCCTATTCCCTGTCATTGAGTATGCATAAGTTTTAAATATATTAATCATTGAATTCTATGATGAAGTTTATTGATTTGAAAGTATTAATTCTCAATTGTCCAATGTTGTGGATGATCATAATTTGGTAATGATATATATGGTTGATTCCCATCTTGGATGAAGTTGAAGTGTCTTTTTTTGAATCACGTTATATGAAGTGTTGTAGGCTTATCATGCACATCGCATCATCCATCTTGCATTTTGAAGTTATGTCGTGATCTTATGGTCCGACCGTACCGGTACATTTTTAGCATCGTACGTTGCCCGAGGAGGGGTACGATGCGGCTTCATATCCTTAGAGGTATGAAGGCAGAAGTCATCCTTGCATTTGCAGATATTTGCACTCATGAGGAATATATGAAGTGTGACATTACTATGTTACTATTGTGGTTTCTACCTGCGAGGTGTGGTAACTAGGTGTGTTGTACGTTGTATACGTGCTGCACCTTCGTAATAAGAAGGTTGTGGAATCAAGTGGTGGTAAAACAATGTTCTTATGTGGTTAAATAGTTTGATATTATTTTACTTGCTGAGATGTGTCATCTCACTCTTGCATTACTCAATGCAGGTACTTGATACATGTTGGGAATGAGGGGAGTAGCAGGACGTCCACTTTCACTCTCACAATAACGCTACCCAGGCGCAGCCATGATTTAATTAGAAACTTATTGTCAAAGGAAGTTTGTTTTTTTATATAGTCGTGCGCACTGGTTAATTCAGTTCAAGTCATATGTTTATCTTTCCTTGCTAGCCGATTAATAATACTTAGTTTGTTTTTGTCATGATATATGTTTATACACTGTTGCCCCCTCATTTATGCAATCTTGCAAAGGGGATGCTGCCGAAATTTTATATATGGATGTCAGAAGTGTAGTTCAGTAGCATTTCGGGTTGTTTGTGGAACCCAGAGTGTTACAACTACACCAAGTTGCAGGAGATACCCACACCTTGATAACAATCATTACAAAGATCCAACTTCATTACATGTTCATCATGACAAGCATTCCAACATACGATAAGCAAACTAACTCTAACTAAGACTGACTAGACTAAGACACTGAATTAAGCATTATTACAGACTCCGACTCTGTCAATCTATGGATCCAAATCTATCCAGGTCCTACAGTCTAGGGTACCATAGTCGAAGCGACCACGGGGCGGTGAACGGTAAGGGTGCTGAATCCCGACAGGGGTGGGAGAACCACCATCCAGATAGTGGCGTGCAGCGCACTCAGCATGCAATTCTGCAACGTCCGCCCGAACCTTGCCCAACTCGTCAAGGGCGTGGTCCAACTCTGTGTTGAGCACGGCGGCCAGGTTGACTATGCTGTTCAGCCTAGGATTGCCCTCACCAACTGGTGAGACAATCACACCTCCAACATTGCTAGTCGAACGGCGAGGGTAGTACTTCAGGTCAAGGCCATCAGCTACCCCGCCAAACAACGAGCAATACTGAGAAAGTGCACATTGTGCTGCATCTTGCATGGCTGCCTCAGCAGTATGCCTCTCAGTAATAGAATAGTGCTCTAAGAAGGCCTCTGCACCCCGGAGATCATCGTCCGGATGGCACACCAAGCAAGTAGCCTCCCACCGGTCCGGGTATAACCCACGACGATGCTAATAGACTACACAACGATACTCGATGGACCAAGTGTGTCGGTCGAAGGCCCAACGCAGCAAGGTGTCGAGAGCGTCGTGGAAGTGACACCCGCGCGGGGTCATGAGTGATGGGTCTAGCGATCCATCCCTCCGGCTCTGGCTCTTCCGAGCGCTTCGTGTCGTGGCTCAAACTGCCACCAGCGTCATCATCGTCTCCATCTCCGTTAGGGTCTCCTCCAGCAACAGGGATACCCTATGGTGGTGCAGTGGGCATCTCTGGCTAAAGTGCAGGGGAAGGCAGTCTCCTAGACTCCACCTCCTATTAAGGTGAGGGGGAAGAGTCCTGCTGCTCCTGCTCCTGCTCCTGGCGTCAATGGTCCTGCTCCTCATGCAGGAGATGATGCAGTCTCTCCAGGTGACTGGACTGACCTGGCACCGTGTGACACAGTGGACGCTCCGCTAGGCAAGAAGGCAAAAAGGGGATCACAGACTTACGTGTAGTGCACCTAATGCGAGCCATCTACAAAAGACATCATAAGCACAAGAGTGAGAGTAGAACTATAAGACCAAAAAGTAAACAGAAAGAAAAGTGTGATAAAACTTTTGAGATAAGTAAATAACATAAAGTTGGTCAAGATGACCAACTTTTGAAATAACATAGAAAAGGTAAGAGTAGGAGTCTATAGTCCTTAGGGCGACCTTTCTAGTCTAGGTTAGCGAACCTACAGTCAGCAAGGCTTTGATACCACTTATGTCGCACCCGATTTTGGAAGGTAAACCGAATGCGAACCATGTATGTGCCAGGATCAGAACTCACGTACACAACGATTACATAATTGGACATCATCACACAATGCTCAAAGTAAATAGCGTAAAGGTACTTAAATTACATCAAGATGTCTGAGACATTGACAGAGTCTAATACATATCCATAGTGTGCATCATCAATATCAAAGTGCGAAAATAATGAAACGTAGAAGATAAGCCTACACAGGCAGCTGACTGGGGGTTTGCCACTAAAACAAACTAGAACTCATCGTAGTCCTGGAACTCCTCAAAGTCCTCCATGTTGCCAACATCTCCTCCTGAGCACTGAGTACAGTGGGGACAACCTAGGGTGGGTGGTTTGTAAAGCAAGTGTGAGTACACATCAACGTACTCAGCAAATGTCCCGTTTGGCTAAAAGTGGACTAGCTGTATGTGGAGTTAAGGATTAAGCAGTAGCTTTTAATTGGTCAAGTTTTATTACTACAAGTAGAGCCAAATTTTAGTAATAAACCCAGTTATTACCCTGAGGCACTCCCCCCAAGAGGAAATACCAGAGTTTAAAATTATAACCCTCACTGCTAACCATCATCATAAAAGTAACCAGAGTTCTTCTAATCGAAGAGGATCCCAAGGCCTCTCATAACCGTGAGCACGACTGATATACCAGTTTCTAACACTCTGCAGAGGTTGCACACTTTACCCACAAGTCGTGATTCCCTTTCTGCCCGGGGTTCTAGCCTCCCCATTGATCACTACCAAGGTGACCTAGTAGGGTCTCACTACGTAGCCTTTACAAAGATTTCCCAGAGGTCATAGTCACCCGTTAGGTTTCTCCAGTTTGATAAACATAGTACATCTCCCCAAAGGAAGGGTGACTAACAAAACCAAATCAAGAACCTCTACAACCAGCCTCGGCAGAGCAAGTACTGTGCCCGGACCCCATCGACGGCCCTACGGTGAAGCCAACTACTCCTCTGGTTCCTCTAATTAATCAGCTAAGGGCGTCCCATTCCACCCTCATGGTTGCACTATTATCCCGGGTTGTCACTCCCCAAACAGGTCCTTACGGAAAGGTACTCAGGAAACAGCCTAGCCCCCCTAAAATATCACGAGAACCTCATCGGGATAACATCATCATATCATAAATAATCACATCATGTTCATTGAGTAAGTTAAAGCAAAAGCATAAGCTAACCATGATTAAACCAAAAAGGTAAACAAGGGTAAGGTAAATATAAGCTAGTCAATCCTTAAGTTTTCAATAATGTAATGTGGGGCAGTGAATTATAAAGTAAAGTGGGACATTATAGGACTGAGGACATTTGCCTTCACCAGGTTGTTGCTTAGAGGGATCTTCGGCAACACACTCAGGAACCACAGGCTGCTCGTTGTCTAAATAAAGCGATCATACATTCAATATATTTGGAAAGTATAAATGAACAACACATCAAGCATGTACAATCATTGGAACACATCTCAAAAGATATAGTATTAAATAAAGAAGAATGAGATCAAATTATAAAATGAACTAATCTTAATTAGGAGTTGATTACTCTCTAAGTGTTTGGAACACATCTCAAAAAGGTAAAGTAGTAATTAAACAAAGAAAGAGACTAAATTATAAGATGGACTAATTTCATTTAGGAATTGATTATTCTTTAAGTGTGGTCCATAATTACATAACCTAATTCTATTCATTTTATTGAGACCTAAAAGTTAAACCAAAGTTGAATTCAAGTAATGCATATTACTAATCTCACAAGATTAAATATACTTTACTTCTAGGGCTATCATTTTATTTATTTCGTTAAGTGAATAAATCAACATATACATTAATCTTATAATCTAGTGTAAAATTAAAGTGTACAGACTATAGATGAACATAATTTATTTGGACAGAGAATAATTTCATGAACATTTTGCAATTTGAACCACTAAATTTGGAGTTCATATGAAAAAGATATGAAATAAACAAGTTTTGAAGTTTAAAATATGAAATTGAGGCTAATTCTTTTTTTAAATAAAAGTATAGGGTGCTATTTAAAAGAAACTAGGGGCCTGCGCGCTAAAAATCTATGACACAAACGCAGTTGTCACGGTCATGCAAGACTCTCGCCCCACTCAGTACAATTACAACGACTCACGCAAAAGCCAAGCGGTTGTGTGGTTTTTCTAAACTCACTCAACTAACTAGGATTCACCTAGAGCAAGTGCTAAAGCGGTCTAACTAACCTAAGCACTTTGCAAAGCACCTACACTAATCACAGAGTGATTCTATTAAGAACATGAGTGTATGAGCACTTGGGAATGTCTATATTGTGCCTTGGTATGTTGCTTGGGCTCCCACACCTTGAAATGGCCGGTTGGATGAAGTATATATAGGCCCCAACTCAATTCTAGCCGTTGGAGAAAAACTACTGCTCTCTATGGCACACCTGACAGTCCGGTGCGCATAGCCGTTGGATCTGACACGCAGGTGACGTTGGTGCTATAGGATTTTCACACCGGACAGTCCGGGTGTCACACTAGATAGTTCGGTGGCTTTTCTCCGTCAGTGCCACCAGGGACTAGCCATGGGCTATAGTTCCCTGGTGCACCGGACAGTCCGGTGTCCTCGATCGGACAGTCTGCCCATGGCAACGCTGTTCTTCATTTCTTGGACTTTGCTTGATACTTGTTGATATTCTAGTGATCTTCATAATGTCTTCTTTTGGGGTATTGTTGTCCTCAATGCCTTAGTCCAAGTCACTTTAGAATCATGTGAACTACAATCATAAACACTAGCAAACATATTAGTCCATAGGTTATGTTGATCATCAAACACCAAAACCTTTTGAGCCAAATGGCCCGAGGTCCATTTTCCTTACAATCTCCTTCTTTTTGGTGATTGATGACAACACAACCAAAGCAAGCAAATATAACAAACATTTGAATGAAAATATGCAATCTACTTTCTAGGATACATGAATGTCCCCATAAAACTGATATTATGGACTTAAGCCTCCCCCTAATTCCATAATTCACTTGCTTCCTATTTTAGACCATAAAGACCAAAACTACTTGCAAGATAATTTTTTTAAATTGGTGGTGTTTGGTGTTTGATATCTTTTTTATTGCTTTGGTCCCTAAAACTTCTCCCCCTTTGGCATCAACCACCGAAAAGGAAGACAATAAAAGCATGTAGGAAGCAAATAAGACTTGCCCTCATAAAGGATTTATCAATGATACCAATTGAAGCAGTACAAATTATTACTCCCCTAGATGAGTGTTCTTTAGAAAGAAACTTCTCCCCCTTTAGAGACGAAGAAATACTCCCCTGATAGAGATCTTCTACTTAGGAAAAAGCATGTGAGAAATAGAGGTGCAAGACATGATTTGAATAGACTAACTTCCCTTATGCATAGGTAACATATATGATTTAACAACATATGCATTTATAGCAACATGGGATGTATAGGATGTGAAATATAGTCTAATCTAATATTGGAGAAGACATGTAAATGATACCAAATGTAGTCTCAAAGATACCAATTGAAGGCCAATGGCAGGCTTGTGAGACATAAGAATACTTGTAGATTTGCAGTGGAAGCTCATTGTCTTTCTCTGGGGACTCCATTTTCCTTTCAATGAGACTACTACATATAATAGCTTGAAAACATGTATTAGTCTCAAAGACTTAGATTATAGAGTAACCTCTCCCTGAAAGTGTGCATACAAGTTTTTAAAACTTGTAGGAGACATGCACTTTGATTTGATATCAAGAGGGACAAATTATCTATAAAATCCGAGCTTTGGCACATATAAGTTAAATGATACTAACTGAAACACAATTGAAGTATTATACCACTTGTAGTATCTGTCATATCAATTGATGTATCATTTTCTTAGGAATATTAAATAAGATATGTGTCATGCTTATCATTTTAAACCATGTAGGTTTGCTCAAGAATATGAATTGAATGTGAGCAATCCTACCAAATGATTGACCTAGTATGCATGCATCAAGAGTAAATAACAATTGTAGCACTAGGTATGAAAGGTAAAGAATAGATACAAGAGAATAGATACACATATCTAAAAACAAGAAATACAATAAATCTAGTTACCTTAGTCATTGGTGGGGAATTTGGGTCCAAAGTATTCACTAACCCACTTGGCAGTAGACTTGATCCAATATGATGCATCTCATGATATACATCCCAATTTTGCCAAGTCTCCAAATTCCCTGAAGTCATTCGGACTCCTCACTTTCCTCTTGGGATCCAAACCTGCTTGGTGCTTTTCATGGTTGAAATAATTTCTTTTGGCACTCAGATGTGTTTGGGCCCCTTTCCTTTGTTGGCTTGCTTGTTGGCCTTGATTTCTATCACCTTTCCATTCTTTTTCTTCTTGATTAGATATGGTGTAGCAGGCCTTTTGTCCACCTTGTTGATGTAGGTGTTGGATATTTTGCTTGTTGGCTTTTGCTTGAGCTTTTGCTTTTGCTTATCCCCGGTCTTCGTCTTGCATTGGTAAGACTTGTGGCCTTCCTTGTGGCATAGCCTACAAATCACAGTTTCTCCCTCCACAGGCTTGTTCAGTCCCGCAGTGGTGTTATCCTGAGGAGGTTAGATTTGTTTGGCTTTGCCTTTCTTGTCATACAAAGCCTTGCAAAGGCGAGCCACCTCTTGCTTTAATTGCTCATTCTCCATTGCAATCTCATCCGAACATGTTTCTATAACAACATTCTTAACAAGAACTTGATTGCAGGGGTTAGAATCATCAATTAAATCAAATCAAGAAGTATAAGCATCTTTCTTAATAATTTCAGGTATTTCAACCAAATATACTTCTGGGGTGCTACCAATGTTTTCTAGCTTAGTAGTTAGCTAATTATTATGTATGCTAAGAATTTCCATTTTCTCTAGAAAATTTTTAATAGCTTCTTGAGAGCTAGCTAACTTAGCCTTAAGTTTTTCATTCTTTTAAACCAAGCCATCATTGGTAGCAGAGGATGGAGCACTAGATTCTATTTGCTCAATTTTAGTTGATAGCTGACAATTCAAATTTGCAAATGTTTCAAAATTTTCTAGCAAACCTTTATAGTCATTTTGAGAGCTAATCAACTTATTTTTCAAAGTTTTAAGTTGAGCCTTTTGTTTATTGCAAACATCCTGAAAAATTTAACGGCTTCCGCAAGATCATCTACGGAGGGCTTTCCCTCACCTTCATCATCACTACTGCTATCATCACTAGGGGATGGAATACCCATTTTACTTCTTGCCATAAGGCACTTGCTTGATAACCGTGATGAGCGTGATGAGGATCGGTCGCTGCGTGTCCTTGGAGGTTCATCATCGCTTGAAGAGTCATCCCAAGTTTTGACACTTGTAAGCGTCTTTCCTTTGCTCCATTTTGTGGGTTCGGCCATAGTTAGACAACTGTCCCTAAAGTCGCCCTTCTGCCCGCATGTGAAGCATCCTCTCTGTGGCAGAACCTCCTAAGGTATCGGGCCCACATGCACCTGTCCTTGTCTCAAAGACCTCAGACGACCATGCATGTGCACCAGATAACTTAACAGGATCCGTCCGATTGCCCCAAGGACATCAGATAAACCACTTACAACTAAGATCGCGAGATTAAGTAATACAAATCACACGCATCAATATCTTTGCAGCAGAAATCTTATTATCAAATTTTACAAGTTTCAAGATCGGAGTAGTTACAAAAGTATAAGTTTGAAATATTTGCTAGCTCAAGTGACCATCCTCAATAAGTAGTATAGAAGAGTTACTTAGACTTATAAGAAGGCCGAGCCCATCGGCACTTAACACCATCACAGCAGCACAAGGTTAGACCTGAAAAACAACAGGGAATAAAACCCTAAGTACGAAATTACTTAGCAAGACTTACCCGACTAAAGAAAAGACTCTCAAAGATATGCTGGATTTGGGAATCAAGGAAAAGTTTTAGCAAGAATCAAATTAGATACTTTTGCAGAAATAGCTTACTAAAGTGAGTCCTTACTTTCAATATTTTAATGCCAGATTTAAATATTAATAGACTCTGTTTGCATCTGGTCTAATTTCACCATCTCATCAATACAACATCATTTTTATTCATGAGGTTCAGATCCTGACTTAGGTTGCAGGTCAGTGACCAAGTCTTCATGTCCGCGAAGTTACGGCGATCCGAATCGATTATACTCAGCTGAGGATCTCCAATCACATGACATATGTAGCACTTAACCCTTGCATATGTCAACTAGCCACCGGGGTTCTTAAGACCAGATCAGGTTCACGCCAACCGAGAGCACAGATACACCACCGTCCAGCCTCTTGTCACGGAGGGTACACGCTACTCTCGCCATCTCTCCACTCCCATTGCGTGTTATCTTATTCTGGTATTATTCTGCCCGAGGCAAAGCTTACCCATGATGAGGCATGTGACCAGTTAAAGGGTCCTCGGTCAGCAGGCCTACATACGCATCCAATCCTTAATCAACCTGGGTAGAACATCACCTGTTCCTAGCCCAAGTCCTGATTTAAGTACTTCCATCCTTAGGATTGTTTGTGTTCCTTAGGATGAAAAGAGCATCAAAGGGAACTTGGCAGTAAGATCCCACCATTGCTCCCAATGAAAATATTCTTGCAGGTAGAAGCCATCCTTCCTCAGGACAACCCCTGAGCTAGGCATTAACGCAAAGGATAACCTCTATCCACAAGATCTAAGCAGGGATAAGCATTTTTGTAAATCATATTTTGATACTTCATCAGAAGTATCTATAAAGGTGTGGATATCAAGGTAGGCAATGCATCAAAGGGTTTCCAGGCAACTCCTATAAACCTAGTGCACATTTCACTAGTCTTAAAGTGTGCAAAAATTATTTAAAAACACAAGGAAGGGGTTGCATGCACCGGGGCTTGCCTGGATAACACTAGGTTAGTGTTGTTAGACGATGTCCACTTGACGATCGTCCTTGTCCTAGCACTTGATTAGGCAGGTCCGTTCATTAGCATCACCATGCAGAGTAGCTCACGCGCAGCATTATCTTGTGGTCGACTCAGTTCTAGTTCTCTGCATCACGTAGTTAATTCACGTACCTGAATGAAATGCATTATGCACATGAATGCATATAGACAGGAATATTACAAACCTAAATAGTGCTACGCGATAGCGAATTAAACACCTAGCGGTGAGACATTGTACAATTTTATACGAAAATACTAGTTATCGACGTATGACTAAGCGCAATAATTACGCTTCTCGAACCTAACGCAAACATCACGAACCACAAACTATACACATGAAATACAATTAGCCTAATCACAACTTATCAATTAATTAATTAAATTCTAAACTTATCCCTTGCTTTATAAAATATCTTACATCTTTATAAGTGATTAAAATATTTCATCAACACACATGCCTACTAAAATTCTACTCGGTACACTAATTCAGCTAATTGACCGGAATAGTGAAATAACTCGCCATAACTGAATCTGGCTCGATAATTGCAAAAATCACGAAGTCACGAGAGTTCCGTGACACGCAATTTATCGAGCACCTTAATGAGCCTCGCACTAGCACATTAATTTATTCAACGATCCAACTATTCTGAATAATTCATCAGCTTACCGTTTCAACAGCTGACTCGAATCTACGAGATCGGTAGTGATTTTCCGATCCAGGCAATTTGTCGAGCGCTTGGGAAATACTATCTGAATCTTCACGCACCCCACCATCCAACGTTTGGACATCTCCTCTTGGGGATTCTTTTGTCAGCGCGATTCCAACTCGGAGGCATCACGTAGGGACTGGCGTCAAAGCGAGGCGACGGAACAACGACAACGGGTTGGGGGTAGTGTTGAAGGAGCTCGGCGTGATGGCGAATAGGAGTTCGACGGAGACATAACCGATTGTCGAACCGGAATTCGCAGATCGACGACCAGCAAGGCGAAGCTCGACGACGAGGTCGAACAGGGGATGGCGAACGTGAACGCACGCCGGGCTTGCTAAAAATACTAAGACGACGGCGTGGTGCGTACATGACGCAAAGAGAAATGACCACAACTCCACGATCGTTTTACGAATACGATGAGGACGCAGAGCGCAGCAGAGAGCCGGGACGACTTAAACAAGTGCTTACGAGCTGGAAAACTACGACGCGATGGAAACGACCCGAGCTGGGCGAGTTGCACACGACCTCGACGCATAGGAACGACAGGCCATCGGCAAACTCCGGCGGGCAGCAACAGAGCAGGGCGTGCCATGGGGAAAACAGAGGACGCCGAGCTCAGCGCGCGCGCAAGGGTGGGATCTTGACTGGGGCGAGAGCGTGGGGAAAAGGGCCGAGCCACATGACCGACGAACTTGGAGACTAGGCATAGCGCCGGCCGAGGGAGCTGCACGGCGCGTGCAGGGAAACAATGGAGGACGCGCGACGTGCAGGAGCGGAGCGCGCGACGCTGGAGTAGAGCAGCCAGAGCGTGCGCAGGCTGGGAGCTCGGCCGCCATGAGTACGAGCCAGGCGCGAGCGAGACCTGGAACAGGGAGGAGGGCTGGGCGCGCAGAGCAGCAGGGCAAGGCCGCGGCCACGCGAGATCCGCGCAGAGGAGCTCCGGCCATGGAGGCTGCTCGGCGAGCGCAGAAAACTGGAAGTTGCAGCACGGGGGAAAAAACTTGGGGCGCGCCGGCCATGGAGCTTGGGCGGTCGACCGAGCTAGGGACTGGTGCGTGCAGGGAGAGCAGGTGGCCACCAGGGACAACGTCTGGCCGCACGCGACGAACAGAGAGCCGACGCGTCGGCAGTGGAGCTCCCCGGCGAGGGAGCTAGAGCGCACAGCGCGCGACCACCAGAAAGACTAGCGTGCACAGGAGCACCGTGGCACGAGAGCTGGAGCAGGAACGCGCTGGCTGGATAAGATAGAGGGAGCAGAAGAGGCGTCGCGATGGAGCTGCTCGGCAGCAGAGAGGAAAATGTGAGAGGGAGAGAGCTGAGGGCGTTGGATTTCTTTTCTAAGGACGAGCGGCGTGGCCAGATAACGGAGAGCGGTAGAAAATATCAGGGGAGGGAAGCGGCGCACGGATAGAACTGAACAAATATTTTTATTCTTTTTTTATTTATTTAACCGAGAAATCACAGATATTTTTGAATCGGGATTTCTAGCGATAGCAAAAGAGTCGACGATAATTGCGATAGTTGATTCGATTCAAAAATCTGATAAATTTACCAGATAATTGAAGCTCCATTATAATTCTCGGACGCACTGTCACCATTTTGATTTAGCGAATACTTTGAAATCAAATGAATTTGCACCCGTTATTTATCCAAAGTTTTGGATCGGGGCGAGATGCAATCGGAACGAATTAAATGGATTTCGGCTTCGTTATTTCAATCAGCATCTGATTCAGTTGATTTTAGAAGAAGTCCGTCCGTTATCCGAACACTCTGTTAGAAAACAATTTAATTAAAAATCCGTAGACGTGATGTCACGGATGACAAAAAGGAGATTAAATTATTTTGCATTGAAAGCTTAGTCATCGAGTTCTATTTAATTGGCTCGGGATAAAATCATCCGAGTGAGTTCGGGCTTCCGAATTCGTGTTCACGCGAGCGATGAATTTTAAATACTCACCGGACGCACCGATTTTCGGAACACGATGTTCCGAACATCACGAAAATTTCGGAAGAGCCCGGATAGATAAAAATAAAAATGATGTCGCACTCGCGACAGATGAAACAGATGCGATATTAAAATCACAAAAGGCGAAGATGCTTAAAATTTAACATCTGTTTTATCCACTGATATTACTTGCTTAAATCCGTACTCGTTGTCGAGCGGAATATAAACACCTGGGGTGTTACACTCTCTTTCTTTGCTTTTTCCTATCAATGTTAAAGAGAAGATCCTCTACCTGCAGGGGCACACCCATTAGAATAATCTTGCGGATCATCCGCATTACCTTTCTGACGTGTCGGATTATTTCTTCATCCTCGGAGGATGATGCTGATGGTTGATTACCTTCACCATCATCACTTTCTTCTTCTTCCTCTTCTTCACTTGAGGAACTTGGAGTGGGAGCCTTCTTTTTGTCCTTCCTTTCATCACATGCAAAAGCATATGGCCTTGAGGAAGTTGGCTCCTCTTGTCGACTTTCGCGACATCTCAAATGCCGCAATTTTCCCAATCACAATTGTCGGGGTCATTGTACTCAAGTCCTCCATGTTGTGAAGAATAGTGATGATGCTCCCATATCTTTGTTGTGGTAGCAGGTAGATAATCTTCCTCATAATGTTCGCATGATCGCATCACCTAGCTTATTAATGCCAATGGAATTGAGCTCATTGATAATTAGATTCAAACAAGAATACATACTCTAACAAGCTCATTATCCTTCATAGCAAAATAATTATACTCATTTTAAGACTAGGCAATGTTTTTGCTCACGGACATTGGATGTGCCGTCATGGAGCTCATGCAATTTTAGCCAAATCTCTTTGTTGGGACGAAGGTGAACACGTCCCCCTCACTTGAACTCCCCACACCAGCATGTTCAAGACCGAAGGCCCCAAAGGTCCAGCCGCACAAGCAAAGAGCCCAAGGTCGACGCCCACGCGAAGACTCAAGCACTATCTTCACCCTGGCGAACCGGAGCGAAGACCATTAAAGACTTCAGAGCTTGGACGATCAAGACCTCGAAGACCATACGTTATGACCTTCCTCATTATAGAGGGGGCCCATGTATAATCCGACCCATATTGTAGGGTCCCACCCATAGGCCGCCATGCTAGCAGGGCTAGTAGAGGGTTGGCTCACGTCTGTAATTAAGTACTCTGTAATGACCCGCTATAACCCCCCAGGGGGAATATTCCAGGGATAAACTAAGTAACTGAGGGTCTAATTGTCTTTAGTAAGGCCGGGCAGTCCCTCAGTTACCAATAAATACCCTCGCACTGTGTCATTGCAAGGGACAGAGAAAAACACTGTTGCCCTAACACTTTGTATTTACTAGCATCAAATTATTTCCCATTCTCCCACTGTTTGAGCTTGGCTGACCGTGGGTTAGCAAGTTCCAACATTTGGTGCCCAAGAGAGCGAATTCGAAGGCCGCCGCTTCCATTGACGACGCAGCGAAGGCGGCACTCCTGGCGGAGAAGAAAGGCGAGGCTCCCATCGCAAATGACATCCTTCAGGAGGTCTTCGACGATGATGCCGTCAATAACAAAAGGCAACGTCAGGACAACTAGCCTATGCCAAAGGGCATTGTGCGCACCTGCAGTTCTGAGGGGGCACCACAAGCACCCCCACCAGGCTTCGCTCATCCAGAAGGCGAAGACACCGTTGAAGACGACGAGATCATAGGCATCTTGGCCGAAGACCAGTTAAAGCTGCGAGCCCTGCGCATCAAGAACAATCACCTTCAAAAACAAAAAGAAATACTCGAAGCCAAACGCCAGCGTGTCACCATGCATGCCAAAATTTGGCAAATGATACTGGATGAGGGACAAAAGGCTCGGGAACTAGAACAACAAATCACAGATATACAAGGCGAAGAGCCATACCACCTACAGTGTGGCCCTCTCATCTCTCCAGTCGCCTTCCAAGGAGATATATAAGGCGAAGGCCCATACCACCTGCAGCGTGGCCCCCTCGGCACTCCTGTCGCCTTCCAGGGAATTAATTACCTCGATGAGCGAAGTCCGCTCGCACCGCACCTCCAAGCCTCACCTTGGCCTACCAATTTCAGAGCCGGCACTTACCCCAAGTACAACGGCAGCACAGATCTAGCCTAGTACATCATGAGCTACCAAGTCGCTGTTGCATCCTCCAGAGGGAACGACGCCACCATGGCCAAATCCTTCATCATCGTGCTCGAAGGCCCAACCCTGACCTAGTATACTAGGCTGCTGCCACTATCAATCGAGTCATGGAAAGGCCTCCACGACAAGTTCTTATTAAATTTCCAAGGGTATAGGGCAGACATAGATGCCTTGGCCAAACTATCACTCTGCAAGCAACAAGAGAAAGAAACTCTTCGGGAGTACTATAAGAAGTTCCTCATGCTCAAGTTGCAGTTACCATCTGTCGACGACCACATAGCAATCCATTATGCAATCAGCGGTCTTCGCGTCGGCGTCTTGTATAGCCACTGAATCAGAGACCCGCTATAACACCCTGAATTTGGGGTATAAAATTTCTTTGCTCATATTCACAAATTCAGGTGTTACTCCTCTCTTCACATCTTCCCCAATCTCCTCTTTCTCTTTTCTATAGAAGAAGAGTGGTTATTTTTATTTGTAAATGTAATTATAATCTAGTAGGCTAAACTCCAAGGGAGTATGAAATGTTGCATCATGTTGAACCCTAAACTCCACTTTTGTTTGATGCATGTGCTTGAGGGTGTTAATTTGAAATTGTGGCATATTTGGATTTGAGTCAAATGAAGTAAATAAAAAGAAAAGGGAAAACAATTTCAGAAATAAAAGAAAAGAGTAAAGTGGCTCGCACCCCTGTTCCCCCCGGCCTTTCGGCCCAGCCGGCCCACCCCGCGCGCGCGCCCCCCGCTCCCCCCTTTCTCTCTCTGCCCTGGCGGGCCCACCCTGTCGGCGCTGCCGCTTCCCCGCGCGTGCGCCCGCTCCCTCGCTCTCTCTGCTCACGGGCCCCCCTCTATCAGTTCCCTCGTCCCCGCGTAACAGCCCTCCCCAGCTGCGCGCACCGAGGACTCCGCGCCCACGTCGCGCGCCGAGCTCGCAACCGCCTCGCCCTCGGCCACTTGAGACCCCAGAGCCCCACTCACTCTCCCCCCTCCCTCATTTGCACACCTGCAGAGCCTCATTTCAACCCCCCACGCTGCGCGCACGCCGGGGAGGAGCCGCCATTGTCAGCTGCCGTCCCGAGCCCGTTTCCCCGTCGACGTCGGAGCCCTGCCGTGCCCTCTGCCACGGTGAGCTCTGCCTCGACATCCACAACTCGGGACACGCTCCAATTTCTCCTCTCCCTCCCTGATTTCCTCTGCCCGTGCTCACTCGCCGTCCTCCACGTAGTCCTGGTGCCGCCACCGTTGACCTGAGTCGTCGTCGCGCCTTCACCGCCACCGAGGGGTCCCTGGGGTACGCCTTGAGGTAAGGAACCTCCCCTGCCCTCTCCTTTTCCCTCCCTTGCTCCCTATTGTGCTTAATTTCTCGTCGGAGTCGGTTGGCGCCGCCGCCGAGCCGTCTCGCCCTGGGCCGCCACCCTCCGGTGCCCCTATCGCGACTTAGCCCTCGCCATTGGGTTCCCCACGCCTTCCCCAACCTCCCAGACCATCCCGGTCGCCCTAAGACCCGCGAAGTCCCCGCGCCCCTTGTCTCCGGCGAGCTCCCCCGCCGTGGGTATGGGCGGCGCCACCTCTGCTGGCCGGAGAAGAGGGCCGAAGCTGGTCACCTGATCCCCGTCGTCCATCTCAGATCGGACGGTTCCCTTTTAAATAACCCGAGCCTAATCTTAGCCGTCCGCCTGGAATCTAACAGCCCAGAGCTGCCCCCCGCACCCCGCCTTCCTGTCGCTGGGCCCCGTTTGTTAGCCGCCCGCGCCCAAGCCCCTGCCCGCGCGGCCCCGCCTATCAGCCGCTTGTGCCCCCGCGCGCTCGCGCGCCTGCCCGCCGATCTAATCTCGAGCGTCGATCCGAGATCCAACGGCCGAGGGTGCCTGATACCCCTTCGCCCGCGCAAAATTCTTAAAGAGACCCCCG
Source organism: Zea luxurians (assembly GCA_029449295.1). Taxonomy (NCBI): domain Eukaryota; kingdom Viridiplantae; phylum Streptophyta; class Magnoliopsida; order Poales; family Poaceae; genus Zea; species Zea luxurians. The sequence goes on from JAOPSE010000051.1 coordinate 180,033, forward strand.
GTTTTCTGCAAATTAACCCGCCGTCCCTGGAATTTTGCAGTTAGGTCCTCGGACCTTTTATTTAATCAGGAATAAGTATTTAAAGAGTATTTGTAATCCCTAATCTTGTAAAATTCATAACTTTGTCATATGAACTCCAAATTAGGTGCTTCAAATTGCAAAATGTTCATAATGTTTTTATCTACCTGTTTAAAACAATGTTCCCCTGCTGTTTTTATGTCCCAATTAATAGTTGATCTTTAGTTTAGAATTAATGTTATTGGAACCCTAATAGAAATAAAATAAAGATAGTAGACTTTAATAAAAGTTGGAGTACTCAAGTTTATAGACTTAACACCATATAATGATTAACCCCACCACTAAACTAACTTTATCTGAACAATATGATAGTGACATAGACCTGGTTAGTGAATCATGAATCACTTTGTATAGTCATCTACCCTAGACCTAGGGAACACCATATTGCCAATCTTTTTCTATTTGAACCTGTGATCTCTCTGCTGCACATGTTTGGCATATTGCTCTTTTGTTATTTCCTAAGTGTATAGAATGAATGATTGCCTTGTGTAGACAACGAGCAGTCTGTGTTTCCTGAGGAAGTTGCAGGAGAAGTCCCTGAGCAGCAGCTTGGTGAAGGCAAGTGTCCTCTGACCCATTATGTCCTATCTATTTATAATTCACTGTCCCACACTACTTAATTGGAACCTAAGGATTGACTAGCTTTCTATTTACCTTATCCTTGTTTACCTTTTGGGTTATCATGGTTAGCTCTATGCTAGTGTTTTACTTTAATCAATGAACATGATGAGATACAATGTTGATACTATGATTTTATTCTGGATATGATGATATACTTGTGGCATTTAAGGGGACTCGGGCTGTTTCCCGAGTACCTCTCCATAAGGACCTGTTCGTTGAGAGACCACCCAGGATAACAGTACAACCATGAGGGTGAAATGGGACGCCCTTAGCTAATTAATTAGAGGAACTAGAGGTGTAGTTGCTTCGCCGTCGTGCCGTCAATGGGGTCCAGGCACAGTGCTTGCTCTGCCGAGCCTGGGTGCCGAGGTTCTTTCGTTTTGCTTTTGTTAGTCACCCTCCTGCGGGGAGAGGTACTGTGTTTATCAAACTGGAGAAACCTAACGGGCGGCTATGACCTCTAGGGAATCTTTTTAAAGGCTACGTAGTGATACCCTGCCGGACCACCTAGGAAGTGATCAATGGGGAGTCATGATCCCTGGGCAAAATGGGAATCACGGCTCATGGGTAAAGTGTGCGACCTCTGCAGAGGGTATCGAAACTAATATATCAGTCGTGCTCACGGTTAAGAGCAGCCTTGGGATCCTCTTTGATTAGAGATACTTCGGATGCACCTCAGATGATGACTTTAGTGATGATGGTTAATGATGGTGACTTTAATTATGTATTCTAGTACTTCCTCTCTGACGAGGTACTTTTTGGGATTATAACTTGGGTTTTACGATAAAATCTGGCTTCTACTAACAATAAATACCTGACCAACTAAAAGCAACCGCTTGAGCCTAACCCCACATAAAAAGCTAGTCCACTTCAGCCAAACGGGGCATTTGCTGAGTACGTTGATGTGTACTCATCCTTGCTTTACCACAAAACACCAGGTTGTCCACATTGCAACCACTGCTCAGGAGAAGATGAAGCCGTGGAAGGAGACTACCAGGAGTTCCAAGACTATGACGAGTTTTAGGTGTGGGTTGGCGGCAACCCCCAGTCAGCTGCCTGTGAAGGCCCTATCTTTACTGCGTTTCGCTTAGCACTTTGATTTACCCGTTAAGTTGATGACTATGTGGATGTCTCTGACTCTGTGATGTAATAAGTTAATACTCTTTTATGTTATTATTCGAGCACTATGCGATGATGTTCATTTATGTAATCGTTGTGTACGTGAATTCTGATCCTGACACGTACATAGTTCGCATTCGGTTTACCTTCCAAAACCGGGTGTGACATAAGTGGTATCAAAGCCATGCTGACTGTAGGACCGCTGACCTAGAGTAGTACTGGCCGTAATAAGGACTATTGACCCTCATTCTCACCTTGACCTCTGGTGTCACTTCAAAAGTCGGTCACCTCGACCAACCCTATGTTCTACTACATATATATATTATATTATACCTTGCTAAAATTCTATTTTGTTCTGTCTATGGTTTACTTACTTGTCATATTAGTTCTGTTCTTACTCTTATGCTTACGGTGTCTTTTGTAGATGGCTCGTCTTAGACACACTGCTTGTAAGTCGGTGATCCCTTTCCTGCCGTCTCGCCTTGCGGAGCGTCCTCTGTGCCGCACCGTGTCCGGTCAGTCGAGTCACCTGGAGAGGCTGCACCACCGCCTGCGTGAGGAGCAGGAGCGCCAGCATCAGTAGAGGGAGCAGCATGGCTCTTCCTCCCCGCCTGAGCAGGAGGTGGAGTCCGTGAGGTGTCGCTCCCCTGTTCCCCAGCTGGAGGCGCCCCCTACACCACCGCAGGATGCCCCGGCTGTTGGAGGAGGTCCTGGAGGAGACCCCGACGACGACGACGGCTCAGACCACAGTACTGAGCTCTCTGAGCCGTAGGAGGCGGAAGGATGGGTCGCCCGACCCATCACCCGTGACGCCGCTCGCGGTTGTCACTTCCACGACGCACTCGACACCTTGTTGCGCCGGGCCTTCGACCGACACACCTGGTCGATCGAGTATTGTTGTGTAGTCTACCAGCACAGTCGCGGGAGGTACCCGGACCGCTGGGAGGCTACCTGCCTAGTACGCCGTCCGGAGGATGACCTCCGGGGTGCAGAGGCCTTTTCGGAGCATTACTCCATCTCCGAGAGGGACACTGCGAAGGCGGCTATGCAGGACGCAGCACGGCGTGCACTCTCCCAGTACTGTTCCTTGTTCGGTGGGGTGGCCGACGGTCTTAACCTTAGGTACTACCCCCGCCGTCCTACTGACAGCACAGAGAGTGTGGTTGTCTCGCCTATTGGTGAGGATAACCCTAGGTTAAGCCGCACAGTCAACCTGGTCGCTGTGCTTAACACCGAGCTGGACCACTCTCTGGACGAGCTGAGCAGGGCTCGAACGGAGATCGCTGAGTTGCGTGCTGAGCTGGCGGAGCGCCGCCACCAGGAGGGTAGTTCTCCTGCTCCTGTTGAGACTCAGCACCCTTACCACACGCCGCCACGTGGTCACCACACCTATGGTTCCCCTGCCTGTAGGACCAGGATAGATCTGGATCCTTAGATCATTAGCTTCGGAGTTTGTAATAAATTCTTAAGTCAGGTGTCTCAGTCTTAGATAGTCAGTTTAGTTTGCTTATCAGTCGCTTCCATGCTTGTTATGATGAACTTGTGCTGGATTTGAATCTTTGTAATGACTGTTGCCAACATGTGGGCTTCCCCTACAGATTGGTTTAGCTAGTGATATTAAGGAAGTCAGTTATTTAGTTGGGAAACCATTTACTTCTACTTTCCTTTTTATCTGAGAAGCTGTATTGGATCGTAATGGGGAACAGTGAAGTTCTTTGTTCACTCAGTATCATGAAGAATTATGTATACCCTTTTCTTATGCTGAAGGATTGTAAGAGCAATGCTGATGTGTGAATGTCTTCCACAGATGTCTGACAATAGACGCCGAGGCAACAGGCGTGCTCAGCAAGAGCAGCGTGCCCAGTAGGAGGAACCCCAGCAACACCGGAGGCAGCCTCCCCCGCCACCCCCGATGACTGTGGAGCAGATGTTCTTGATGCGAACTCAGGCAGTGCAGGCTATTGAGCAGGCTCTGGCAGCCATGCAGCAGGCTCAACAGCAACCCCAACCCCAGTTACAAGTGCAGATTCCTCAGCTGCCACGGGACAAACGTGGCGAGTTCGTGAGAGGGCACCCTCCTACCTTCGCGCACTCTGCTGACCCCATGGATGCAGAAGACTGGCTGCGTGTAGTGGAAAGCGAACTGCGTACCGCCCAATGTGACAACAGGGAGAAGGTTCTGTATGGTCCCCGCCAGCTAAGGGGAGCAGCCTAGTCCTGGTGGGAGTCCTACCTCGCCACCCATGCTAACCCCAAAGCTATCACTTGGGAGGAATTCAGAGAGAGTTTCCGCAGGTACCATGTTCCAGAGGGACTAATGATCGTGAAGAAGGAGGAGTTTCTGGCTCTAAAGCAGGGAGCCCTGTCTGTTAGTGAATACAGGGACAAGTTCCTGCAGCTATCTCGTTATGCACCTGAAGACGTCAACACTGATGCTAAAAGACAGTATAGGTTCATGAGGGGTTTGGTGGATCCCCTGCATTACCAGCTGATGAACCACTCCTTCCCCACCTTCCAGCACCTGATTGATAGGGCAATCATGACTGAGAGGAAGCACAAGGAAATGGAAGATCGGAAGCGCAAGATAGGTGGACCACAGTCCGGGAGCAACAACCGCCCCCGCTACTCAGGCAGTTCATCTCAGCAAAGCAAGCCTGGTCACCCACAGGGATACCAGCATCAGAGTCAGCGCTCGTACCAGCAGCAGTTTTAGAGGCAGTACCCGCAGCAGCAGCAGTATCGTTAGAACAGTCCGCAGGGAGGTAACCAGTATTAGAGGCAGAACAACCAGGCACCTCGCCTTCCTGCCCCAGCAGCGACTCAGAACAACCAAGCAGCCCCAGCACAAGGAGGAGGCAGAGGATACTTCCACTGTGGAGAGCAAGGCCACTTGGCGATGCATTGCCCAAAGGAGATGGCGCAGCAGCAGACAAACCCCAATGCCCCAGCAAGGCAAGGTGTACCTTAACAAGCAGCAGGTAATCGTGGCCATGCGTACAACCGTGGAAAGGTGAACCACTTAGAGGCCAAAGCGATCCAGGATGCACCAGATGTGGCAGTAGGTATGTTCTCAGTCGAATCTCATCCAGCAAAAGTGCTATTTGATACTAGTGCAACTCATTCATTTGTCATTGCAACATGGGTAGAAATGCATAGCATCTCAGTAGAGTCAATGATGCCGCCCATGAGGGTTAATTCGGTCGGTGGTAAAGTGCAAGCAGATAAGATATGCTCAAATGTAAGGGTGGAAATAAGGGGGATAGGGTTCCCCAGCGACCTAATAGTAATATACACCCCTGGGGTAGATGTCATCCTAGGGATGAATTGGTTAATGAAGTATGAAGCGAGTGTTAGCTGTGACAAGAGGACCGTAACATTGAAGTCCCCGCCTGGAGAGGAGGTAGTGGCTGAGCTAAGGATGCCTAAAACAGCGAAAGGAGATTGTCACCAGATTTCGATTGATGGCAAGGAGGCCAACCCGCTCGAGGCTATCAGGGTTGTGTCGAACTTTCCAGATGTGTTTCCTGAGGAACTAACGGGCATGCCACCCGAGAGAAAAGTCGAATTTTCCATAGAGCTTATCCCTGGCACCGCCCCCATTTCTAAAAGAGCCTATCGAGTGTCTGGGCCAGAATTGGTGGAACTCAAGAAATAGATTGATGAGCTATTAGAGAAGGGTTACATCAGACCAAGTACCTCGCCTTGGGCCGCTCCAGTATTGTTTGTAGAGAAGAAAGATGGTACCAAAAGGATGTGCATAGATTACAGAGCCCTGAATGAAGTCACCATTAAGAACAAGTACCCCCTGCCAAGGATAGAAGATCTGTTTGACCAGCTCAGAGGTGCCAGCGTATTCTCGAAGATAGATCTGAGATCAGGTTACCATCAACTCAGAATCCGACCCTCAGACATACCGAAGACAGCATTCATCACCAAGTATGGGTTATATGAGTATACAGTTATGTCCTTTGGTTTGACAAACGCACCAGCCTTCTTTATGTATCTGATGAACAGTGTGTTCATGGACTACTTAGATAAGTTTGTGGTAGTGTTCATCGATGACATTCTCATATATTCTCAAAGTGAGGAAGAACATGCGGAACATTTGAAGATGGTATTGCAAAGGCTACAAGAGCATCAGTTGTATGCCAAGCTGAGTAAATGCGAGTTCTGGATTCATGAAGTCTTGTTTTTGGGTCACATCATAAACCAAGATGGGTTAGCTGTGGATCCAAAGAAAGTAGCAGACATTCTGAATTGGAAAGCACCGAAGGATGTTCGTGGAATCAAGAGTTTCATTGGAATGGCCGGATACTATCGGCGTTTCATTGAAGGCTTTTCAATGATTGCTAGACCAATGACAGCGTTGCTAGCGAAGAAAGTTGAGTTTAAGTGGACCCAAAAGTGCCAAGAGGCATTTGAAGAACTGAAGAATAGATTGACTACAGCACCTGTGTTGGTTCTGCCTGATGTTCACAAGCCATTCTCGGTGTACTGCGATGCTTCCTACACCGGATTGGGATGTGTGCTAATGCAAGAAGGAAGAGTTGTAGCATACTCATCTCGACAGCTGAAGATCCATGAGATAAATTATCCCACACACGACCTGGAGTTGGCAGCAGTGGTTCATGCTTTAAAGACATGGAGACATTACCTGTATGGGCAGAAGTGCGATATATACACAGATCACAAAAGTCTGAAATACATATTCACCCAGTCAGAGTTAAACATGAGGCAGCGAAGATGGTTGGAATTGATCAAGGACTACGAGTTGGAGATACATTACCATCCAGGCAAAGCCAATGTTGTTGCAGATGCTCTGAGCAGGAAGAGTCAAGTCAATATGATGGCCATGTACCCAATGTCATATGAGTTAGCCAAGGAGTTCGACGGACTGAGTCTCGGTTTTCTGAACCATATGCAAGGAGTAACAGTGGAATTAGAGCCCAATCTAGAGCGGGAGATCAAAGAAGGGCAGAAGGATGATGAAAACATCAACAAGATCCGGCAGCTGATCTTAGAAGGAAGAGGCAAAGACTTTCGAGAGGATGAAGAGGGAGTAATATGGTTCAAGGACCGATTGTGTGTTCCCGACATCAAACCTATTCGGGAGGTGATCCTCAAGGAAGCTCATGAAACAGCCTACTCCATACACCCTGGAAGTGAAAAGATGTATCAGGATTTAAAAAGGAGGTTTTGGTGGTATGGCATGAAAAGAGAAATCGCAGAATATGTCGCCATCTGTGATAGCTGTCAAAGAACCAAAGCAGAGCATCAGAAGCCGGCCAGACTGTTGCAGCCATTGCAAATTCCTCAGTGGAAGTGGGATGAGATCGGGATGGATTTTATAGTTGGCCTACCTCATACCCGGGCCGGCTATGATTCCATCTGGGTGGTTGTGGACCGCTTAACAAAGGTGGCCCATTTCATACCCGTGAAGACAACATACACCGGAGCAACATTAGCTAAGTTATACATGTCCCGGATAGTCTGCCTACATGGTGTGCCGAAGAAGATAGTGTCAGATCGAGGAACACAATTCACCTCTCATTTTTGGCAGCAGCTACAAGAAGCTTTAGGCACGCATTTGAACTTCAGCTCAGCTTATCACCCGCAGACAGACGGTCAGACTCAAAGAACTAATCAAATCCTAGAAGATATGTTGAGAGCCTGTGCGTTGCAAGACAAGTAAGGATGGGACAAAAGGTTACCTTATGCAGAATTCTCCTACAACAATAGTTACCAGGCTAGCTTGAAGATGTCACCGTTTCAGGCGCTCTATGGACAGAGTTGTAGGACTCCGCTGCATTGGGACCAGCCTGGAGAGAGACAGGTGTTTGGCCCCGACATTTTGCGTGAAGCCGAAGAGAATATCAAAATGGTTCGGGAGAACCTGATGATAGCACAATCAAGGCAGCGAAGCTATGCTGACAGAAGGAGAAGAGAACTGAGTTTTGAAGTGGGAGATTACGTCTATCTGAAGGTGTCGCCTATCAGAGGAGTCAGAAGGTTCAGAGTCAAGGGCAAGTTAGCACCCCGGTACGTTGGACCATATCAGATTCAAGCAAAGCGTGGAGAAGTGGCCTACTAGCTCAACCTACCAGAAAGTCTGTCGGCAGTGCACGATGTGTTCCACGTGTCTCAATTGAAGAAGTGTCTGTGAGTACCAGAAGAACAGTTGCCAGTGGAGGACTTGGAAGTCCAAGAGGATCTGACATACATAGAGAAGCCAACGCAGATTCTGGAGTTTGCAGACAGAGTCACCCGGAGGAACACCATCAGAATGTGCAAAGTCAGATGGGGCCACCACTCTGAGGAAGAAGCAACCTAGGAACGAGAAGATGATCTGAAAGCCAAATACCCTGAACTCTTTGCTGACCAACCTTGAATCTCAGGGCGAGATTCTTTTAAGGGGGATAGGTTTGTAACACCCTGAATTTGGGGTATAAAATTTCTTTGCTCATATTCACAAATTCAGGTGTTACTCCTCTCTTCACATCTTCCCCAATCTCCTCTTTCTCTTTTCTATAGAAGAAGAGTGGTTTTTTTATTTGTAAATGTAATTATAATCTAGTAGGCTAAACTCCAAGGGAGTATGAAATGTTGCATCATGTTGAACCCTAAACTCCACTTTTGTTTGATGCATGTGCTTGAGGGTGTTAATTTGAAATTGTGGCATATTTGGATTTGAGTCAAATGGAGTAAATAAAAAGAAAAGGGAAAACAATTTCAGAAATAAAAGAAAAGAGTAAAGTGGCCCGCACCCCTGTTCCCCCCGACCTTTCGGCCCAACCGGCCCACCCCCCGCGCGCGCCCCCACTCCCCCCCTTCCTCTCTCTGCCCTGGCGGGCCCGCCCTGTCGGCGCTGCCGCTTTCCCGCGCGTGCGCCCGCTCCCTCGCTCTCTCTGCTCACGGGCCCCCCTCTGTCAGTTCCCTTGTCCCCGCGTAACCGCCCTCTTGAGCTGCGCGCACCGAGGACTCCACGCCCACGTCGCGCGTCGAGCTCGCAACCGCCCCGCCCTCGGCCACTTGAGACCCCAGAGCCCCACTCACTCTCCCCCTCCCTCATTTGCACACCTGCAAAGCCTCATTTCAACCCCTCGCGCTGCGCACACGCCAGGGAGGAGCTGCCGTTGTCCCCTGCCGTCCCGAGCCCGTTTCCCCGTCGACGTCGGAGCCCTACCGTGCCCTCTGCCATGGTGAGCTCTGCCTCAACATCCGCAACTCAGGACACGCTCCAATTTCTCCTCTCCCTCCCTGATTTCCTCTGCCCGCGCTCACCCGCCGTCCTCCACGCAGTCCCAGTGCCGCCACCGTTGACCTAAGCCGTCGTCGTGCCTTCACCGCCACCGAGGGGTCCCTGGGGTACGCCTTGAGGTAAGGAACCTCCCCTGCCCTCTCCTTTTCCCTCCCTTGCTCCCTATTGTGCTTAATTTCTCGTCGGAGTCGGTTGGCGCCGCCGCCGAGCCGTCTTGCCGTGGGCCGCCACACTCCGGTGCCCCTATCGCGACTTAGCCCTCGCCATTGGGTTCCCCACGCCTTCCCCAACCTCCCAGACCATCCCGGTCGCCCTTGAAAGTCGCCTAGAGGGGGGGTGAATAGGGCGAAACTGAAATTCTCAAAATAATAACAACTACAAGCCGGGTTAGCGTTAGAAATATAATAGAGTCCGCGAGAGAGGGTGCAAAACAAATCGCAAGCAAATAATGAAGTGAGACACGCGGATTTGTTTTACCGAGGTTCGGTTCTCTCAAACCTACTCCCTGTTGAGGAGGCCACAAAGGCCGAGTCTCTTTCAACCCTTACCCTCTCTCAAACGATCCCTCGGACCGAGTGAGCTTTCTCTTCCCAATCACTTGGAACACAAAGTTCCCGCAAGGACCACCACACGATTGGTGTCTCTTGCCTCAATTACAAGTGAGTGTTTGATCACAAGAAAGAATCAAGAAAGAAGAAAGCAATCCAAGCGCAAGAGCTCGAAAGAACACAAGCAAATCACTCTCTCTAATCACTAGGCCTTTGTGTGGAATTTGGAGAGGATTTGATCTCTTGGGTGTGTCTAGAATTGAATGCTAGAGCTCTTGTAAGTAGTTGAGAAGTGGTAAACTTGGATACAATGAATGGTGGGTGGTTGGGGGTATTTATAGCCCCAACCACCAAACTAGCCGTTTGGTGAGGCTGTCTGTTCGATGGCGCACCGGACAGTCCGGTGCACACCGGACATGTCCGGTGCGACAGCCACGTCACCAAAAAGCCTTTGGGTCAACCGTTGGAGCTCTGTCTTCTGGGCCAGCCTGGATGTCCGGTGCACACCGGACATGAACTGTAGATTGTCCGGTGCGCCTGCTCCCGCGTGCCTGACGACTGCGCGCTTCTTGCGCGCATTAAATGCGTCACAGGTAGCCGTTGACGCCGAAATAGCCGTTACCCCGCTGTTACACCGGACAGTCCGGTGTACACCGGACAGTCCGGTGAATTTTAGCGGAGCAGCTGAAGTGAAAACCCGAGGCTGGCGAGTTCTGGAGGCCGCTCTTTCTTGGAGCACTGGACATGTCCGGTGTACACCGGACAGTCCGGTGAATTATAGCGGAGTGACCTTTGGAAATTCCTGAGAGTGAAGAGTTTGAAGTCGGAGTCCCCTGGTGCACCGGACATGTCCGGTGGCACACCGGACAGTCCGGTGCGCCAGATCAGAGGTGCCTTCGGTTGACCCTTGCTCCTTTATTTGAACCCAATACTTGGTCTTTCTATTGGCTATGTGTGAACCTTTTGCACCTGTATAACTTACACACTAGAGCAAACTAGTTAGTCCAATATTTGTGTTGGGCAATTCAACCACCAAAATTATTTAGGAACTAGGTGTAAGCCTAATTCCCTTTCAATCTCCCCCTTTTTGGTGATTGATGCCAACACAACCAAAGCAAATGTAAAAGTGCATAATTTGAACTAGTTTGTAAGTGCAAAGGTTGCTTGGAATTGAGCCAATATAAATACTTACATGATGTGCATGGATTGTTTCTTTATTTTTAACATATTGGACCACATTTGCACCACATGTTTTGTTTTTGCAAATCCTTTTGTAAATTCTTTTCAAAGTCCTTTTGCAAGATAGTCAAAGGTAAATGAATAAGAATTTTGAGAAGCATTTTCAAGATTTGAAATTTTCTCCTTTTGTTTGAAATGCTTTTCCTTTGACTAAACAAAACTCCCCCTAAATGAGATCCTCCTCTTAGTGTTCAAGAGGGTTTTGATATACCATTTTTGAAATACTACTTCCTCCCCCTTTTGAACATAGTAAGATATTAATTTGAAATTGACCAATTGAAAATCTCCAAATTTTTAAAGTTAGGTGGTGGTGCGGTCCTTTTGCTTTGGGCTCATATTTTCTCCCCCTTTGGCATGAATCGCCAAAAACGGAATTATTAGAGCCCAACGTAGTACTTTCTCCTCCTTTGGTCACAAAATAAATGAGTGAATATTATACCAAAGTTGGAGAGATGCTCGGAGTGACGGCGAAGGATGAGTAGTAGAGTGGAGTGGAGGCCTTTGTCTTCGCCGAAGACTCCAATTCCCTTTCAATATACCTATGACTTGATTTTAAATACACTTGAAAACACATTAGTCATAGCATATATAAAAGAGATATGATCAAAGGTATACTTGTGTGCTATGTGTGCAAATTAGCAAAAGAAATTCCTAGAATCAAGAATATTTAGCTCATGCCTAAGTTTGGTAAAAGTTTGTTCATCAAGAGGCTTGGTAAAGATATCGGCTAATTGATCTTTAGTGTTAATGTAAGAAATCTCGATATCCCCCTTTTGTTGGTGATCCCGAAGAAAATGATACCGAATGGCTATGTGTTTAGTGCGGCTATGCTCAACGGGATTATCCGCCATGCGGATTGCACTCTCATTATCACATAGAAGGGGAACTTTGGTTAGTTTGTAACCGTAGTCCCGCAGGGTTTGCCTCATCCAAAGCAATTGCGCGCAACAATGGCCTGCGGCAATGTACTCGGCTTCGGCGGTAGAAAGAGCGACTGAATTTTGCTTCTTTGAAGCCCAAGACACCAAGGATCTTCCCAAGAACTGGCAAGTCCCCGATGTGCTCTTCCTATTAATCTTACACCCCGCCCAATCGGCATCCGAATAACCAATCAAATCAAATGTGGATCCCCAAGGGTACCAAAGCCCAAATTTAGGAGTATAAGCCAAGTATCTCAAGATTCGTTTTACGGCCGTAAGGTGTGATTCCTTAGGGTCGGCTTGGAATCTTGCACACATGCAAACGAAAAGCATAATGTCCGGTCGAGATGCACATAAATAAAGCAATGAACTAATCATCGACCGGTATACCTTTTGATCCACGGACTTACCTCCCGTGTCGAGGTCGAGATGCCCATTTGTTCCCATGGGAGTCTTGATGGGCTTGGCATCCTTCATTCCAAACTTGCTTAGAATGTCTTGAGTGTACTTTGTTTGGCTAATGAAGGTGCCCTCTTGGAGTTTCTTAACTTGGAATCCTAGAAAATACTTCAACTCCCCCATCATCGACATCTCGAATTTCTGTGTCATGATCCTACTAAATTCTTCACATGTAGATTCGTTAGTAGACCCAAATATGATATCATCAACATAAATTTGGCATACTAACAAATCATTGTCAAGAGTTTTAGTGAATAGAGTAGGATCGGCTTTGCCGACTTTGAAGCCATTAGCAATAAGGAAATCTCTAAGGCACTCATACCATGCTCTTGGGGCTTGCTTGAGCCCATAAAGCGCCTTAGAGAGCCTATAAACATGGTTAGGGTACTCACTGTCTTCAAAGCCGGGAGGTTGCTCAACATAGACCTCCTCCTTGATCGGTCCATTGAGGAAGGCACTCTTCACGTCCATTTGATAAAGCTTGAAGCCATGGTAAGTAGCATAGGCTAATAATATGCGAATTGACTCAAGCCTAGCTACGGGTGCATAGGTTTCACCGAAATCCAAACCTTCGACTTGTGAATATCCCTTGGCCACGAGTCGAGCTTTGTTCCTAGTCACCACACCATGCTCATCTTGCTTGTTGCGGAAGACCCACTTGGTTCCTACAACATTTTGGTTAGGACGTGGAACTAAGTGCCATACCTCGTTCCTCGTGAAATTGTTGAGCTGCTCTTGCATCGCCATCACCCAATCCGAATCTTGTAGTGCTTCCTCTAAATAGAGGAGACAAAAGAGTAATGCTCACAAAAATGTGCAATGCGAGATCGAGTGGTTACCCCCTTATGAATGTCGCCGAGGATGGTGTCGACGGGGTGATCTCGTTGTATTGCTTGGTGGACTCTTGGGTGTGGCGGCCTTGGTTCTTGCTCATCCTCCTTTTCTTGATCATTTGCATCTCCCCCTTGATCGTTGCCGTCATTTTGAGGCGGCTCATCTTCTTGATTTTCTTGTTCAACATCTTGAGCCTCATCCTCAATTTGAGTTGGTGGAGATGCTTGCATGGAGGAGGATGGTTGATCTTGTGCATTTGGAGGCTCTTCGGATTCCTTAGGACACACATCTCCAATGGACATGTTCCTTAGCGCGATGCACGGAGCCTCTTCATTACCTATCTCATCAAGATCAACTTGCTCTACTTGAGAGCCGTTAGTTTCATCAAACACAACGTCACAAGAAACTTCAACAAGTCCTGAGGACTTGTTAAAGACTCTATATGCCCTTGTGTTTGAGTCATATCCTAGTAAAAAGCCTTCTACAGTTTTAGGAGAAAATTTTGATTTTCTACCTCTTTTAACAAGAATAAAGCATTTGCTACCAAAAACTCTAAAATATGAAATATTTGGCTTTTTACCAGTTAGGAGTTCATAGGATGTCTTCTTGAGGATTCGGTGTAGATATAACCGGTTGATGGCATAGCAGGCGGTGTTGACTGCCTCGGCCCAAAACCGATCCGGTGTCTTGTACTCATCAAGCATGGTTCTTGCCATGTCCAATAGAGTTCGATTCTTCCTCTCCACTACACCATTTTGTTGTGGAGTGTAGGGAGAAGAGAACTCATGCTTGATGCCCTCCTCCACAAGGAAACCTTCTATTTGTGAGTTCTTGAACTCCGTCCCGTTGTCGCTTCTAATTTTCTTGATCCTTAAGCCGAACTCATTTTGAGCCCGTCTCAAGAATCCCTTTAAGGTCCCTTGGGTATGAGATTTTTCCTGCAAAAAGAACACCCAAGTGAAGCGAGAATAATCATCCACAATAACTAGACAGTACTTACTCCCGCCGATGCTTATGTAAGCAATCGGGCCGAATAAATCCATGTGTAGGAGCTCCAGTGGCCTGTCACTAGTCATGATGTTCTTGTGTGGATGATTAGTGCCAACTTGCTTCCCGGCTTGGCATGCGCTACAAATCCTGTCTTTCTCAAAATGAACATTGGTTAGTCCTAAAATGTGTTCCCCCTTTAGAAGCTTATGAAGATTCTTCATTCCAACATGGGCTAGTCGGCGGTGCCAGAGCCAACCCAAGTTAGTCTTAGCAACCAAGCAAGTGTCGAGTTCAGCTCTATCAAAATCTACCAAGTATAGCTGACCCTCTAACACTCCCTTAAATGCTATTGAATCATCACTTCTTCTAAAGACAGTGACACCTACATCAGTAAAGAGACAGTTGTAGCCCATTTGACATAATTGAGATACGGAAAGCAAATTGTAATCTAAAGAATCTACAAGAAAAACATTGGAAATAGTATGGTCAGGTGATATAGCAATTTTACCCAATCCTTTGACCAAACCTTGATTTCCATCCCCGAATGTGATAGCTCGTTGGGGATCTTGGTTTTTCTCATATGAGGAGAAAATCTTCTTCTCCCCTGTCATGTGGTTTGTGCACCCGCTGTCGAGTATCCAACTTGAGCCCCCGGATGCATAAACCTACAAAACAATTTTAGTTCTTGACTTTAGGTACCCAAATGGTTTTGGGTCCTTTGGCATTAGAAACAAGAACTTTGGGTACCCAAACACAAGTCTTGTAGCCCTTGTGTTTGCCCCCAACAAACTTGGCAACTACCTTGCCGGATTTGTTAGTCAAAACATAAGATGCATCAAAAGTTTTAAATGAAATAGCATGATCATTTGATGCATTAGGAGTTTTCTTCTTAGGCAACTTAGCACGGGTTGGTTGCCTAGAGCTAGATGTCTCACCCTTATACATAAAAGCATGATTAGGGCCAGAGTGAGACTTCCTAGATTGAATTCTCCTAATTTTGCTCTCGGGATAACCGGCAGGGTACAAAATGTAACCCTCGTTATCCTGAGGCATGGGAGCCTTGCCCTTAACAAAGTTAGACAAATTTTTAGGAGGGGCATTAAGTTTGACATTGTCTCCCCTTTGGAAGCCAATGCCATCCTTGATGCCCGGGCGTCTCCCATTATAGAGCATACTTCTAGCAAATTTAAACTTTTCATTTTCCAAGTTATGCTCGGCAATTTTAGCATCTAGTTTTGCTATATGATCATTTTGTTATTTAATTAAAGACATGTGATCATGAATAGCATTAACATCAATATCTCTACATCTAGTGCAAATAGAAGTGTGCTCAACAATAGATGTAGAGGGTTTGCAAGATTTCAATTCTACAACCTTAGCATGTAACAAATCATTTTTAGTTCTAAGGTCGGAAACAGTAGCTTTGCAAACATCAAAATCCTTAGCCTTAGCAAGCAATTTTTCATTTTCAATCATAAGGCTAGCAACAGAAACGTTTAACTCTTCAATCCTAGCAAGCAAATCATCATCATTATTTCTAGGATTGGGAATTGAAACATCACAAACATGAGAATCAACCTTAGCAATTAAATTAGCATTTTCATTTCTAAGGTTGGCAATAGTGTCATGGCAAGTGCTTAGCTCACTAGATAGTTTTTGACTTTTTTCTACTTCTAGAGCATAAGCATTTTTAACCTTAACATGTTTCTTGTTTTCTTTAATTAGAAAATCCTCTTGGGAATCCAAAAGGTCATCCTTTTCATGAATAGCACTAATCAATTCATTTAATTTTTCCTTTTGTTCCATGTTAAGATTGGCAAAAAGGGTAAGCAAGTTATCCTCCTCATCACTAGCATTATCATCACTAGAGGATTCATATTTTGTGGAGGATTTAGATTTAACCTTCTTCCTTTTGCCGTCTTTTGCCATGAGGCACTTGTGGCCGACGTTGGGGAAGAGAAGCCCCTTGGTGACGGCGATGTTGGCAGCGTCCTCGTCGGAGGAGGACTCGGTGGAGCTCTCGTCGGAGTCCCACTCGTGGCACACGTGGGCATCGCCGCCTCTCTTCTTGTGGTACCTCTTCTTTTCTCTTCTCTTGCCCTTCTTGTCGTTGTCCCTGTCACTGTCACTTGATAATGGACATTTAGCGATAAAGTGACCGGGCTTACCACACTTGTAGCAAACCTTCTTGGAACGGGATTTGTAATCTTTCCCCTTCCGTTGCTTGAGGATTTGACGAAAGCTTTTGATGATTAAAGCCATCTCCTCATTGTCGAGCTTGGAGGCGTCAATTGGTTGTCTACTTGGTGTAGACTCCTCCTTCTTCTCCTCCGTCGCCTTAAATGCCACCGGTTGTGCTTCGACGTGGAGGGATCATCAAGCTCGTTGATCTTCCTTGAGCCCTTGATCATACATTCAAAGCTCACAAAATTCCCGATAACTTCCTCGGGGGTCATTTGAGTATATCTTGGGTTGCCACGAATTAATTGAACTTGAGTGGGGTTAAGGAAAATGAGAGATCTTAGAATAACCTTAACCACCTCGTGGTCGTCCCACTTCTTGCTCCCAAGGTTGCGCACTTGGTTCACCAAGGTCTTGAGCCGGTTGTACATATCTTGAGGCTCCTCCCCTTGGCGAAGACGGAAGCGACCGAGCTCCCCCTCGATCGTTTCCCGCTTGGTGATCTTGGTGAGTTCATCACCCTCGTGCGCGGTCTTGAGTAGGTCCCAAATCTCCTTCGCGCTCTTCAACCCTTGCACCTTGTTATATTCCTCCTTACTTAGAGAAGCAAGGAGTATGGTTGTAGCTTGAGAGTTGAAGTGCTCGATTTGGGCCACCTCATCCTCATCATAGTCTTCATCCCCTACGGATGGTACCTATACACCATACTCAACAACATCCCATATACTTTTGTGGAGTGAGGTTAGATGAAATCGCATTAAATCACTCCACATAGCATAGTCTTCACCATCAAACGTTGGTGGTTTGCCTAATGGGACGGAAAGTAAAGGTGTATGTTTAGGAATGCGAGGGTAGCGTAGGGGATCTTACTATACTTCTTACGCTCTTGGTGCTTAGAAGTGACGGACGCCGCGTTGGAGCCGGAGGTGGATGTCGATGAAGAATCGGTCTCGTAGTAGACCACCTTCCTCATCCTTTTCTTCTTGTCCCCACTTCGATGCGGCTTGTGGGAAGAGGATTTTTCCTTCTTCTCTTTGTGATGTGAAGAAGACATTTTCTCCTTCCCTTTGGAGGAGTCCTTCTTCTTCTCTTCGTGGTGTGAGGAAGATCTTTTCTCCTTCCGTTTGGAGGATTCCTTCTTCTTCTCCTTCCTCTTGGTGCGGGACTCTTCTGATGAAGTGCTCCCTTGGCTCGTAGTGGGCTTGTCGCCGGTCTCCATCTCCCTCTTGGTGTGATCTCCCGACATCACTTCGAGCGGTTAGGCTCTAATGAAGCACCGGGCTCTGATACCAATTGAAAGTCGCCTAGAGGGGGGGGTGAATAGGGCGAAACTGAAATTCTCAAAAATAATCACAACTACAAGCCGGGTTAGCGTTAGAAATATAATAGAGTCCGCGAGAGAGGGTGCAAAACAAATCGCAAGCAAATAATGAAGTGAGACACGCGGATTTGTTTTACCGAGGTTCGGTTCTCTCAAACCTACTCCCCGTTGAGGAGGCCACAAAGGCCGGGTCTCTTTCAACCCTTACCCTCTCTCAAACGATCCCTCGGACCGAGTGAGCTTTCTCTTCCCAATCACTTGGAACACAAAGTTCCCGCAAGGACCACCACACGATTGGTGTCTCTTGCCTCAATTACAAGTGAGTGTTTGATCACAAGAAAGAATCAAGAAAGAAGAAAGCAATCCAAGCGCAAGAGCTCGAAAGAACACAAGCAAATCACTCTCTCTAATCACTAGGCCGTTGTGTGGAATTTGGAGAGGATTTGATCTCTTGGGTGTGTCTAGAATTGAATGCTAGAGCTCTTGTAAGTAGTTGAGAAGTGGTAAACTTGGATACAATGAATGGTGGGTGGTTGGGGGTATTTATAGCCCCAACCACCAAACTAGCCGTTTGGTGAGGCTGTCTGTTCGATGGCGCACCGGACAGTCCGGTGCACACCGGACATGTCCGGTGCGACAGCCACGTCACCAAAAAGCCTTTGGGTCGACCGTTGGAGCTCTGTCTTCTGGGCCTGCCTGGATGTCCGGTGCACACTGGACATGAACTGTAGATTGTCCGGTGCGCCTGCTCCCGCGTGCCTGACGACTGCGCGCTTCTGGCGCGCATTAAATGCGTCGCAGGTAGCCGTTGGCGCCGAAATAGCCGTTACCCCGCTGTTACACCGGACAGTCCGGTGTACACCGGACAGTCCGGTGAATTTTAGCGGAGCAGCTGAAGTGAAAACCCGAGGCTGGCGAGTTTCGGAGGCCGCTCTTTCTTGGAGCACCGGACATGTCCGGTGTACACCGGACAGTCCGGTGAATTATAGCGGAGTGACCTTTGGAAATTCCCGAGAGTGAAGAGTTTGAAGTCGGAGTCCCCTGGTGCACCGGACATGTCCGGTGGCACACCGGACAGTCCGGTGCGCCAGACCAGAGGTGCCTTCGGTTGACCCTTGCTCCTTTATTTGAACCCAATACTTGGTCTTTTTATTGGCTATGTGTGAACCTTTTGCACCTGTATAACTTACACACTAGAGCAAACTAGTTAGTCCAATATTTGTGTTGGGCAATTCAACCACCAAAATTATTTAGGAACTAGGTGTAAGCCTAATTCCCTTTCAGCCCTAAGACCCGCGAAGTACCTGCGCCCCTTGTCTCCGGCGAGCTCCCCCGCCGCGGGTACGGGCGCCGCCACCTCTGCTGGCCGGAGAAGAGGGCCGAAGCCGGCCACCTGATCCCCGTCGTCCATCTCAGATTTGACGGTTCCCTTTTAAATAACCCGAGCCTAATCTTAGCCATCCGCCTGGAATCTGACGGCCCAGAGCCGCCCCCCGCACCCCGCCTTCCTGTCGCTGGGCCCCGTTTGTCAGCCGCCCGCGCCCGAGCCCCTGCCCGCGCAGCGCCGCCTGTCAGCCGCTCGTGCCCCTGCGCGCTCTCGCGCCTACCCACCGATCTAATCTCGAGCGTCGATCCAAGATCCAACGGCCGAGGGAGCCCGATACCCCTTCGCCCGCGCAAAATTCTTAAAGAGACCCCCGGTTTTCTGCAAATTAATCCGCCGTCCCTGGAATTTTGCAGTTAGGTCCTCGGACCTTTTATTTAATCAGGAATAAGTATTTAAAGAGTATTTTTAATCCCTAATCTTGTAAAATTCATAACTTTGTCATATGAACTCCAAATTAGGTGCTTCAAATTGCAAAATGTTCATAATGTTTTTATCTACCTATTTAAAACAATGTTCCCCTGCTGTTTTTATGTCCTAATTAATAGTTGATCTTTAGTTTAGAATTAATGTTATTGGAACCCTAATAGAAATAAAATAAAGATAGTAGACTTTAATAAAAGTTGGAGTACTCAAGTTTATAGACTTAACACCATATAATGATTAACCCCACCACTAAACTAACTTTATCTGAACAATATGATAGTGACATAGACCTGGTTAGTGAATCATGAATCACTTTGTATAGTCATCTACCCTACACCTAGGGAACACCATATTGCCAATCTTTTTCTATTTGAACCTGTGATTTCTCTGCTGCACATGTTTGGCATATTGCTCTTTTGTTATTTCCCAAGTGTATAGAATGAATGATTGCCTTGCGTAGACAACGAGCAGTCTGTGTTTCCCGAGGAAGTTGCAGGAGAAGTCCCTGAGCAGCAGCTTGGTGAAGGCAAGTGTCCTCTGACCCATTATGTCCTATCTATTTATAATTCACTGTCCCACACTACTTAATTGGAACCTAAGGATTGACTAGCTTTCTATTTACCTTATCCTTGTTTACCTTTTGGGTTATCATGGTTAGCTCTATGCTAGTGTTTTACTTTAATCAATGAACATGATGAGATACAATGTTGATACTATGATTTTATTCTGGATATGATAATATACTTGTGGCATTTAAGGGGACTCGGGCTGTTTCCCGAGTACCTCTCCGTAAGGACCTGTTTGTTGAGAGACCACCCGGGATAACAGTGCAACCATGAGGATGAAATGGGACACCCTTAGCTAATTAATTAGAGGAACTAGAGGTGTAGTTGCTTCGCCGTCGTGCCGTCAATGGGGTCTAGGCACAGTGCTTGCTCTGCCAAGGCTGGGTGCCGAGGTTCTTTCGTTTTGCTTTTGTTAGTCACCCTCCTGCGGGGAGAGGTACTGTGTTTATCAAACTGGAGAAACCTAACGGGTGGCTATGACCTCTAGGGAATCTTTGTAAAGGCTACGTAGTGATAATCTGCCGGACCACCTAGGAAGTGATCAATGGGGAGTCATGATCCCCGGGCAAAATGGGAATCACGGCTCATGGGTAAAGTGTGCGACCTCTACAGAGGGTATCGAAACTGATATATCAGTCGTGCTCACGGTTAAGAGCAGCCTTGGGATCCTCTTTGATTAGAGATACTTCGGATGCACCTCAGATTATGACTTTAGTGATGATGGTTAATGATAGTGACTTTAATTATGTATTCTAGTACTTCCTCTCTGACGAGGTACTTTTTGGGATTATAACTTGGGTTTTACGATAAAATCTGGCGTCTACTAACAATAAATACCTGACCAACTAAAAGCAACCGCTTGAGCCTAACCCCACATAAAAAGCTAGTCCACTTCAGCCAAACGGGGCATTTGCTGAGTACGTTGATGTGTACTCATCCTTGCTTTACCACAAAACACCAGGTTGTCCACATTGCAACCACTGCTCAGGAGAAGATGAAGCCGTGGAAGGAGACCACCAGGAGTTCCAAGACTACGACGAGTTTTAGGTGTGGGTTGGCGGCAACCCCCAATCAGCTGCCTGTGAAGGCCCTATCTTTACTGCGTTTCGCTTAGCACTTTGATTTACCCGTTAAGTTGATGACTATGTGGATGTCTCTGACTCTGTGATGTAATAAGTTAATACTCTTTTATGTTATTATTAGAGCACTATGCGATGATGTTCATTTATGTAATCGCTGTGTACGTGAATTCTGATCCTGGCACGTACATAGTTCACATTCGATTTACCTTCCAAAACCGGGTGTGACACCCGCCCAAAAACATGTAGGAGCTCTATCAATTGTTTGAAAAATACGCCAGGTTCGAGGAGCTGCACCAGCACAAGATAGAATCTCAGCAAAAACCCAAGGACACTCTACAATTCAGCAGAACATGGGTCAGGCCAGCGCAGTCCGATTCCGGCAGGGAAAACTGCAACCAGCAACAAGTAAACACCATCGCCAACCAACACCCCGCTGGAGACACAACTCGTCGTCTGGAGTACCCCGCCCAACAAAACCGTGGCACCAACACAATAGGAAGAGGCAGAGGCCGGGCCCAGCAGATGCGAAGATTTTACTACCTGTTTCATGGCAAAGACTGCACACACCCCACCAGGGATTGCCTGGAAACCAAGGTCACTAAAGACCAGATGGCTAGAAATCAGCCAGCTGACAACCAACGAGTTGTCGCACATACTTATCACCCCCAGCACTACCACCAGCAACCTTACCACAACGAGCAGATCCCTCACCAACCCAACCACTTGTACCATCATCATCAAGAGGTATGAGTCCTCCCTCCACCACCGCATCATCAAAATCCTCCACATCAAAACCCTCCACTGCTAGCACCCAAGCACGAGGACTTCGCTGAGCTGCCTTACCGCGGGGTCATCCACATGATTACCGAGGGATCAAGCATAGACTTTGACACCAAATGGCAGAAAAAGGACCACTACCACAGTGTCAACCACGTAGCTCTCACCGGCCCAGTGGTTCAAACAAAATGGTCCCACGTCCCACTCACTTTCGATGCCAGAGACATCGACTTACGTAGCGCGCCACACGCATATGCCATGGTGATCAATTGCAGGGTGGTAGGCTGGGACCTACACAAAGTATTGGTCGACAATGACAGCCAGGCCGACATCATTTTCCTGCATGCCTTCGACCGCATGGGCATCAGCCACAACCTCCTTAAGTCCACAGACAACCCCTTATACAGTTTTGGAAGCAAAGGCACGTTCCCCGTTGGCAAAATAGAGCTGTCGTTGTCATTCGGCACGGCGCCAATGCACGAAGCGACCAAGTCACCTTCAATATATTCGACATGGTCTACCCGTATAACGCCATAATGGGGCGTGGATCAAGCAACAAGTTTGAGGCAGCCATACACTGACTTTATCTCTGCATGAAGATACCAGGCCCACAAGGTGTGATCATAGTGTGTGGAGACCAGCAAGGAGCGTGGAGTATTGAGAGAGATTTTGTTCCAGGGCATCGCAACATTCATTGATTGACAACAGAGTGCGAAGACAACAATAGTCATCACCCAACCAAAAGCAAAAAGATCAATGCCCAGTTACGGAGTAACGATGAAACAAAGACAATCCCCCTTGACCCTGCAACCCCAAAGCAAACTGTCATAATAAACGAAGACCTATCACCACATGACGAGGAAAGACTTCTCTCTTGTCTCAACCGCAACAAGGATGTCTTCGCCTGGTCCACTCTAGACCTAGTAGGGGTTAGCCACACAATCATCGAACACAGCTTGGGCATCAACCCCTCAGTGCGCCCAAAAAAGCAGCGGCTAAGGAAGATGTCCGATGAGAAAACAGAAGCAGCCAAGGCCGAGGTGCACCGCTTATTGGAAGCCAAATTCATCGAGCCAATAGCTTACCTATCCTGACTCGCCAACATTGTGATGGTACAAAAGAAGAATGGAAAATGGCACATGTGCATTGATTTCACTAGCCTTAACAAAGCATGCCCCAAGGATAACTTCCCTCTGCTGCGAATTGACAAGATCGTCGATTGCACAACCGGCTGCGAAGTCATGTCCCTCCTAGACTGCTCCTCAGGTTATCACCAAATCTACATGAAAGAGGAAGACAAGGCTAGCACCAGTTTCATTACCCCTTCGACACATACTGCTTCATACGGATGCCCGAGGGACTCAAAAATGTCGGCTCGACATTCTCCCGCCTCACCAAGAAGGTCCTCGAAGACCAAAATGGGTTGCAATGTCTTCACTTATGTGGACGACATCGTCGTTGCGAGCAAAAGCAAGGAAGATCACCTTTCAGACCTTGCAGAAACATTTGCCAGCATGCGTGAAGCAAGACTCCGACTAAACCCAGAGACGTGCATCTTCGGGGTATGTCAAGGAAAAATCCTCGGCTACCTAGTGTCACACAGAGGAATCGAAGCCAATCCAAATAAAATTCAAGCCATCATGGATATGGCACCACCACAATCCACCAAGGACATCCAACGGTTAATAGGCAGACTAGCGGCACTGAACAGATTTATCTCGAGGTCCGCCGAGCGAAGCCTCCCTTTTCTTAAAACATTACGCGACGCGAAAGACTTCATTTGGGGCCCAGAACAAGCAGCTGCCTTCGAGTCTCTAAAACAATATCTATCTGACCTGGCAACATTACCAAGTCCAGACCTAGCGCTCCCCCTCCCACTGTACATTACAGCCCGCCCAGCGCAGTCAGCACGGCATTAGTCCAAGAAAAGGCAAAGGACGACAAGGCTCACCAATGCCCAGTATATTTTGTCTCCGAAGTCCTCACAAGCTCAAAGTGCAACATGACTGAGTTTGAGAAAATAGCATACGCAATCATCATGGCTTCACGTAAGCTAAGACACTACTTCGAGGCATACAAAGTACGAGTCACTTCTGACAGGGGTCTCGGGGAGTTGCTCAGAAATCTAGAGACATCCGCCATAATAGCAAAGTGGGCAGCGGAACTCTCTGGGTACAACATCACCTTTGAGCCCAGAATAACAATCAAATCACAGGTCTTGGCTGATTTCATCGTAGACTGGACAGGGCCTACGGAGCCGCAACAGGGACATGCAGAAACGGTCTGGACAATCCACTATGACAGAGCATGGTGTCACACATGTGCAGGCGTCATGACAATCATTACATCACCTGCCAGAGTCAAATATAGATATGCCGCGCGCCTCAACTTTACACTCGAGTCAGACAAGTGCACAAACAACATCGCCGAGTATGAAGTAGTCATCCTAGGACTTCGCAAGCTATGATCCCTCGACGTGACCACATGCATCATCAAAACTGACTCCAAGGTCGTCGCCGACCAAATTGGAAAAGACTACTCAGCCAAAGAGCCCGTGCTAATGCAGTATCTTGCCACCATTCGCAGCCTCGAGAAACAATTCAAAGGTTTCACTCTACAACACATCAAGAGAAACAAGAACAAAGAAGCTGACACATTAGCCAAAGTAGCAGTGAAGGGTGAACCCCTGCCCTCCGATGTATTTTATCACGTAGTCGGCACCCCAACTATTAGAAACCCTAAAGGTCTGCAAATAACGCAAGACACTGACGAACATCAGATCGTCAACCTCATAATGGTCGAAAACTAGCGAGCTCCAATCACCCTTTACCTTCAAGGTCATTACCATCCATCCGATCACAATGAAGCCAAAAGGCTTAAACACAGAAGCAGAGACTTCACTATTGTCAACGGCCAGCTCTACAAGAAAGGAATCAGCCAACCCATGTTGAAATGCATAATTGAAGCCGAAGGCATAGAGCTTCTCCATGAAGTCCACAGCGGTACATGCGGATCACATTCAGGACCGAGGGCCCTTGCAGCTAAATTCATGCATCAGGGTTTCTATTGGCCCGCAATCATATGCATGGCTAACTGAGTAACTCGATCGTGCGAAGCATGTAAGAAATTCTCGCCTCGAACAGGCGCCCCTTCACAACTCACAAAGATCATCGCGCATACCTGACCACTTCAGCAGTGGAGACTCGATATTGTCAGACCACTGCCCATAGCCCATGGCAACATCAAATTCACCTTCAATCCTGTCGAATACTTCACCAAGTGGATCGAGGCCAGAGCCGTATCCAAAATAACTTCCAAGACGGCGCAAAAAATTTTATGGCAGAATATTGTATGTCGGTTCAGAGTCCCATCCGAGCTAACAGTCGATAATGGCAAGCAGTTCGATAACCAAGACTTCCGGGAATTCTGCAATTCTATTGGCATGAAGGCAGTGTTTGCCTTCGTCTACCATCTGCAATCCAATGGAGTAGTTGAGCGCGCCAATGGCAAGATTTTCAGTGCAATTAAGAAAAGGCTACTCGACGATAAGAAAGGAAAATGGGCGGACCAACTTCTCGAAGTTGTATGGGCACTAAACACAACAGAATCTAGAGCGACGGGGTTCACACCTTTTCGCTTGATGTACAGATCCGAAGCAATGACGCCGCAAGCATGGATCTCCATGAGCAAGCCCCACAGCCACCCCTGACGTCGATGAGCCAACATCCAAAGACCTCATCGACAGAGACCGTGTCCTTGCCCTGGAGGCACTGAACAAATACCAAGCACAGACTAAGGCATGGCCTGACAACACCGTCATCCCCAGAGAGTTCAAGGAAGGAGACTTAGTCCTCACCAGAACTACTAGAACAGAGTCTCGGGGCAAGCTTGAACCCAAATGGGAGGGGCCCTACATCGTCAAGACCAAAACATCCCCAAACGCCTACAGGCTCACCTTACCATCCGGCGAAGACTTAGAGCACTCGTGGAATGTGGATAACCTACTCAATTCTTTGTCTAGTCCCAAGGCCTGAGCTCCTTTGTAATTTTTGCAAACAATATGCCAATCAGGCCCGCACCCTCTTTTCCTCCTAGGGGGGTGAGGTTTTTAACGAGGCGGAGCCATGTAATAAACTGCCACAATAATCCCTCCAAGAAAAACAAGTCCATACCGACACCATGACTGTGGATATCGAAATAGACCGCAACACTGGCCTTCGGCTTTTGACGCATAACGGTCACGGCAACGTTGCCTAGGCAGCCTTTGCGTGTGACAAATCTAGGCAAAAGTCGCCTAAGGGTGCAGACGGAAAAGCACAATAAGTGCGCGATACCACCCATAGGGTGCGAAGTCTTCCACAAAGACATCGTCCGAGCAAAAGTCGCTTAAGGGTGCAGTCGGAAAAGCACAATAAGTGCTCGATACCACCTATAGGTTGCAAAGTCTTCCACAAAGACATCGTCTGATCAAAAGTTGCCTAAGGGTGCAGCCAGAAAAGCACAATAAGTGCGCGATACCATCCATAGGGTGCGAAGTCTTCCACGAAGACATCGTCTGAGCAAAAGTCGCCTAAGGGTGCAGTCGGAAAAACAAAAGTACGTGGCACCACCCACAAGGTGCGATGTCTCCTACATAAGACATCATTCGAGGAAAAGTCGCCTCAAGGTGCAGCTGGATAAGCACAACAGATGCGTAGTCACTTACCAAGCACGGAGTCACCTACGACACGTACATGCCTATCCACACCAAAATCGCCTAAGATTGCAGCAAACTCGCAATAGGCACCACAAATTACATAGCACAATCACAAATGAACAACAAGCA
Organism: Zea luxurians; assembly: GCA_029449295.1. Taxonomy (NCBI): domain Eukaryota; kingdom Viridiplantae; phylum Streptophyta; class Magnoliopsida; order Poales; family Poaceae; genus Zea; species Zea luxurians. The sequence goes on from JAOPSE010000051.1 coordinate 206,661, forward strand.
AAGGGCTCAAAGACACCATCGCACAACACATCATAGTATACTCTATACACAGTATTTACCCCTCACGAGCATGGCCATCACAGTTCTATTGCGAAGAGGGGGAGGGCAGCGTTTTCACTCAATATCGCAATAGAACTGCGAGGGCAACATACTATCACATCGGCTCCTCCTTCGGAATAAGACCTGCCTCCTGAAAATTAAACAACATCAACCTCAACTCTTCCCCTTCAAAAAGGTCTCATAGGTCCCCTTCTCCAATGCACGACCCAGATGTTGACACAAGTAGCTCGCGGCGGGTACCCCGATCCAGTTGCGACCCACTTCGAAGATGGGACCTTTCCATACCCATTCGGCAATGTCTTCTTACACTTCGCGAAGACTCACCGATGCTCTGTTTTGACACGCCCATCCTCTGCCTTCGCGAGTCTCCTACAACCGCATCAGTCGAGGTAACTAGCGCCTCGCGAGGGGCAAATCACAGTGGAGACTCCGATGCAGCCAGATCCAACGCCGCAAAAATAATCTAAGTCGTCTTCAGAAGATTCGTCCACCCACGAGAAAGGGCTCCCCAACTCCCCATCCTCTGAAGACCACGACCCAAAATTCGACCCCTCCGACACATTGCCACTAAGAAACGTTGCACTCGCATCCATCAAAACATCATTAATTTTAACATCATTGGAGTTTGCTTGCGCAGGCCCGGACACCGGAACCTGCACAGCAACCGATCTTCAGTATCATACAAAAATAAAAACCACCAACCCAACCCCTAATGCATCCCTTCAACCTGCGCCGAAGCAGCCGCCATCGTAGGGTCTTCAGTGGCACCCCCTGGTGGCGCTGTATGCCCTTCAGCTCCCGTCTCTGCCGAGGCACCCACCCGGGTCACCGAGCTTTCAAGGCCGGCAAGGTCATCAACTTCTTCCTCATTCATCACTGAGAGCACCTAGAGGGGGGGGGGGTGAATAGGTGATCCTGTAAAACTTAAAAACTTATAGCCACAAAAACTTGATTAGGAGTTAGCACAGTAATGCCAAGTGGCTAGAGAGGAGTCTTAACAAAACACAATAACCACAAGAGATCAACACAGAGATGGCACAATGGTTTATCCCGTGGTTCGGCCAAGACCAACGCTTGCCTACTCCACGTTGTGGCGTCCCAACGGACGAGGGTTGCAATCAACCCCTCTCAAGCGGTCCAAAGACCCACTTGAATACCATGGTGTTTTGCTTTGCTTTACTTTATCCCGCTTGCGAGGAATCTCCACAACTTGGAGTCTCTCGAACTTACAAAGATGTTCACAAAGAAGCGCGGAGTAAGGGAGGGATTAGCAACTCACACAAGACACAAAGATCACAGCAAATACGCACACACAAGACCCAGACTTGAGCTCAAGAGACTATCACGAGTTTCTCACTAGAACGGAGCTCAAATCACTAAGAATGTCGAACAAGTGCGCAAGAACGAAGTGTGAGTGATCAACTATGCTCAAAGAATGCTTGGATGTCTTCTCCATGCGCCAAGGGTCCCTTTTATAGCCCCAAGGCAGCTAGGAGCCGTTGAGAGCATTGTAGGAAGGCAATTCTTGCCTTCTGTCGACTGGCACACCGGACAGTCCGGTGCACCATCGGACACTGTCCGGTGCGGATTTCTTTCCTTATTTGGCGAAGCCGACCGTTGCAGATCCAGAGCCGTTGGCGCACCGGACACTGTCCGGTGCACACCGGACAGTCCGGTGCCCCCTTGTGACCGTTGGCTCGGCCACACGTCACGCGCGGAATCCTCGGCCGACCGTTGCCCCGGCTGACCGTTGGCTCACCGGACAGTCCAGTGCCTCACCGGACTGTCCGGTGAATTATAGCCGTACACCGTTGATGACTTCCCGAGACCGACGACTTCGCCTGTGAACAGCTCACCGGACAGTCCGGTGCACCACCGGACAGTCCGGTGATTTATACCATACGCCACCGTCGAAGTCCCGAGAGCAGCAAGTTCGCCAGAGCCAGCCTGGCGCACCGGACACTGTCCGGTGCACCACCGGACAGTCCGGTGCACCCAGACTGCGCAGACTTTGGCTGAACAAAGCCATCTCTTTTCCAATTCGATTTCTCCTGTTTCCAGCACTTAGACACAATACATTAGTCCATAAAACAATGTACTAAGTCTAGAAACATACCTTTTGACTTGATTTGCACTTTGTCCACCACTTTGCATAGATTAACACAAAAGCACTTATGTTGGCACTCAATCACCAAAATACTTAGAAATGGACCAAGGGCACATTTCCCTTTCAATCTCCCCCTTTTTGGTGATTTATGCAAACACAACAAAGAGCAACTAAAAGAAGTGCAATATCAATGCAAATGAGAACTCAAAAAGGTTTTGATTCAAATTTGGTATATATGGATCATACTTTGCCACCACTTGGTTTGTTTTTGCAAATCAACCTCAATTTCCTATCTCTAAGTCAAACACATTTGTAGAGACATAAAGAGAGTTGTTCCAATAGAAATTGATCACAGATTTCAAAAAACTCCCCCTATTTCCCATAATCAATCATTCTCCCACAAGAGACCAACTTTTGACAAAAAGAGCCAGTAAGAGTATTTTGACAAAACAACAAAACAAAAGCTCTATTCTATTATTTTCAAAATTCTCAAGTGGTAGCTGATCCATTTATTGCTTTGGCCTTATTTTCTCCCCCTTTGGCATCAAGCACCAAAACGGGATCAATCTTGGCCCTTGAACCTCATTGCCTCACCAAAATCTTCACATAAGAATACAAAGGCAATATGAGTACAAGAGATGAACTTGGAATAAGTTACCCTCTCATCAGAGTGTAGTGGAAGTCTTTCATGGTCCAAGTCCACCTTTTCCCTTTCAAACCTCCTTTGAGACTAAATTAAGCAAACTCAAGCACACAGTTAGTCTCAAAGGGTCAAGTTGTAGCACAACTCCCCCTAAATATGTGCATCACTTGCAAAAGGACTTGTGAGGTCCGGGGAGTGTTTGTACAACTTGAGCACCACAAGTAAACAACAAAATGCATAAGGAACATGATCAAAGGCATAAACACATGTATGCTATAAATCAATCCAAGTTTCGCGAATCTAAGACATTTAGCTCACTACGCAGCCTGCAAAAGGTCTTTTCATCTAAAGGCTTGGTAAAGATATCGGCTAGCTGGTTCTCGGTGCTAACATAAAACACTTCGATATCTCCCTTTTGCTGGTGGTCTCTCAAAAAGTGATGCCGGATGTCAATGTGCTTTGTGCGGCTGTGCTCAACAGGATTTTCCGCTATTCGGATAGCACTCTCATTATCACATAGGAGTGGGACTTTGCTCAGATTGTAGCCAAAGTCCCGGAGGGTTTGCCTCATCCAAAGTAGTTGCGCGCAACACTGTCCTGCGGCAACATACTCGGCCTCAGCGGTGGATAGGGCAACGGAAGTTTGTTTCTTAGAGTTACATGACACCAGGGACCTTCCTAAGAATTGGCACGTCCCTGATGTACTCTTCCTATCGACCTTACATCCAGCATAGTCGGAATCTGAAGTCAAAGTTAGACCCCTTTGGATACCAGATCCCGAAGCAAGGCGTAGCGACTAAATATCTAAGAATTCGCTTCACGGCCACTAAGTGACACTCCCTTGGATCAGATTGAAATCTAGCACACATGCATATGCTAAGCATAATATCCGGTCTACTAGCACATAAATAAAGTAAAGACCCTATCATGGATCGGTATGCTTTTTGATCAACGGACTTACCTCCTTTGTTGAGGTCAGTGTGTCCGTCAGTTCCCATCGGCGTCTTTGCGGGCTTGGCGTCCTTCATCCCAAACCGCTTTAGCAAGTCTTGCGTGTACTTCGTTTGGGATATGAAGGTGCCATCCTTGAGTTGCTTCACTTGGAACCTACGGAAGTAGTTCAACTCACCCATCATCGACATCTCAAATTTCTGCGTCATCACCCTGCTAAATTCTTCACAAGACTTTTGGTTAGTAGAACCAAATATTATGTCATCGACATAAATTTGGCACACAAAAGATCACCATCGCAAGTCTTAGTGAAAAGAGATGGATCGGCTTTCCCAACCTTGAAAGCATTAGCAATTAAAAAGTCTCTAAGGCATTCATACCATGCTCTTGGGGCTTGCTTAAGTCCATAGAGCACCTTAGAGAGCTTACACACGTGGTCGGGGGTATCGTTCATCCTCGAAGCCAGGGGGTTGCTCCACATACACCTCCTCCTTGATCGGCCCGTTGAGGAAAGCGCTCTTCACATCCATTTGGAACAACCTGAAAGAATGGTGAGCGGCATATGCTAGCAAAATACGAATTGATTCTAGCCTAGCCACAGGAGCGAAAGTCTCCTCAAAGTCCAAACCTGCGACTTGGGCATAACCTTTTGCCACAAGTTGAGCCTTGTTCCTCGTCACCACCCCGTGCTCGTCCTGTTTGTTGCAGAACACCCACTTGGTTCCCACAATGTTTTGCTTGGGACGAGGCACCAGTGTCCAAACTTCATTCCTCTTGAAATTATTGAGCTCTTCCTGCATGGCCAACACCCAGTCCGGATCTAGCAAGGCCTCTTCTACCCTGAAAGGCTCAATAGAAGAGACAAAAGAGTAATGCTCACAAAAATTCACCAATCTAGAGCGAGTAGTTACTCCCTTGCTAATATCACCCAAAATTTTGTCGACAGGATGATTCCTTTGAATCATCGCTTGAACTTGGGTTGGAGGTGCCTGAGGTGCTTCTTCCTCTTCAACTTGGACATCCTGTGCTCCCCCTTGATCACGCGCCTCCACTTGAGGTACCTGTTCGTCATCTTGGGTTGGGGGATTCACCATCGTTGAGGAAGAAGGTTGATCTTGCTCTTTTTGTTCCCGAGGCCGCACATCTCCAATCGCCATGGTGCGTATCGCGGCCGTTGGAACGTCTTTTTCATCTACATCATCAAGATCAACAACTTGTTCTCTTGGAGAGCCATTAGTCTCATCAAATACAACGTCGCTAGAGACTTCAACCAAACCCGATGATTTGTTGAAGACTCTATACGCCTTTGTATTTGAGTCATAACCTAACAAAAACCATTCTATAGCTTTGGGAGCAAATTTGGAATTCCTACCCTTCTTCACTAGAATGTAGCATTTACTCCCAAAAACTCGAAAATATGAAACATTGGGTTTGTTACCGGTTAGAAGCTCATACGAAGTCTTCTTGAGGAGGCGATGAAGATACACCCGGTTGATGGCGTGACAAGCCGTGTTCACGGCTTCCGACCAAAAGCACTCGGGAGTCTTGAACTCTCCAAGCATCGTCCTCGCCATATCGATGAGCGTCCTGTTCTTCCTCTCTACCACACCATTCTGTTGTGGTGTGTAGGGAGCGGAGAACTCGTGCTTGATCCCTTCCTCCTCAAGATACTCCTCCACCTGAAGGTTCTTGAACTCGGACCCGTTGTCGCTCCTTATCTTTTCACCTTGAGCTCAAACTCATTTTGAGCTCTCCTTAGGAAGCGCTTGAGGGTCCCTTAGGTTTCAGATTTATCCTACAAAAAGAATACCCAAGTGAAGCGGGAAAAATCATCAACTATAACAAGACCATACTTACTTCCTCCTATACTTAGATAGGCGACGGGTCCGAAGAGGTCCATATGAAGCATCTCCAAAGGTCTTGATGTGGTCATCACATTTTTGGTGTGATGAGAGCTTCCCACCTGTTTGCCTGCTTGACAAGCTGCACAAGGTCTATCTTTTTCGAAATGCACATTAGTTAGACCTATCACGTGTTCTCCCTTTAGAAGCTTGTGAAGGTTCTTCATCCCCACATGTGCTAAACGGCGATGCCACAACCAGCCCATGCAAGTCTTAGCAATTAAGCATGCATCTAGAGCGGCCTCCTCTTTTGCAAAATCAACTAAATAAAGTTTGCCGTCTAGTACACCCTTAAAAGCTAGTGAACCATCACACCTTCTAAAGATAGACACATCTACATTTGTGAATAAACAATTATATCCCATTTTACAAAGTTGACTAACGGATAACAGATTATATCCAAGCGACTCAACTAAAAACACATTAGAAATAGAGTGCTTGGATGAAATAGCAATCTTCCCTAGCCCTTTTACCTTGCCTTGGTTCCCATCACCGAATATGCTTGAATCTTGGGAATCCTTGTTCTTGACGTAGGAGGAGAACACCTTCTTCTTCCCCGTCATGTGGTTTGTGCATCCGCTGTCGATAATCCAGCTTGAACCCCCGGATGCATAAACCTGCAAGGCAAATTTAGGCTTGGGTCTTAGGTACCCAACTCTTGTTGGGTCCTACAAGGTTAGTCACAATGGTCTTAGGGACCCAAATGCAAGTTTTATCTCCCTTGCATCGTGCCCCTAATTTTCTAGCAATTACCTTCTTATCCTTTCTACAAATGGCAAATGAAGCATTGCAAGCATGATATATTGTCGAAGGTTCATTAATTTTCCTAGGAACATTAACAACATTTCTCCTAGGCATATGATGAACAATATTTCTCCTAGACATATCTCTACCATGCATATAGGAAGAACTAGAAGCAAACATGGCATGAGAATCAAAAGCATCATAACTTCTATAGGCATTCCTAGAATGTCTCCTATCATGATACATGAAAGCATGGTTCTTTTTAGCACTACTAGCCATAGGGGCCTTCCCTTTTCCTTGGCGGAGATGGGAGCCTTATGGCTTGCTAAGTTCTTGGCTTCCCTCTTGAAGCCAAGTCCATCCTTAATTGAGGGGTGTCTACCAATCGTGTAGGCATCCCTTGCAAATTTTATTTTATCAATCTCACTCTTGCTAGTCTTAAGTTGGGCATTAAGACTAGCCATTTCATCATTCAATTTAGAAATTGAAACTAGGTGTTCACTACAAGCATCAACATCAAAGTCTTCACACCTATTACAAATTGTAACATGTTCTACACAGGATGTTGATTTATTTGCTATTTCTAACTTAGCATTCAAATCATCATTTATGCTCTTTAAGCTAGAAATTGTCTCATGGCAAGTAGATAGTTCACAAGAAAGCATTTCATTTCTTGTAACTTCTAAAGCATGAGATTTTTGTGCCTCTACAAATTTGTCATGTTCTTCATACAACAAATCCTCTTGCTTTTCTAATAATCTATTCTTATCATTCAAGGCATCAGTTAATTCATTAATTTTATCCACCTTGGTTCTATCTAGGCCCTTGAATAAACATGAATAATCTATTTCATCATCATCACTAGACTCATCCTCACTTGAAGAAGCATAAGTAGTATTCCGAGTACATACATTCTTCTCCTTCGCCATGAGGCATGTGTGACGCTCGTTGGGGAAGAGGGCCGATTTGTTGAAGGCGGTGGCGGCGAGTCCTTCGTTGTCGGAGTCGGACGACGAACAATCCGAGTCCCACTCCTTGCCAAGGTGTGCCTCGCCCTTAGCCTTCTTGTAAGCTTTCTTCTTCTCCCTTTTGTTCCCTTGTTCCTGGTCACTATCATTATTGGGACAATTAGCGATAAAATGACCAATCTTACCACATTTGAAGCATGAGCGCTTCCCCTTTGTCTTGGTCTTGCTTGGCTGCCCCTTGCGACCCTTTAGCGCCATCTTGAAGCGCTTGATGATGAGGGCCATCTCTTCATCATTAAGTCCCACCACCTCAACTTGCGCCACCTTGTTAGGTAGCGTCTCCTTGCTTCCCGTTGCTTTGAGGGCGATGGTTTGAGGCTCATGGATTGGGCCATTTAGCGCATCATCCATGTATCTCGCCTCCTTGATCATCATTCGCTCGCTTACGAACTTCCCAAGAACTTCTTTGAGCGACATCTTGGTGTACCTAGGATTTTCACGAATATTGTTCACCAGATGTGGATCAAGTACAGTAAAGGACCTTAGCATTAGGCGAACGACGTCGTGGTCCGTCCATCGCGTGCTTCTGTAGCTCCTTATTTTATTGATGAGGGTCTTGAGCCGGTTGTATGTTTGGGTTGGCTCCTCTCCCCTTATCATTGCGAATCTTCCAAGCTCGCCCTCCACCAACTCCATTTTGGTGAGCATGGTGACGTCGTTCCCCTCATGTGAGATCCTGAGGGTGTCCCAGATCTGCTTGGCATTGTCCAAGCCGCTCACCTTATTGTACTCTTCCCTGCACAAAGATGCTAAAAGGACAGTAGTAGCTTGTGCATTTCTATGGATTTGTTCATTTATAAACATGGGACTATCCGAGCTATCAAATTTCATTCCACTCTCTACAATCTCCCATATGCTTGGATGGAGAGAGAATAAGTGACTACGCATTTTGTGACTCCAAAATCCGTAGTCCTCCCCATCAAAGTGTGGAGGTTTGTCAAGTGGAATGGAGAGTAAATGAGCATTGGTACTTTGTGGAATACAATCTCCCATATGCTTGGATGTCTTCTCCATGCGCCAAGGGGTCCCTTTTATAGCCCCAAGGCAGCTAGAAGCCGTTGAGAGCATTGTAGGAAGGCAATTCTTGCCTTCTGTCGACTGGCGCACCGGTCCGGTGCACCACCGGACACTGTCCGGTGCGGATTTCTTTCCTTATTTGGCGAAGCCGACCGTTGTAGATCCAGAGCCGTTGGCGCACCGGACACTGTCCGCTGCACACCGGACAGTCCGGTGCCCCCTTGTGACCGTTGGCTCGGCCACGCGTCACGCGCGGAATCCTCGACCGACCGTTGCCCCGGCTGACCGTTGGCTCACCGGACAGTCCAGTGCCTCACCGGACAGTCCGGTGAATTATAGCCGTACGCCGTTGATGACTTCCCGAGACCGACGACTTTGCCTGTGAACGGCTCACCGGACAGTCCGGTGCACCACCGGACAGTCCGGTGATTTATACCGTACGCCGCCGTCGAAGTCCCGAGAGGAGCAAGTTCGCCAGAGCCAGCCTGGCGCACCGGACACTGTCCGGTGCACCCAGACTGCGCAGACTTTGGCTGAACAAAGCCATCTCTTTTCCAATTTGATTTCTCCTGTTTCCAGCACTTAGACAGAATACATTAGTCCATAAAACAATGTACTAAGTCTAGAAACATACCTTTTGACTTGATTTGCACTTTGTCCACCACTTTGCATAGATTAACACAAAAGCACTTGTGTTGGCACTCAATCGCCAAAATACTTAGAAATGGCCCAAGGGCACATTTCCCTTTCAATCACCTACGAAGATAGTACAGCATGTCACAGCCGAACAACAAAAAGTAGTATACCTACGCCAGTGCTCAGTCCGCCCTCTCCCGGACGATGCCACGGCCGTGGGGACCCCGCATCCTATCATAAAGCTCCCCTGCAGAGTGCATTAGCACATCATCTTCAATCTGGAACACTCCATGATCGAAGTCCTCGTTCGTCCGGTCGAAGACTTCGAAATGCCTACATCCCTCTTGGGACAAGGCATTCGCAGCCCCTCGTAGGTAACAAGGGATGCGTAGGACATAAGGCCCATTGCGATGGACGAGAGTGACTCCAGCTTCTCCTGCAACCACCCAAGAAAGCGAAGCCCCACCTCCTCCCCCGATTCATCAAAGGAAGCGGTCTGCGCGCCGAGCTCATGGTACGCATCCACGAAAAGTGTGTGCACCCACTCGACCCCAGCGCGGGTGGAGGACTCGGTCTTCTCACGATGGCTGCGGATGTTCCTTAGCTCTAACTCCATGTTGGCGGCGCGCTTGCCAGCGGTTTCGGCCTCCGCGTGAGCGGTCTGAGCCTCCATGCGGGCTTCCTCCGTGTCTTCCTTCTCCTCGGCAAGTCGACGATCGAGGTCTTCCCTCTCTTTCTCCACTGCTAATAGTTTATCTAGGAGATTGCGGCTCTTGTTCTTAGCCATCGACTTTCCCTCACTGCCTTAGTATGTTGCGTGCGGAGGTGCTCAATTCTTCCCTCGAGTCGTCTCCTCTCAGAAACAAACTCCATGGTCAGCGCCCCTGAGGCAACCTGCTCGGCGAAGGCGGTCACATGACATAAAAAACACAAACTCAGAACAACAGAGCAAGGAACACCATACACTCATAAGCAATAATCACACTCACAAATTTCAGCTGCTACACAACTGACGTGGCCACGCTAGTAGCAGCGGTGGTAGAGGCGATCTCGCCCCTGCCCCTGGTGACGGCACATAACCTCGACCACGGGACCGCCGAAGTCCCCGGGTCGCCCTTCGCCGTAGCGCCATTCGCCACGGCCACCAGCCCGGCAGCTGATGCTGACGGCACAACCGCCAATTGGCTAGACTCCGCCCCTACATCACAACCAAGTTAGAAACATGGACCCTCCTAACCCGCGAAAAAACATCACAACTCACCAGAAGGCGGCAACCCCTTCTAGGCATCGAACATGGTGATGCACCCACCAGGTAGTCGTCTACGGACAACTCTGAGGCAGCCCCACCGAATCCTGTCACCACCGTCTCAGTAACGCGCGGTGGCGAAGGGGGTCTTGGAGCAGTAGCAGGCGTAGTGGGTGGAGGCATCGTGGCACCTGACGTGGCAGCCTTTGCACTAGGTCGCGCCAGCTTTGCTTTCCGACGCATGTCCACCAACCTGACGGGGGCCCGACGTTTCTTCCGCTGCGCATCCTGAAAATCCTTCTCCATCACTGCCAACACAACAGCACCAATATTCCTTCCGTAAGGAAAACTTTTTAGGTCACGAGCCAATCGAGACATAAAAAAATCCTCGCCAGCAGCCTAGGGTATCGGATCATTCCTAGGCCATCAACTCCTGGTAACCTTCAGCATTCACAAAGTGGTTTTTCGGAGCGAATACATCAATTCCCCGGGAGTCACGCACGTTTTCATCAATTCCTCAACAAAACACTCAGTAGCCTTCAACCCTGTCTCTTCATCCGTCGTACCTAATTTTCTATTTCGGACAGCTACACCCGGAGCCCTCTCCCTTGAGGGGCCTTCGTCGCCCGAGGGCTTCACTTGCTTCCCTCGGAGATCAACGGTGTCGCCGGAGTCCCCCTCCAGCTCCAGGTAAGGACCATAAGGCAAATTATTCAGTTTGAATACACGGTTCTGAAAGTTACCTAGAGGGGGGGGGGGTGAATAGGGCGAAACTGAAATTTGTAAAGTTAATCACAACTACAAGCCGGGTTAGCGTTAGAAATATAAGCGAGTCCGAGAGAGAGGGTGAAAAACAAATCGCAAGCAAATAAAGAGTGAGACACAAGGATTTGTTTTACCGAGGTTCGGTTCTTGCAAACCTACTCCCCGTTGAGGTGGTCACAAAGACCGGGTCTCTTTCAACCCTTTCCCTCTCTCAAACGGTCACTTAGACCGAGTGAGCTTCTCTTCTCAATCACACGGGACACTAAGTCCCTGCAAGGACTACCACACAATTGGTGTCTCTTGCCTCAGTTACAATTGAGTGTATCTCAAGAAAGAATGAGAAAGAAAAGAAGCAATCCAAGCGCAAGAGCTCAAATCAACACAAATGTCGCTCTCTCTAGTCACTATTTGATTTGGAGTGATTTCGGACTTAGGAGAGGATTTGATCTCTTTGGTTGTGTCTAGAATTGAATACTATAGCTCTTGTATGAGGTGTGAATGCTGAAAACTTGGATACAATTGAATGTGGGGTGGTTGGGGTATTTATAGCCCCAACCACCAAAATGTGGCCGTTGGAAGTCTGCTGTCGCATGGCGCACCGGACAGTCCGGTGCGCCACCGGACACTGTCCGGTGCGCCAGCCACGTCAGCCAGCCTTTGGGGTTCAACCGTTGGAGCTCTGACTTGTGGGGCCTCTGGGCTGTCCGGTGGTGCACCGGACAAGTCCTGTAGACTGTCCGGTGCGCCTGCTGCGCGTGCTCTGACCTCTGCGCGCGCAGGCGCGCATTAAATGCGTTGCAGTCGACCGTTGCGCGCGAAGTAGCCATTGCTCCGTTGGCACACCGGACAGTCCGGTGCATACACCGGACGGCCCGGTGAATTATAGCGGAGCGACCTCCATTTTCCCGAAGGTAGCGAGTTCAGCGTCGAGTTCCCTGGTGCACCGGACTGTCCGGTGCACCACCGGACAGTGTCCGGTGCGCCAGACCAGGGTGCCTTTGGGTTGTCTTTAGCTCACTTTGTTTGAACCCTTTCTTGGTCATTTTATTGGTCTATTGTGAACCTTTGGCACATGAATTACTTATAATCTAGAGCAAACTAGTTAGTCCAATTATTTGTGTTGGGCAATTCAACCACCAAAATCAATTAGGAAAAGGTGTAAGCCTATTTCCCTTTCAATCTCCCCCTTTTTGGTGATTGATGCCAACACAAACCAAAGCAAATATAGAAGTGCAGAATTGAACTAGTTTGCATAATTGTAAGTGCAAAGGTTGCTTGGAATGAAATCAATAAATATTACTTACTAGATGCGCATGGATGTCTTTTCTTATTAACATTTTGGACCACGCTTTCACCACAGTTTTGTTTTGCAAAATGTTTTGGAAATTCTTTTCAAAGTTCTTTTGCAAATAGTCAAAGGTAAATGAATAAGATTTTTGAGAAGCATTTTCAAGTTTTGAAATTTTCTCCCACTGTTTCAAATGCTTTTCCTTTGACTAAACAAAACTCCCCCTTAATGAAATCCTCCTCTTAGTGTTCAAGAGGGTTTTAGATATTAATTTTGAAGAGGGTATACCAATTTGAAATTATATCAATATAAGATACTAATTGAAAAACTTCTTTTAATACCAAATAAAATACTATAATTTTTGAAATTGGTGGTGGTGCAGTCCTTTTGCTTTGGGCTAATACTCTCTCCCCCTTTGGCATGAATCGCCAAAATGGATATTTGAGTGAAATATAAGCCCTTAGAAACTACTCTCTCCCTCTTTGGATGGAAGTAAAGAAGTGAAGATTATACCAAAGTTGGAGAGATTGTGCGGAGCGACAACGAAGGATGAATGATTCGATGGAGCGGAGTGGAAGCCTTGTCTTCGCCGAAGACTCCTTTTCCCTTTCAATCTATGACTTAGCATGAAATGGACTTGAAAGAACACATTAGTCATAGCACATGAAAGAGATGATCAAAGGTATACATATGAGCTATGTGTGCAAAACATCAATAAAAGTTTCTAGAATCAAGAATATTTAGCTCATGCCTAAGTTTGGTAAAAGTTTGTTCATCCAATGGCTTGGTAAAGATATCGGCTAATTGTTCTTTGGTGCTAACATATGCAATCTCGATATCCCCCTTCTGTTGGTGATCCCTTAGAAAATGATACCGAATGGCTATGTGTTTAGTGCGGCTATGCTCAACGGGATTATCTGCCATGCGGATCGCACTCTCATTATCACATAGAAGAGGAACTTTGGTTAATTTGTAACCATAGTACCTAAGGGTTTGCCTCATCCAAAGCAATTGCGCGCAACAATGGCCTGCGGCAATATACTCGGCTTCGGCGGTTGAAAGAGCCACAGAATTTTGCTTCTTTGAAGCCCAAGACACCAGAGATCTTCCCAAGAACTGGCAAGTCCTCGATGTGCTCTTTCTATTAATTTTGCACCTTGCCCAATCGGCATCGGAATAACCAATTAAATCAAATGTGGATCCCCTGGGGTACCAAAGGCCAAACTTAGGAGTATAAACTAAATATCTCAAGATTCGTTTTACAGCCCTAAGGTGAGCTTCCTTAGGATCAGCTTGGAATCTTGCACACATGCATACGGAAAGCATAATATCCGATCGTGAAGGGTTTCACCGAAATCCAAACCTTCGACTTGTGAATATCCCTTGGCCACAAGTCGGGCTTTGTTCCTTGTCACCACACCATGCTCGTCTTGTTTGTTGCGGAAGACCCACTTGGTTCCTACAACATTTTGGTTAGGACGTGGAACTAAATGCCATACCTCATTCCTTGTGAAGTTGTTGAGCTCCTCTTGCATCGCCATCACCCAATCCGAATCTTGAAGTGCTTCCTCTACCCTGTGTGTCTCAATAGAGGAAACAAAAGAGTAATGCTCACAAAAATGTGCAACACGAGATCTAGTGGTTACCCCATTATGAATGTCGCTGAGGATGGTGTTCACGGGGTGATCTCGTTGAATTGCTTGGTGGACTCTTGGGTGTGGCGGCCTTGCAACTTGCTCATCCTCCTTGTCTTGATCATTTGCATCTCCCCCTTGATCATTGCCGTCGTCTTGAGGTGGCTCATCTTCTTGATCTTCTTCTTCATCATCTTTTGCCTCATCCTCATCTTGAGTTGGTCGAGATGCTTGCATGGAGGAGGATGGTTGATCTTGTGCTTGAATGGGCTCTTCGAATTCCTTAGGACACACATCCCCAATGGACATGTTCCTTAGCGCGACACACGGAGCCTCTTCATCATCTAATTCATCAAGATCAACTTGCTCTACTTGAGAGCCGTTAGTCTCATCAAACACAATGTCACAAGAAACTTCAACTAGTCCAGTGGACTTGTTAAAGACTCTATATGCCCTTGTGTTTGAATCATATCCTAGTAAAAAGCCTTCTACAACCTTAGGAGCAAATTTTGATTTTCTACCTCTTTTAACAAGAATAAAACATTTGCTACCAAAGACTCTAAAATATGAAACATTGGGTTTTTTACCGGTGAGGAGTTCGTATGATGTCTTCTTGAGGATATGGTGTAGATACAATCGGTTGATGGCGAAGCAGGCGGTGTTGACCGCCTCGGCCCAAAACCAATCCGAAGTCTTGTACTCATCAAGCATGGTTCTTGCCACGTCCAATAGAGTTCTACTCTTCCTCTCCACTACACCATTTTGTTGTGGCGTGTAGGGAGAAGAGAACTCATGCTTGATGCCCTCCTCCTCAAGGAAGCCTTCAATTTGTGAATTCTTGAACTCCGTTCCTTTATCGCTTCTTATTTTCTTGACCCTCAAGCCGAACTCATTTTGAGCCCGTCTCAAGAATCCCTTTAAAGTCTCTTGGGTTTGAGATTTTTCCTGTAAAAGAATACCCAAGTGAAGCGAGAATAGTCATCCACAATAACAAGACAGTACTTACTCCCGCCGATGCTTATGTAAGCGATCGGGCCGAATAGGTCCATGTGGAGGAGCTCGAGTGGCTTGTCAGTCGTCAAGATGTTCTTATGTGGATGATGAACACCAACTTGCTTCCCGGCTTGGCATGCGCTACAAATCCCGTCTTTCTCAAAATGAACATTGGTTAGTCCTAAAATGTGTTCTCCCTTTAGAAGCTTGTGAAGATTCTTCATCCCAACATGTGCTAGTCGGCGATGCCAGAGCCAAGCCATGTTAGTCTTAGCAATTAAGCAAGTGTCGAGTTCAGCTCTATTGAAATCAACTAAGTATAGCTGACCCTCCAACACTCCCTTAAATGCTACTGAATCATCACTTCTTCTAAAGACAGTGACACCTACATCAGTAAATAGACAGTTGTAGCCCATTTTGCATAGTTGAGAAACGGAAAGCAAATTGTAATCTAATGAATCTACAAGAAAAACATTGGAAATGGAATGGTCAGGTGATATAGCAATTTTACCCAAACCTTTGACCAAACCATGATTTCCATCCCCGAATGTGATAGCTCGTTGGGGATCTTTGTTTTTCTCGTAGGAGGAGAACATCTTTTTCTCCCCTGTCATGTGGTTTGTGCACCCACTATCGATGATCCAACTTGAGCCCCCGGATGCATAAACCTACAAAACAAATTTAGTTCTTGATTTTAGGTACCCAAACAGTTTTGGGTCCTTTGACATTAGATACAAGAACTTTGGGTACCCAAACACAAGTTTTTGCTCCCTTGTGTTTGTCCCCAACATACTTGGCAACTACTTTGCCGGATTTGTTAGTCAAAACATATGATGCATCAAAAGTCTTAAATGAAATGCTAGGTTCATTTGATGCACTAGGAGTTTTCTTTCTAGGCAATTTAGCACGAGTTGATTGCCTAGAGCTAGATGTCTCACCATTATACATAAAAGCATGATTAGGGCCAGAGTGAGACTTCCTAGAATGAATTCTCCTAATTTTGTGCTCGGGATAACCGGCAGGGTACAAAATGTAACCCTCGTTATCCTGAGGCATGGGAGCCTTGCCCTTAACAAAGTTAGATAATTTTTTAGGATGAGCATTAAGTTTGACATTGTCTCCCTTTTGGAAGCCAATGCCATCCTTGATGCCAGGGCGTCTCCCACTATAAAGCATACTACGAGCAAATTTAAATTTTTTATTTTCTAGTTCATGCTCAGCAATTTTAGCATCTAATTTTGCTATATGATCATTTTGTTGTTTAATTAAAATCATGTGATCATGAATAGCATCAATGTCAACATCTCTACATCTAGTGCAAATAGAAACATGCTCAACGGTGGATGTAGAGGGTTTGCAAGTTTTTAGTTCAACAATCTTAGCATGTAAAATGTCATTTTCACTTCTAAGATCAGAAATGGAGGCATTGCAAACATCTAAATCTTTAGCCTTAGCAATCAATTTTTCATTTTCAATCCTAAGGCTAGCAAGAGAGGCATTTAATTTTTCAATCTTAGCAATAGATATAGCATAATCATTTCTAAGATTGGCATATGAATCATCACAAACATTTGAATCAACCTTAGCAATTAATCTAGCATTTTCATTTCTAAGGTTGGCAATCAAATCATGACAAGTGCTAAGCTCACTAGTTAATTTTTCACATTTTTCCATTTCTATAGCATAAGCATTCTTAACCTTAACATGCTTTTTATTTTCCTTAATTAGGAAGTCCTCTTGGCTATCCAAGAGTTCATCCTTATCATGAATAGTGCTAATCAATTCATTTAACTTCTCTTTTTATTCCATGTTAAGGTTGGCAAAAAGAGTAAACAAATTATCCTCCTCATTACTAGAATTGTCTTCATCACTAGAGGATGCATATTTGGTGGAGGATTTAAATTTAACCTTTTTGTTTTTGCCGTACTTTGCCATGAGGCATTTGTGGCCGACGTTGGTGAAGAGAAGTCCCTTGTTGACGGCGATGTTGGCGGTGTCCTCGTTGGAGGAGGAGTCGGTGGAGCTCTCATCAGAGTCCCACTCCCGGCAAACATGGGCATCGCCGCCCTTCTTCTTGTGGTACCTCTTCTTTTCCTTTCTTCTCCCCTTCTTGTCATCGCCCCTATCACTATCACTAGAAATAGGACATTTTGCTATAAAGTGACTGGGCTTACCACAATTGTAGCAAACCTTCTTGGAGCGGGGCTTATAATCCTTCCCCTCCTTTGCTTGAGGATTTGTCGAAAGCTTTTGATGATTAAAGCCATCTCCTCATTGTCGAGCTTTGAGGCGTCGATGGGGAGCCTACTTGGTGTAGACTCTTCCTTCTTCTCCTCCGTTGCCTTGAATGCGACGGGTTGTGCCTTGGGCGTGGAGGAGGTGCCTTGCTTGATGATTTTCTTTGAGCCTTTAATCATTAGCTCAAAGCTCACAAACTTCCCTATGACTTCCTCGGGAGACATTAGCTTGTATCTAGGATCACCTCGAATTAATTGAACTTGCGTAGGGTTAAGAAAAACGAGGGATCTTAGAATAACCTTGACCATCTCATGGTCATCCCATTTGGTGCTCCCGAGGTTGCGTACTTGGTTCACCAAGGTCTTCAAGCGGTTGTACATGGCTTGCAGAACCTCTCCTTGGTGAAGCATGAAGCAACCGAGCTCCCCCTCGATCGTCTCCCGCTTGGTGATTTTGGTCACCTCGTCTCCTTCGTGTGCGGTCTTGAGCACGTCCCAAATTTCCTTTGCACTCTTCAACCCTTGCACCTTATTATACTCCTCTCGACTTAGAGAGGCGAGGAGTATAGTAGTGGCTTGGGAGTTGAAGTGGTGGATTTGGGCTACTTCATCTGAATCATAGTCTTCATCCCCTACGGATGGTACCTGTACACCAAACTCAACAACATTCCAAATGCTTGTGTGGAGTGAGGTTAGATGGTGTCTCATTTTGTCACTCCACATATTATAATCTACACCATAAAAAACCGGTGGTTTGCCTAATGGAACAGAGAGTAAAGGAGTACGCTTTGAAATACGAGGGTAGCGTAGGGGAATCTTACTATACTTCTTGCACTCATGGCGCTTAGAAGTTATGGATGGCGCATCGGAGCCGGAGGTGGATGGCGATGAAGAATCGGTCTCGTAGTAGACCACCTTCCTCATCTTCTTTTTCTTGTCGCCATTCCGATGCGACTTGTGGGAAGAGGATTCCTTCTCCTTCCCTTTGTTGCAGGACTCTCCCTATGGAGCCTTCCCGTGGCTTGTAGCGGCCTTGTCGCCGGTCACCATCTCCTTTTTGGCGTGATCTCCCGACATCACTTCGAGCGGTTAGGCTCTAATGAAGCACCGGGCTCTGATACCAATTGAAAGTCGCCTAGAAGGGGGGGTGAATAGGGCAAAACTGAAATTTGTAAAGTTAATCACAACTACAAGCCTGGTTAGCGTTAGAAATATAAGCGAGTCCGAGAGAGAGATTGAAAAACAAATCACAAGCAAATAAAGAGTGAGACACAAGGATTTGTTTTACCGAGGTTCGGTTCTTGCAAACCTACTCCCCGTTGAGGTGGTCACAAAGACCAGGTCTCTTTCAACCCTTTCCCTCTCTCAAACGGTCACTTAGACCGAGTGAGCTTCTCTTCTCAATCACACGGGACACTAAGTCCCCGCAAGGAACACCACACAATTGGTGTCTCTTGCCTCGGTTACAATTGAGTGTATCTCAAGAAAGAATGAGAAAGAAAAGAAGCAATCCAAGCGCAAGAGCTCAAATGAACACAAATGTCGCTCTCTCTAGTCACTATTTGATTTGGAGTGATTTCGGACTTGGGAGAGGATTTGATCTCTTTGGTTGTGTCTAGAATTGAATACTATAGCTCTTGTATGAGGTGTGAATGCTGAAAACTTGGATACAATTGAATGTGGGGTGGTTGGGGTATTTATAGCCCCAACCACCAAAATGTGGCCATTGGAAGTCTGCTGTCGCATGGCGCACCGGACAGTCCGGTGCGCCACCGGACACTGTCCGGTGCGCCAGCCACGTCAGCCAGCCTTTGGGGTTCAACCATTGGAGCTCTGACTTGTGGGGCCTCTGGGCTGTCCGGTGGTGCACCGGACAAGTCCTGTAGACTGTCCGGTGCGCCTGCTGCGCGTGCTCTGACCTCTGCGCGTGCAGGCGCGCATTAAATGCGTTGCAGTCGACCATTGCGCGCGAAGTAGCCGTTGCTCCGCTGGCACACCGGACAGTCCGGTGCATACACCGGATGGCCCGGTGAATTATAGCGGAGCGACCTCCATTTTCCCGAAGGTACCGAGTTCAGCGTCGAGTTCCCTGGTGCACCGGACACTGTCCGGTGGTGCACCGGACAGTCCGGTGCGCCAGACCAGGGTGCCTCGGGTTGTCTTTAGCTCACTTTGTTTGAACCCTTTCTTGGTCATTTTATTGGTCTATTGTGAACCTTTGGCACATGAATTACTTATAATCTAGAGCAAACTAGTTAGTCCAATTATTTCTGTTGGGCAATTCAACCACCAAAATCAATTAGGAAAAGGTGTAAGCCTATTTCCCTTTCAGGTTCAACCTAACGTGGGAACCGTGGATATCCCAACTCCTCAATGTTTCGATCTTCGACGCATATTTATGGACGACCTTGACGGCTTCGGCCTCCACTTCACGCACGAATGCAGCCGCATCTCGCCTGCGCAGGTCCACGGTGAATGCCGGACTTCGCACCAATTGGCCACCCAAGGTTGGCATTCAGTGGGGAGCAATCTTGCCCAAGGCCCAACTATGCGCCAAGGGCCATACCCCATAAGCAATAAACTCTTCGACCAAATCGCGCCCACTACTTAGGCGGGTTGCATTACGAAGGGCTCGCTCGTCTTGACCTTCTTCTGCCACCTCAAAATGTGGAAACACCACATAGCAGTGTGAGCACAAGATGGCAGGGGGCAAACTGGGCAACCCTTTGACATCACCGGGCGCCACATAAAACCAAAATTCCCACCAGTTGCCCCACTTATTTTTGGGGCACGGAACAATCTCGATGACTTAGGCTAAGGTCTTTCCAGTCCTCGGCGTAAAGGTGCATGATCCAAACTGAGAAATCTTATCACCTATCTTCCTTTTTTGCCAGTGCAGACAGTAATTCTTCGCGAAGACCTCAACAGATGGCTCCCCACTGTATGAGGAAACAGTCCAGACATACTTTGCTAGCACCGCCATGGCATTTGGTGTTAACTGATGAGTTGGTACTTCAAATCTCCATATAACCTCAACTACAAACCGATGCGCCGACAAGCGAAGACCAGCAGCAAAGAAAGCTTCAAACACGACCAACTCACCCTCCGGCTCAAGGACATCTTCAGCCCCTATAGCCCGCCCGACACCACTTCCAAAGTAACCTAGCCGTTGCATCTCCAGCATGCGGCCCGAGAATATCCTCGACGTCCGAAACTCAACTGTGTGACCGGGCTGCAAATCTACCACCGCCGAATCGCTCAGCTTCTTCCCAGACGACGGTGTGGCTGGTGACGCGCTTGCAGTGGACGATGACGAAGAAGAGGATGGAATGGTCACGTACTGTCAGCAGAGGCACGCAGTTTGCTTGATGCGAGCCAGATCACTGTTGGAGCGAGAGCAGAGAGGGTAGGCGAGCAGATGAAAAGCTAGGGTTTTGACAGCGGGCGCTCGAGAGGGTAGATCACTGATGCCGAGCTCGACTTTTTATAGGCGCAGAGCAGCGCCATGGGAAATCAACAGTCCCACAGTAACACATCTCATCAATGATCACATTTCAAAAAACCCCCATGGTACCATTTCAAGCGAGGGCAGCGTCTTCACCATCTTACGATAGTCTTCGGCATCAGATGACTTGGTCAAACTGGTCCCTCGGAGGGCAAATGTTGGGACGAAGACGAACACGTCCCCTCGCTCGAACACCCCACACCAGCATGTTCAAGACTGAAGGCCCCGAAGGTCAAGCCGCACAAGCGAAGAGCCCAAGGTCGATGCCCACGCAAAGACTCAAGCACTATCTTCGCCCATGTATAATCCAGCTCATATTGTAGGGTCCCACCCGTAGGCCGTCGTGCTAGTAGGGCTAGTAGAGGGTTGGCCCATGTCTGTAATTAAGTACGCTGTAATGACCTACCATAACCCACAGGGGGGAATATTCTAGGGATAAACTATATAACTGATCAGTTACCTATAAATACCACCACACTATGCCATTGTGAGGGATAGAGAAAAACACTGTTGACCTAACACTTTGCGTTTACCAACATCAAACTGTTTCCCATTCTCCCATCGTTTGAGCCTGGCTGACCGCGGGTTAGCAAGTTCCAACACTCATCAGCAGTTTTTAATATAAAAACTTGATTAAAAATATCCATTCTAAGAGATTCATACAAGCATTTTTTGGCTCTAGCATTTAAATGAATTTCTTTTTCCTCACTCGTGGTGGATTTCTCGGAATTTTTGGGTTGTTTCATCCCATCACGAGTGACTCTCCAAACACCAAGATCAACAGTCTCTAGGTAACAAGCCATTCTAGCACTATAATTGTTGGGGACTTGTTCTCAAATGCTATGAATTAAGAACAAGGCAACACAAAATGTTACAGGTTAATGCCCTTCGTTCTTCAGAACATTATTTTCCTTAGGATATAATGATCTTCAGACGAAGGTGATGAAGAACATACCCTTCGTTCATCATCACAGCATATGATAATAAAAGAGGTATATGAAACATAAAAGACAACAGGAATAATGATATGACAATGTTAACATATTTATTATCATCGTAAATAAACAGGAACAATATTATATTGCATTTGTACCTTCGGCTTTGACAGAAGGTAAAAGTCCGAGCGTGACGCACGAGAGAATACAAGTCAGCCTGAACAGTACGGGGTACTGTTCATCTATTTATAGGCACAAGGCGCAGCCTGTGTAAAATTACATTCATGTCATTTGCATTCACTATTGACTTGTAGAAAAATCTATGAGGACTAGATAGCCTTTTCCCTTTTAAGTCGGTTCCTCCTCCCGCGATTGAGCCGAAGCTTCCTTTCACATAGCTTCGGAGCAGCAGCAACCTTCATCACGATCATGCCCTTCTCATCGTACATTCTTTTAATCCTGAATCCGAAGGTGCCTGTTTATAAACCATACTTGGAAAACATTGTTAAATTATGTTTTTGAGGACCTTTGGAGAATGAAGGCCCCCAATAGTAGCCCCTCACAACATTAATTTGTTTTTAGGGTAACAAATTCAGACTGCGACATGGACGAAGGCCTTAAGACGAAGGTCCGAAAAAACACCTTCCCTTTGCTAGAATAGCAACAACCAATGACATGCGGGGCCCATTGGTCTGGAGCGTGCCAAGCGTATAAATAAGAGCTCGTACCGACCTCATTTGATACACCGCATGTGGCATTTGTTTTATTTTCTCAATTTCACAGCTGTTGCTCATCAATAGTTGCTAGCTTTTCAAAGCTCTTCAAGCTTCAGTTTGAAAGGCACATTTTCGTCATTTCTGTAAGAAAGAATATCTCAGGAGAAGAAGGTTGTTACTGAGACGAAGCTTGCTGAAGAGGAGAAGCTTTTTGAGGAAAAGAAGGCAGTGGATCCATACATTGCTGGTTTTGTCGAGTCAATGGCAAAAACAAACACAGAAAAGATTACTAAGGAAATATTGGAGGGCCTGTTTGAGGATACTGGTGACAGCGATAGTTATGATGCAGAAAGTGGTGGCGAAGATTCTGAGGATCGACCCTGGAGGCCTAGCCATACAATTTTCGGAAAGTCTTCCATTAAGTAGAGTCACCTTGAAAACATGAGGAGAAGATACTTTCGAGATATGTCTATTGTGAGAATTGGTGGAGACAACAAAGTCCCCGCCCCTGAAGAAGATGAAGTAGTGATTTACTGAAGCTTCTTCAAGGCTGGGCTTTGGTTTCCATTGAGCAGGTTTGTGGTCGAAGTGTTGAAAATTTATCAGATTTACCTTCATCAAATAACCCCCGAAGCTGTTATTAGAATGGGGATTTTTGTTTGGGCGGTGAGAAGCCAGGGACTAGAGCCCAGTGCAAAATGCTTTTGCAGTATGCACGAGCTTGTGTACAAGACGAAGGTCATGGGCAAAGAACAATATCATAATAATTTTGGCTGCTATGGATTCGCCGCCCGCCCCAATGCAAGCTACCCGGTGCCAACATACCGGAAAAGGTGGCCCGGGGCCTGGATGGAGGAATGGTTTTATGTGAAAAATGATTTGAAGGCAAGAGAAGATATCAAGGAAGTTATTATGCGCCCTATTTGGTCCCGCTTCGGCCTTCGAAGGCCAAAGGTTGAACTAGACAAAGCCATCGAAGCATGCCAGAAGGCATGTGGTACTGTCTGCTTCTTCATTGGTTCGAGAGATTTGGTTCAAGAGCACATAGAATACAGAGTATGGCCGCTTATAGAGGACTGGGAAATGCCGAAGGAGACCATCACTAAAACTAGTGAAGGTGATCTAGTCCGGCTGAAGTACACATTCAGATACGGAGATAAATTCGATGAACTGAATGATGACTGGCTAAAATGCATTGAAGTTACCAGTGATGAGCTGCTTGGATCGTATTCCAAGGCGGAAGATAATGCACTATCCACAGCCTTCGAAGGCCGTGGACAAAAGAGGTTGAATAGGGTTTTTGACGCTATTGGCTTTGTTTACCCGAACTACCGTTATCCACTGCGGAGCCAGGGAAAAAAGAGGAAACCTGCTGCTTCGGCCACTCTAGACGAGCCTGTACCGAAGGGCAAAAAATTGAAGGTCCTTACCCATCGGCCACGCTATATTGAGCCGGCCGTAGTGCCTGAGTTTGGCGGAGAGACTTCTTCAGCTGCTGGACCAGAAAAAATTGCCCCCTTCGCACAAAGGACTGAAGGACCAATTGCAACATCGAAGCTACCCTCAGCCGAGCTAGCTGAGACGAAGACTGATAAGGGTAAAGCTGAAGATACAAACATTGGAGAATCAAAAGTTTTAGAAATTTTAAGCCCTTCGATAGAGGTAACAGTGCCAAAGGCACAAAAAAGTTCTGCCGCAACTCCCAAGAGGATAAGGATGGCAAACGTACTAGATGTGTTAGAAACATTGAAGACTTTGACCTCAACTCCTTCAAGGAGAATTACCGAAGCTTCGAAATCGCGAACTGAAATTGAAACAGAGCAGGCTGAAATTGAAACTGCATTAGCTCAAGCTAGTACCAAAGCTGGGCCTTTAGAGCCCGGTGAGGAAAAGTCTGCAGAAATGGAAGAAAAAGTAACAGAAGAAAAAGCTACAGAGCAAATTTCGCCAGAAAAGGTTGCCACTCCTGCTCCTGAAGCTTTAGAGAGCATTGATTACATTATTCATCATGCTTCGGGAAAGAGACTTTCTAAAGAGAAGAACGAGAAGCTCAACATTATGCCCAAAGATTAAAATACCCAAAGGGGGCATTAGTGTTTAATGGTAGTGGGGATGAAGACTTTCTGTACTGTCTCCCAGATAGTAAGGAGATATTCGTCTGCCAGGAGATGGGTAGAAGCTCCGGATTTCCGAAGCTAGAAGAAGATCTTTCGGTATTATCAAAGGATGAATTGGCTGACAGTTTGGCATACAATAGCATAAAGGTATAAAAGCTATTTTTGTATTTTAAAACAAATTGTTTCATTTGCTTATACTTGATCTCGTTCTCCTTTTGTAGGGCCTAATCCTTAGCAATGCCCTCAGAGCACAGAAAAACGCTGAAGATGAAGGGCATGCAATGGCTTTGACCAACCTTCATTCAGAGGTGATTGAACTGAGGAACGAAGGCCTTGAAAAAGACAAGATATTAATTCATTGGTAAACAAAGTAAAAGAAGACGAAGTTAATTTCAAAGCTCAAGCCAAGGTCCACAAGAATGAAATCGAAGACCTTTGGAAACAGCTAGCAGAAGCCAAGGAAAAATGTGTTGTTGCAGAAGCTGATCGAGAGGCCAGTGAGTATTGGAAAAATTATTTTGAAAAAACAGTAAAAGAGCTTCGCGCATCGAAGGAGAGATGTTTTGAAAAATCTTTAGGTTGCGTAAAGAAGATAAAAACCAGTTTTGCGAATGTGGGCGCCTTTTCAAACGAAGATAACTTTATACGAGGCGACCTTGAGGGCGTAATCGAGTGGATCAGCGGAGAAGCTGAAGCTTTTGAGGAAATCTTAAGTGATCGTGGGGATGTCTATGCATTCTCTGGTGTGAGAGGAGTTTTAGCTATCCTAGAGAAGGTGGGTTGTAATCATGTTAAAACCTTGGCCCAGGCCGAAGCTGCCCTCTCCGTGGATGACACGAAGGACCCCTCGGCCGAAGCTAGTTTTCTTGGTGGAAAATTTTTCACTGACATCTGGGAGAATGGTGGCTGAGAAATGGCCCACAAGATAATGAAAAAGAGCGAAAAAGATATTCATGATGCTCGAGAAGCAGCAAAAGAAGCTGAGAGAACTGCAGAGATCGAAAGACGGATAGGTATTGTTGATCTGATTTTAAACTTCGTCGCTAGCTTTCATGGCTTCGAACTGATTGATTATTTATTTTCGCAGCTAAATTATCTCCTCCACCGGAGCCATTTGACCCCCTGGCTGACCCGGAGTCAAAGAAAGCAATAGAAATTATTAACATAGCCAAATCTATTGTTGACGAAGTCGTCAACAAGTTACTTAACGAAGTTGCAGAAAAAGTTCTGAAGGAAGAAGACTAGTTGTTGTAAAAATGTACTTAGATGTTTAATGTAACATTTGTTGAACTAAGTCTTTAATATTTGATACATATAGTTTTGAATCTAATATGTACACTATTTTGCAATTCACTTCTTTGCGATGTATGAAACTTTTTACATACATACCGTTTTTGAGCCTTCAGCGAAAAAACACCTTCCCTTCTTTTCATGCTTCGCAAAGAAGAATACTTTTCGTGAGAATATCCATACTTCGTAAAGAGTATCGCAGCTTTGTAGAAATATCAAGGCTTCGAAAACAATAGATCACTTTTTCCACATCAGAGCTGATGAAGCTATAATTCTTAGTTTACTTTTGTGCCTTAGCACCTTTTCACCTTTGTAAAACATTCTCCAAAGATCGACTTCGTTTCCCATTTGTGTGTTATGGTGTATGATGCGATGCTATGCGATATGATGCGATGTTATGATGCGAAGAATGATGCTAATGCCGAAGACACACGCCCACGCTGAAACACACAATCTCTGCGTCCCCTTAGGAACGATCAAGATCTCTTTGCCGTTTATTTTTCGGCGGTATTTTCGCGTTTCGCCTTATATTTCGGCAGTATTTTCGCGTTGACTTTTCGCGCTTCGCCTTATATTTCGGCGGTATCTTGGCGTTGACTTTTCGTGCTTCGCCTTTTATTTCGGCGGTATTTGGCTCTGCATTCCATTAGGAACGACTTTTGAGCAAAAAACTTACTCTGCGCCCCCTTGGGAACGACTTTTGAGGCTTCGACAAAACTTTTGCTGCACCCCATTAGGAACAACTTTTTGAAGCTTCGGCAATTTTCGGGCTTTGTAATTCTGTGACGAAGACACATTTCATTTTAACAGAAGCGAAACTATTACAAAGAGTTAAAACTAAATTTGCATCAGTTGTCCTTATTTAAGAAATAAAATAGCATAAAGTAAAACATGCTTTAGAGGGTAGGATATCTCTCAATAGATGTGCTTCGACTTTGGCACAGGACTGTTAACTGTGCGAGCTTTGGATTCCTTCCTGAAATCCCTATGTTGTTGAGTGTGTTGACTCCCTTCTGGCTGCTGACCTCATGGGTAAGTAGGCTATAGAGGGGGTGGAGGTGGAAGTTGTGGCCAAGAAGCCTGTGGCTGACTAGCCAAAGCAAGAGAAGCTGCAGAGTGATTACCCACATATTCTGGTATGTAGGGTGAATGGCACGAAGCAGTGTGCAAGACCTGCTTCGGTTGGTTCTGCCGAGCTTTGGCTTCTGCTAACTCCCTCTGCTTTTGGATAGTGATTTGGCACATTCTTGTAGTATGGCCCTTGTCTTCACCGCAAAATAAGCAGTAGATTTTCCTGGGCTGATCCCCATATCTTCCTCCAAAGCCCCTGGCGCCTCTACCCCTTGGAGCTGGCGACCGGAAAGAGCTTTGTTGCTGCCCCGAAGATTGTGAGGTATACTGGGACCTCTGCGGCTGACCTCCTTTGTCATCATTCTGAGTGTTGTGAATTGACCTGACATGCCTCGGGTGGATTCTTCCTCCAAAGCCCCTGGTCATTTCAGAAATCTATAAGCTTCCTCCCTTCTTTGGCGGAAGTCATTGTCAGCCTGAATGTATTCGTCCATCTTTTGAAGCAACTTTTCTAGAGTTTGAGGAGGCTTCCTAGCGAAATATTGGGAAGTAGGTCCTGGGCGAAGACCTTTGATCATGGCCTCGATAACAATCTCATTATGTACTTAGGCGCTTGTGCCCTCAATCTCAAGAACCTTCGTACGTATGCCTAAAGGTATTCTTCATGGTCTTGTGTGCATTGGAATAAGGCCTGAGCTGTGACCGGCTTCGTTTAGAAGCCTTGGAAGCTAGTGACTAACATGTCCTTAAGCTTCTGCCATGACGTGATGGTTCCTGGCCGAAGAGAAGAGTACCATGTTTGGGCTACATTTTGGACTGCCATGACGAAGGACTTAGCCATGACTGTAGTATTGCCTCCATATGAAGATATAGTTGCTTCGTAGCTCATGAGGAACTGCTTTGGATCTGAATGCTCATCATACATGGGAAGCTGAGGTGGCTTGTAGGATGGGGGCCATGGAGTAGCCTGCAGTTCTGCTGCCAAGGGAGAAGCATCATCAAAGGTAAAGGTATCATGATTATAATCATCATACCATCCATCTTCGTTGAATGGGTCTTCCTGATGAAGCTCCCTGTGCTGAGGCCTTCAGTTTTGTTCGTCTTGAACAAGATGGTGCACTTCTTCAGTAGCTTCATCGATCTGCCTTTGAAGGTCACCCAGTCGCGCCATCTTCTCCTTCTTTCTTTGTACTTGCTGATGAATGATCTCCATATCCCTGATCTCTTGGTCCAACTCTTCCTCCTGGAGTGTTGGACTGGTGGCCTTCCTTTTCTGGCTTTAGGCCTCTCGAAGAGAGAGGGTCTCCTGATTCGGATCCAGCGGCTACAATGCAGCAGCCCCTAGCGCTGAAGCTTTCTTTGGCGACATGACGCAGGTCAGTTCTTGCTGAAGGTGGTCGAAAAGGGTTCACCGGAGGTGGGCGACAATGTTGGGGACTTTTCTCAAATGCTATGAATTAAGAACAGGGCAACACAAAATGTTAAAAGTTAATGCCCTTCGTTCGTTAGAATATTATTTCCCTTAGGATATAATGATCTTCAGACGAAGGTGATGAAGAACATACCTTCATCATCACAGCATATGATAATAAAAGAGGTATATGAAACATAAAAGACAACAGGAATAATGATATGACATTGTTAACATATTTATTATCATCGTAAATAAATGGGAACAATATTATATTACATTTGTACCTTCGGCTTTGACAGAAGGTAAAAGTCCGAGCGTGACGCACGAGAGAATACAAGTCAGCCTGAACAGTACGGGGTACTGTTCATCTATTTATAGGCACAGGGCACAGACTGTGCAAAATTACATTCATGTCCTTTGCATTCACTATTGACTTACAGAAAAATTTATGAGGACTAGATAGCCTTTTCCCTTTTAAGTCGGTTCCTCCTCCCGCGATTGAGTCGATGCTTCCTTTCACATAGCTTCGGAGCAGCAGCAACCTTCGTCACGATCATGCCCTTCTCATCGTACATGATTTTAATCCTGAATCCGAAGGTGCCTGTTTATAAACCATACTTGGAAAACATTGTTAAATTACGTTTATGAGGACCTTCAGAGGACGAAGGCCCCCAACAATAATATGAGAAGTTAGTGTCGTCGAAGTGTGGTGGCCTATGGGTATCCATCCCCTTTCTCTAAAAAGCATCAGCTCTTTTAGCGGTGAAGCTGAAGCGTTTCAAATGAGCCAAACCAGCTTTGGTACCAATTGAAGGAAACAGGTGATGCCTAAGAGGGGGTGAACTAGGACTTCTAAAACTTTATCTAAACTAGGCAACAAATTAATCCCTAGAGCAAAACATATGCAAATAATCAAACTAGAATGTGCAAACTAAGTTTTGTCTAAGTGTTGCTATCTCTACCACAATGTCTAAGTTTCAATCCAAAAGAATCTAAGTATAAAGACAAGATTGAAACTCAAATGCTTAATATAAATGTGGAAGCTAAAGAGCAAGGTAGAGATGCAAACTCTCGTGGATGACGCCTGTATTTTTACCGAGGTATCCAGAACCACGCAAGCAACCGACTAATCCTTGTTGGTGCCCCTATGCAAAGGGAAGCCCACAGGAGGGTCAAGCACCTTGGTCGAGTAACTCCGTAGAGAGTCGCGGGCCTTCTCCACGTGCAAGTGGTGCTCCGCTTCTGACTCCTCTCGAATGCTCCCCGCCGTCTCCACTAATGAGCTTCTGGCCAAAACGCCGCGGGCCTCGTTCCCTCTAGTACACGGTAGCGGTCATGACACAAACTCAGTTGTCACAGTATCGCAAGACTCTCGCCCCACTCGGTATAATTACAACGGCTCACGCAAAAGCCGAGGGGTTGTGTGGTTTTTCTAAACTCACTCAACTAACTAGGATTCATCTAGGCAAGCGCTAAAGCGGTCTAACTAACCTAAGCACTTCCCAAAGCACCTACGCTAATCACGGAGTGATTCTATTACGCACTTGGGTGTATGAGCACTTGGGAATGTCTACACAATTCCTTGGTATGTTTGTTGGGCTCCCACACCTCGAAATGGCCAGTTGGGTGAAGTATATATGGGCCCCAACTCAATTCTAGCCTTTGGAGAAAAGCTGATGCTCTCTGCGGCAAACGAGACAGTCTGGTGGAGGCACCAGACAGTCCGGTGCCCTTGTGCGGTGTGTGTAGCTGTTAGATCTAACACGCAGGTGACCGTTGGCGCTGCAGGCTTTTCATACCGGACAGTCCAAGTATCACACCAAACAGTCCGGTGGCTTTTCTCCATCAGTGCCACCAGGAATTATCCGTTGGACTACAGTTCCCTAGTGCACCAAACAGCCCGGTGTGTGGCATCGGACAGTTAGGTGTGCAACCGGACAGTCCAGTGTCCTCGACTAGACAGTCCGCCCCGTGGCAACACCGTTCTTTGTTTATTGGACTTTGCTTGATACTTGTTGATCTTCTTGTGATCTTCATAATGTCTTCTTTTGAGGTGTTGATGTCCTCAATGCCTTAGTCCAAGTCACTTTAGCATCCTATGAACTACAATCATAGACATTAGCAAACATCTTAGTCCATAGGTTATGTTGATCATCAAACACCAAAACCTTTTGAGCCAAATGGCCCGAGGTCCATTTCCCTTACACCTAGCAAAATAGAAGCTATACTTTGAATGCAGCCACCAAAGTCAAGAAAGTGTGCTCAGAGATTGATAGGAAGGCTGGCATCGTTGAATAGATTTATTTCAAGATCGATAGAAAGGAATCTCCATTCTTTGAAGTACTGAAGTCAGCTAAAGTCTTTCAATGGGGATTAGCCCAGCAACAGGCCTTCGAAGATTTGAAACAATATCTTAAATAGTTAACAACCTTGACCCCACCTTCATCAGCAGCCCTATTACTATTGTATGTAGCTGCTTCCCCCGCTACATCAGTGCAGCGCGGGTTCAAGAAAAGCAAGATGAACAAACAAAGAAACAAGTTCCAGTTTACTTCATTTCTGAAGTATTAAGTCCATTGAAAAGGAAATACATAGAGTTGGAGAAGGTATTGTATGTTGTATTGATGGCTTCCAGTAAGCTTCAACATTATTTTCAGACTTACCATATAATAGTACCTTCGTCCCAACCTCTAAAGAACATCATAAGAAACAGAGAAGTTACAGGAAGGGTCTGGAAGTAGGTTGAAAAGTTGAACGAGTTCACCATTGACTTTGTTCATAGATCTTCGATTCAATCTCAAGCACTAGCAGACTTCATTGTCGATTGGACGCCAGGGGCTCATGAAGTACACCCGATAGATGCCGAAGCTTGGACAATATTCTATGATGGATCATGGGGAACCTTCGGCGCAGGTGCAACAACTATTGTAATTTCACCATCAAAAATCAAAACCTGCTATGCAGCCAGGTTGGAATTCAATTGCACAAACAACATTACAGAATACGAAGCGGTTCTTTTTGGGCTTCAAAAGCTTAGGGCCATGGGAATAAGAAGAGCAGTACTTAAATCTGGTTCTCAAGTAATCATAGGCCAGGTTGACAAAAGTAGTAAGGCAAGGGACCCAAATCTTGAAAATATCTTGACACAATCCGAAGAATGAAGCCTCCTTCGAAGGATTCTCAATGAAAATTTTCCTAAGAGGAGATAATGAATAGGCAGACCTGCTAGCCAAATCAATGGCACAGGGGCTTCCACTTTCCCTAGAAGTATTCTTTGAGACTCTCAAAGCACCTTTTGTTGAACTCATGGAAAGGGTGGTGCTTACGATTTCACCTGTGCATAGCGAAGACTAGAGAATAGAAATTATGTCCTTTCTCGAGAGCAAAACTATCCTTTGGATGATGAAGCTTACATAAAAAGGATGCATGCCAGAATAAGGCCATATGTGATTATAGAAGGGAATTATTCAAGCAAGGAGTATGCTCCCCATTACTAAAGTGCCTATCTAGAGCCGAAGGTCAAGAATTGATGAAGAAAATACACTCAGGAATATGTAGAGCCCACATTGGATCCAAACCACTCCTTGGCGATGTTTTTAGACAAGGATTCTACTAGCCGAAGGCTGCTTCAGATGCAGCGGACCTAGTAAATGTGAAAATTGTCAGAAGTGTGTTAGGGACCAGAAACAACCTTCATCCCTAACGCAACTGATTCAGCCCACTTGGCTAATACAAAGATTGGGACTAGACTTATTGGGACCACTTCCACCAGCCCAAGGGAATTTGAGATATGCTGTGGTAGCAGTGGAGTATTTCTCAAAATGGATCAAAGCTAAACTACTAGCTACGATAACTTCGGCCACACTACAAAAGTTTTTCTCGCAGAATATCGTTTGCCGCTTCGACTTGCCGAAGGCTATCACAGTTGATAATGGAGCACAATTTGACTCTGAAGCATTCAAAACTTTCCTGTGATCAAATTGGAATGAAAATACACTTTGCATGAGTAAGACATCCAGAATCCAATGGTTTAGTAGAGCGGGAAAATAGAATCATCCTCACAGGAATAATGAAATCAATCTTTAATCTGCCAAAAGGAAAGTGGCCAGATGAGCTAGTGAAGGTAGTGTGGTCAACTGTTGTTTCCTAATCAACAGGGTTCACCCCGTTTAAGCTTTTGTTCGGAGACAAAGCTATCGGTACCCTGAAACTAGGGTACCCCTTACTGCTGTATAAAAACGCAGTACCCACGCGACTATTTTTAGTCGCGTGGCAAAAGGGCTGTATGTGGGACTAGGCCATGACTCGCCCAAGCCTCGGGCGACTACTCTAGGCTAGCAACAGCACCTGACCCCACTACATGGGCGGGTCTGGTGTCGCCACGTGTCTAGAGAAAGTGATATACTCTAAGGCATCACCAGTGAGTCCGGACCCCCATGGGAAGGTGCCGGACCCCTGTATATACGGTCCAGGCCTCCAAGTTTGGTCCAGGACCTCCACGTGTGCGAACCGGACCCCTGGAATGGGATCCAGACCCCCCTGTATGGGGTCCAGGCCGCCCATATTGGGGTCCCAGGGTTCCAGGACAAAACATACATGGGCCTTAATCAGGACCAAGGCGGGGGTCTGGTGCTGACACGTGTCCAGACCTGATCTGGTGGGATCCGGACCTTATCACATACACTCCTGCTCCCCGCCCAGGCGGAGACCCGATGCTTCCACGTGGCCTACTGCGCGTGGCGTAAGCCAACGGGAGGAACCTGGCATGAAGCCTCTGGGCTACGCGCGTCTTTGCATTCATTATGGATAAGGCATGCGCCTGTCCATTCTAGTGATAGGCGGTGTGCCCAGTCCACGCTGCATGGGCCGTGCTGTTACTCACACGTTACCATAGCAAGGACAATGACTCACCATTACTCGCGTGTTTCCAAGAAAAGGGTCACTGCCTATCAATGTTGCATGGACTGCAGTCATCATGACTCCCGCTGATTACTTGCGTTACTAAGGTGAAGGGAATCTGAACGGCTCCCTTGTTTAGGGTTTAGTCAGCATTAATTATTCACATAATGTATTCCTTCCATTATGCTCCTGGGCCGCATGTCGGAGCTCAGCTCCCTTATATGTACCTCCCTTAAACTATAAAAGGGAGGGGACACAACGTTACAAGGGACACGGTCAATACAGCTTACGGACAGTGGATGTAGGGTATTACGCTCCAGCGGCCTGAACCACTATAAACCCTCGAGTGTTCTTGTGTTCATCCAAAAGTCACCAATCAGGCAAACTCTTAGGCCCCCTCCTCATCTTAGGATAAGTGCGGGTGCATTCCACCACCCGGCCAAAGGATTTTCCCACCGACATTTGGTGCGCCAGGTAGGGGGTCTGGCCTTGGGTTTTTGCCTGTTTTCTTGCTCGACATGATCGTTCAGATCGTCGAGCACCGCGACTTGTCTTCCAAGGACATCCCGGTGGAGGAAGGGGCAGCATATTCTGTGCCACGAGGCTCCAACCGCCCTGTGCCTGGTGATGCTGCTATGCACGCTACGCAGCAGCACACGCCCACGCAGACATCCAGGGCTCCATCGAGGGCTGCTCCTGGTGGGGCGTTGTCTGTAGCCAGGGAGTTGCTACGTAACCCTCCAAGTTCCACGGCCTCGCCGGGGGCCATGAGGTAGTGGCATGAAGATGTCGACCGTCTCCTCGGCATGGACCATCCTGGCTCGGCTAGGTCCAGGCCTCGATTATTCCGGCGTCAACGCGAGGCGTCGGCATCTGTGCGCTCACCCTCAGTGAGGGGTGCATGGACTCACAACCTGTGGGTAGAGCTCAACCGCAGGTGTGCGGGCGAGGATGCTCGAGTCTCTCTGGAGAGAGCGCGTGAGCGTCGGCAAAACTTAGAGGGTTGCAACCTGTAAAGCCCAAATTTTATATAAGGGAAAAGAGAAAGAGAAGGAAAATACTATATAAGGAAAATAAATATATAAATAAATATATTCTTTTTATAATAGTATTTGAATTTGTTCATTTATATTAAATGTGAAACTCACAATCAAATTTGACTTCAAATTTGAACTCTAAATCTAAGAATAAAAACAATAGAAAAAGAAGAAAAAAAGAAAGGAAGAGTACCAAGCAAAGATAAAGAAAATGAATATAAAAATAGTTAGACCTTCCATATTATTGGCTTCAAGTTGTACATTTAAAATGAGCAAGAGTTCACAATTAAAATTGAATTCAAATTGAATTTTAGAAATTAAAAGGAAAAGAGAGAAAATTAGAAAAGAAATAGAGAAAGCATTCTAACCCTAGCTGGGCCGCTTCTCTCCTTTTTAGCCCAACTCCCTTATCCCACTCGCCGGCTCAGCTTCACCCGTGCGTACCTGTGCCTGAACCACTGACGACTGGGGCCCACCTGCAGTCTCCCATGTGCGTGTGCTCTCCCGCGTGTAACTCACTGTCTGGTGGACCCGGTAGCTCAGAACCGTCACCCAACTCGCGATTTCAGCGCAGCCGTGGGCGGACTCGCCCGATTTCCGCGGCATGGCCGGATGGGACCCTCCTCGGTGGTATAAACCTCCAATAGGGGCCGCCTTATGCTCAACCACTTCGTCAACGAGAAAGAGGGGGGCGCGAGAGGGAGAGAGAGAGTCTTCTCCGCCGATCTGAATCATCAGCGACGACGATGGAAGGAAGAGCGCCGCCACCCATACTTGCGGCCAGCGCCATCGTGCCGTTGGTGTGGGAAGCCAAGAACACATCGTCGGGTCGCCATCTCCTCCACGATTCTGCCCTCAGATTCCACTGCGTCAACACCGAGCTTGTCCTGCGCTGTCCTCCGTGGCAAGGAAGAATTGTGGAATCCGCCGCGCGGGGGAGACCCCGATTCGGTGTCATTACGCCCTCTGCAACCTGTCTGGGGAGCTTCGCCATGTCACGTTGGACACGACAGCGTCTTTTCCTGGGCGATGTCGTGCTCCGGACTGCCTGAATCGCTCGTCGGAGCGACCTCCTTGCCACCAACCCGCTCTGCACCGCGGCCGAATCTCCCTGCCATCTTGAATCCATGGTATGTGCCCCTAATCGATGCGCTATCGTTCAGGCGTCGTGTAGAAGTCTTCGGATTGGGGAATGGCGCCCTGGCGTTCCCTGGGACCGCCTCGCCGGTGTGGCTCCGGCGTTGGATGGGGGCACCGCCGTCCTAGGGTCTGTGGGAGGAAGAGAGATCGTGGGCCGTTGATCCAGCGCCGTACGGTGGAGATGCGGCCTAGAGCGCGGCTCGGCCAGCAAGTGCGGTGGCCGTTGGTTTCCGGATGATCGCTTAGGATTAGATCGCGGTTTCATTAAATCATGACCGTCTAATCGGGATCGAACGACTGACAACCCAGGATACCCCTTCGGCCCTGGCTGTCTTTTAAATGAGACCCTGAATTCTTTCATATTAAACCCGCAGTCCATCGACCATATGCCTAAGTCTTAGATGTTTTATGCAATAGACCCTGGGTTTCGATTTAATCATGCGCGCAGTCCAGACCTCTAGGAAAACAGAGAAATTCATTTAGAAAAAGGTTTTTAATGCAAAATTAATTCCAGAAATTTGTTTAATTCCTAGAAATTCTATTTTAACTCCTTTTTAATCCGTTTCAGTTGCAATGATTTTGTTTTAATATTGTCTATCACCTAGTACCTTTGTTTAACCATAAAACTTGAATTTAAGTTGTTTATTTGAATTAATCTATTCTAGGTGCTAAATAACTCAGAAATTCATAACCCAATAACCGTAACTCCGTTTTGATCATTCTAGTTGCATTAGTCTCACAATAATATTTATTATCATTCGGTAATTTTGTTTTGTCATGAAATATAGGTTAAAATGTTGCACTTAGTCTATTCTATATTTAACCACGTGGATCTTCGGAAAACCATAACTTCATAACCGTAACCCCGAATTTAGCGGTTCTCGATCCTATGATCCTGTAGCGACGCGTAGAGTATTATTACGTAGTTTGTTCTTATGTTTGGTGTGATGTTTATTTTGCCTATACCATGTTTGTTTGTATTGCTACGATTAGCAGTGAGGTCACGAGGATCTGAAGAATCATCCTGGTACCTGGAATCTCAAGTCCCAGGCAAGTTGTGTCCTTGATCACTTCCTTTTACCCAGTCATGTTCTGATTAATCATAATGATCTGCATAGGTTAATTTTGATGGGACCCAATAGGATACCCTAGTTTGTCTATCTTTATACCTTGTTTACCACTGAACTTTCTGGGTAGTACTTGCTAGTGCTATATGTGGTTTTGGGTATGGAGATATTCATTATTCATGATTATACCTTTATTATCAGTTGTTATTTATTGTTCATGATAAGATCATGATGTTAATTGGAACATGGAGAACCACCCGGGAAAACAGTGCTACCACAAGGGTTTAATGGGACACCCTTGGCTGATTAATTAGGAAAGCTAGTGGATGACTACCTTACCCGAAAGGGGCAAGGGCAGTAGGGGAGTGGTCAGTGTAGGGAGGCCCTTGGGATGATTTTGCTGCGATGGTTGTCATGCGAGGGATTCCTGCATTGGAGCTTCCTATAAACTGTAGCGGGTTTTCTGAAGCTAGTGGAACTTTGTAAAGGCCTCGTAGTGTTACCCAGCCTCGCCTCCTCGGTAGAGGTGTATGGGATTGGCCGTCTCTTGGCAGATGGGTAACACGACTTGTGGGTAAAGATGCGCAACCTCTGCAGAGTGTAAAACTGGTATACTAGCCGTGCTCACGGTCATGAGCAGCTCGGACACTCACATGATTAATTTATGGAACTAAATTCAATTTGTCGTATGCATTGCATCTCAGGTGATGTTGTTACTTTTGTTCTATTACTCAGTTGGGTTGGTATTTACTTATACTTAGTAATTGCTAATAAAATTTTGACCAACTTTAAAAGCAATGCTCAGCTTCAACCATCCTCTTTGGTAAGCCTTACACTTCACGTGAGCTCCCACCTTTGGCGAGTTCATGCACATTATTCCCCACAACTTGTTGAGCTATGAACGTATGTGAGCTCACTCTTGCTGTCTCACACCCCCCCACAGGTCAAGATCAGGTACCACAGGATGAGGGCATGGAGGATGCTGTGAAGTGTTCGTGAGAGGTCTAGGCCGTCATCTCCCAGTCAACTTTGGGTTGCTGGACCGTTGTCTCCTTATAATATATTTATTTATTTATTATGTACAGAACTCCTATTATATAATAAAGTGGTGACATTCGATCCTGTGCCATGATTCATCATATGTGTGAGACTTGGTCCCAGCACACCTGGTGATTATGTTCGCGCCCGAGTTTTGGACCCCTAAAACCCGGGTGTGACAGAAGTGGTATCAGAGGAATGTTGACTGTAGGACGAAACCTAGATAAAACTGGACAACCATTGTCTACTTACCTTGCTACTCTAATTCTTTCTAAACTTATCTTAATCTTTTCTCATCTATTTCCGCTTTACTCTGATTATTCTTACATTTTTTCCCTCTAAAGACAAATGTGGATTTCACACTTTGAAATCCTGTGCCTAAAATGACTTTTAGGAATAGGAGACCTACTCATAGGACCAAAAACAAAACTATTTTTTTTGTGCTTGAATGTTTGTTCTTATGATACTTGTCTGATTTGGATCTTTGATTGAGTGTGATGAGTTGTGGAGTAATATCCACAATTGCATCTACATATACATATAGGCAAACAAAAAAAATATCATAAGATAACTAGACAAACTAGATTATCCCTCATTAAAGTATCTAGCCTAACAATATCCATCTCATCTTAAAAGATTCTATCCTACACTCATAGATCCATCTTATCTTAAAAGATACTCATCTTATCCTGAAAAGATCTTATGTCATCCTAATAGATCTAACTGACCTCAAAAGATTCTAACATATATTAATAATATATATTCTACCTTAGTAGATCTATCTAACTTAAACTAGTCTAATCTAGATATATCCAATCTAATCTAGACTCTACCTATTCTAATATGATCCAATCTAAAGAGAATTACTTAAACAAGTTAGTTAATACGGGTGACATAGATTAGACCATATTCCTATAAGTGGGCTTTAAACCTAAATTGGTGTTTTGGACTAACTCGGCCATACACCAACAACTTGACCTACATAATAGGATACATGATCTGTCCAACCAAACAACCAAACCAGATTCTGACTAATCTCATTTAACTCATAACCGCCTACTACCCTACTTTGGGTACCTACGAATCTGCCTTAGCTACATGTCCCTAATTTAGAGAACAAACCTCAAGAACGAAGATCGAAGATGATTGCCATCATCCAATCATGGAAGGATAAGATTCAAGCCAGATCTTCAAAGGAATCAGGATCCACAATCTTGGATGGAGTCTTTCCTTACCATACTCTTTCTTACCTAAACCTCCCTATGCTTTAAAGACATCTTTTACCATACACAATAAAATGGATGTACATACTCAAGCTTTCCTAATCATCTTCTATTTTTATAAAACTTAAAAAAATTCATTTGCAACTAAAACCACTTAAAAAAACTGAAACATAGACTGCAAACCAAACCTATTGCAACCTCTTTTCTTACAAATCTCGAGGACAAGATTTCTGTTAAGGGGGGTAGGATTTGTAAAGCCCAAATTTATATAAGGGAAAAGAGAAAGAGAAGGAAAATACTATATAAGGAAAATAAATATATAAATAAATATATTCTTTTTATAATAGTATTTGAATTTGTTCATTTATATTAAATGTGAAACTCACAATCAAATTTGACTTCAAATTTGAACTCTAAATCTGAGAATAAAAACAATAGAAAAAGAAGAAAAAAAGAAAGGAAGAGTACCAAGCAAAGATAAAGAAAATGAATATAAAAATAGTTAGACCTTCCACATTATTGGCTTCAAGTTGTACATTTAAAATGAGCAAGAGTTCACAATTAAAATTGAATTCAAATTGAATTTTAGAAATTAAAAGGAAAAGAGAGAAAATTAGAAAAGAAATAGAGAAAGCAATCTAACCCTAGCTGGGCCGCTTCTCTCCTTTTCGGCCCAACTCCCTTATCCCACTCGCCGGCCCAGCTTCACCCACGCATACCTGTGCCTGAACCACTGACGACTGGGGCCCACCTACAGTCTCCCATGTGCGTGTGCTCTCCCGTGTGTAACTCACTGTCTGGTGGACCCGGTAGCTCAGAACCGTCACCCAACTCGCGATTTCAACGCAGCCGTGGGCGGACTCGCCCGATTTCTGCGGCATGGCCGGATGTGACCCTCCTCAGTGGTATAAACCTCCAATAGGGGCCGCCTTCTGCTCAACCACTTCGTCAACGAGAAAGAGGGGGGGCGCGAGAGGGAGAGAGAGAGTCTTCTCCGCCGATCTGCAATCATCAGCGACGGCGATGGAAGGAAGAGCGCCGCCACCCATACTTGCGGCCAGCGCCGTCGTGCCATTGGTGTGGGAAGCTGAGAACACATCGCCGGGTCGCCATCTCCTCCACGATTCCGCCCTCATATTCCACTGCGTCAACACCGAGCTTGTCCTGCGCCGTCCTCCGTGGCAAGGAAGAATTGTGGAATCCGCCGCGCGGGGGAGACCCCGATTCGGTATCATTACGCCCTCTGCAACCTGTCCGGGGAGCTTCGCCATGTCACGTTGGACACGACAGCGTCTTTTCCTGGGCGATGCTGTGCTCCGGACCGCCTGAATCGCTCGACGGAGCGACCTCCTTGCCACCAACCCGCTCTGCACCGCGGCCGAATCTCCCTGCCATCTTGAATCCATGGTATGTGCCCCTAATCGATGCGCTATCGTTCAGGCGTCGTGTAGAAGTCTTCGGATTGGGGAATGGCGCCCTGGCGTTCCCTGGGACAGCCTCGCCGGCATGGCTCCGGCGTTGGATGGGGGCGCTGCCGTCCTGGGGTCTGTGGGAGGAAGAGAGATCGTGGGCCGTTGATCCAGCGCCGTACGGTGGAGATGTGGCCTGGAGCGCGGCTCGGCCAGGAAGTGCGGTGGCCGTTGGTTTCCGGATGATCGCTTAGGATTAGATCACTGTTTCATTAAATCATGACCGTCTGATCGGGATCGGACGACTGACAACCCAGGATACCCCTTCGGCCCTGGCTGTCTTTTAAATGAGACCCTGAATTCTGTCATATTAAACCCGCAGTCCATCGACCATATGCCTAAGTCTTAGATGTTTTATGCAATAGACCCTGGGTTTCTGTTTAATCATGCGCGCAGTCCAGACCTCTAGGAAAACAGAGAAATTCATTTAGAAAAAGGTTTTTAATGCAAAATTAATTCCAGAAATTTGTTTAATTCCTAGAAATTCCATTTTAACTCCTTTTTAATCTGTTTCAGTTGCAATGATTTTGTTTTAATATTGTCTATCACCTAGTACCTTTGTTTAACCATAAAACTTGAATTTAAATTGTTTATTTGAATTAATCTATTCTAGGTGCTAAATAACTCAGAAATTCATAACCCAATAACCGTAACTTCGTTTTGATCCATTCTAGTGGAATTAGTCTCACAATAATATTTATTATCATCCGGTAATTTTGTTTTGTCATGAAATATAGGTTAAAATGTTGCACTTAGTCTAATCTATATTTAACCATGTGGATCTTCGGAAAACCATAACTTCATAACCGTAACCCCGAATTTAGTGGTTCTCGATCCTATGATCCCGTAGCGACACGTAGAGTACTATTACGTAGTTTGTTCTTATATTTGGTGTGATGTTTATTTTGCCTATACCATGTTTGTTTGTATTGCTACGATTAGCAGTGAGGTCACGAGGATCTGAAGAATCATCCTGGTACCTGGAATCTCAAGTCCCAGGCAAGTTGTGTCCTTGATCACTTCCTTTTACCCAGTCATGTTCTGATTAATCATAATGATCTGCATAGCTTAATTTTGATGGGACCCAATAGGATACCCTAGTTTGTCTATCTTTATACCTTGATTACCACTGAACTTTCTGGGTAGTACTTGCTAGTGCTATATGTGGTTTTGGGTATGGAGATATTCATTATTCATGATTATACCTTTATTATCAGTTGTTATTTATTGTTCATGATAAGATCATGATGTTAATTGGAACATGGAGAACCACCCGGGAAAACAGTGCTACCACAAGTGTTTAATGGGATGCCCTTGGCTGATTAATTAGGAAAGCTAGTGGATGACTACCTTACCCGAAAGGGGCAAGGGCAGTAGGGGAGTGGTCAGTGTAGGGAGGCCCTTGGGATGATTTTCCTGTGATGGCTGTCATGCGAGGGATTCCTGCATTGGAGCTTCCTATAAACTGTAGCGGGTTTTCTGAAGCTAGTGGAACTTTGTAAAGGCCTCGTAGTGTTACCCTGCCTCGCCTCCTCGGTAGAGGTGTATGGGATTGGCCGTCTCTTGGCAGATGGGTAACACGACTTGTGGGTAAAGATGCGCAACCTCTGCAGAGTGTAAAACTGGTATACTAGCCGTGCTCACGGTCATGAGCAGCTCGGACACTCACATGATTAATTTATGGAACTAAATTCAATTTGTCGTATGCATTGCATCGCAGGTGATGTTGTTACTTTTGTTCTATTACTCAGTTGGGTTGGTATTTACTTATACTTAGTAATTGCTAATAAAATTTTGACCAACTTTAAAAGCAATGCTCAGCTTCAACCATCCTCTTTGGTAAGCCTTACACTTCACGTGAGCTCCCACCTTTGGCGAGTTCATGCACATTATTCCCCACAACTTGTTGAGCTATGAACGTATGTGAGCTCACTCTTGCTGTCTCACACCCCCCCCACAGGTCAAGATCAGGTACCATAGGATGAGGGCATGGAGGATGCTGTGAAGTGTTCGTGAGAGGTCTAGGCCGTCATCTCCCAGTCAACTTTGGGTTGCTGGACCGTTGTCTCCTTATAATATATTTATTTATTTATTATGTACAGAACTCCTATTATATAATAAAGTGGTGACATTCGATCCTGTGCCATGATTCATCATATGTGTGAGACTTGGTCCCAGCACACCTGGTGATTATGTTCGCGCCCGAGTTTTGGACCCCTAAAACCCGGGTGTGACAGAAGTGGTATCAGAGGAATGTTGACTGTAGGACGAAACCTAGATAAAACTGGACAACCATTGTCTACTTACCTTGCTACTCTAATTCTTTCTAAACTTATCTTAATCTTTTCTCATCTATTTCCGCTTTACTCTGATTATTCTTATATTTTTTCCCTCTAAAGACAAATGTGGATTTCACACTTTGAAATCCTGTGCCTAAAATGACTTTTAGGAATAGGAGACCTACTCATAGGACCAAAAACAAAACTATTTTTTTGTGCTTGAATGTTTGTTCTTATGATACTTGTCTGATTTGGATCTTTGATTGAGTGTGATGAGTTGTGGAGTAATATCCACAATTGCATCTACATATACATATAGGCAAACAAAAAAATATCATAAGATAACTAGACAAACTAGATTATCCCTCATTAAAGTATCTAGCCTAACAATATCCATCTCATCTTAAAAGATTCTATCCTACACTCATAGATCCATCTTATCTTAAAAGATACTCATCTTATCCTGAAAAGATCTTATGTCATCCTAATAGATCTAACTGACCTCAAAAGATTCTAACATATATTAATAATATATATTCTACCTTAGTAGATCTATCTAACTTAAACTAGTCTAATCTAGATATATCCAATCTAATCTAGACTCTACCTATTCTAATATGATCCAATCTAAAGAGAATTACTTAAACAAGTTAGTTAATACGGGTGACATAGATTAGACCATATTCCTATAAGTGGGCTTTAAACCTAAATTGGTGTTTTGGACTAACTCGGCCATACACCAACAACTTGACCTACATAATAGGATACATGATCTGTCCAACCAAACAACCAAACCAGATTCTGACTAATCTCATTTAACTCATAACCGCCTACTACCCTACTTTGGGTACCTACGAATCTGCCTTAGCTACATGTCCCTAATTTAGAGAACAAACCTCAAGAACGAAGATCGAAGATGATTGCCATCATCCAATCATGGAAGGATAAGATTCAAGCCAGATCTTCAAAGGAATCAGGATCCACAATCTTGGATGGAGTCTTTCCTTACCATACTCTTTCTTACCTAAACCTCCCTATGCTTTAAAGACATCTTTTACCATACACAATAAAATGGATGTACATACTCAAGCTTTCCTAATCATCTTCTATTTTTATAAAACTTAAAAAAATTCATTCGCAACTAAAACCACTTAAAAAAACTGAAACATAGACTGCAAACCAAACCTATTGCAACCTCTTTTCTTACAAATCTCGAGGACAAGATTTCTGTTAAGGGGGGTAGGATTTGTAAAGCCCAAATTTTATATAAGGGAAAAGAGAAAG
The DNA here is from genome assembly GCA_029449295.1 of Zea luxurians. NCBI lineage: Eukaryota > Viridiplantae > Streptophyta > Magnoliopsida > Poales > Poaceae > Zea > Zea luxurians. The sequence goes on from JAOPSE010000051.1 coordinate 250,395, forward strand.
AGAAGGAAAATACTATATAAGGAAAATAAATATATAAATAAATATATTCTTTTTATAATAGTATTTGAATTTGTTCATTTATATTAAATGTGAAACTCACAATCAAATTTGACTTCAAATTTGAACTCTAAATCTGAGAATAAAAACAATAGAAAAAGAAGAAAAAAAGAAAGGAAGAGTACCAAGCAAAGATAAAGAAAATGAATATAAAAATAGTTAGACCTTCCATATTATTGGCTTCAAGTTGTACATTTAAAATGAGCAAGAGTTCACAATTAAAATTGAATTCAAATTGAATTTTAGAAATTAAAAGGAAAAGAGAGAAAATTAGAAAAGAAATAGAGAAAGCATTCTAACCCTAGCTGGGCCGCTTCTCTCCTTTTCGGCCCAACTCCCTTATCCCACTCGCCGGCCCAGCTTCACCCACGCATACCTGTGCCTGAACCACTGACGACTGGGGCCCACCTACAGTCTCCCATGTGTGTGTGCTCTCCCGTGTGTAACTCACTGTCTGGTGGACCCGGTAGCTCAGAACCGTCACCCAACTCGCGATTTCAACGCAGCCGTGGGCGGACTCGCCCGATTTCTGCGGCATGGCCGGATGTGACCCTCCTCAGTGGTATAAACCTCCAATAGGGGCCGCCTTCTGCTCAACCACTTCGTCAACGAGAAAGAGGGGGGGCGCGAGAGGGAGAGAGAGAGTCTTCTCCGCCGATCTGCAATCATCAGCGACGGCGATGGATGGAAGAGCGCCGCCACCCATACTTGCGGCCAGCGCCGTCGTGCCATTGGTGTGGGAAGCTGAGAACACATCACCGGGTCGCCATCTCCTCCACGATTCCGCCCTCATATTCCACTGCGTCAACACCGAGCTTGTCCTGCGCCGTCCTCCGTGGCAAGGAAGAATTGTGGAATCCGCCGCGCGGGGGAGACCCCGATTCGGTGTCATTACGCCCTCTGCAACCTGTCCGGGGAGCTTCGCCATGTCACGTTGGACACGACAGCGTCTTTTCCTGGGCGATGCTGTGCTCCGGACCGCCTGAATCGCTCGACGGAGCGACCTCCTTGCCACCAACCCGCTCTGCACCGCGGCCGAATCTCCCTGCCATCTTGAATCCATGGTATGTGCCCCTAATCGATGCGCTATCGTTCAGGCGTCGTGTAGAAGTCTTCGGATTGGGGAATGGCGCCCTGGCGTTCCCTGGGACCGCCTCGCCGGCATGGCTCCGGCGTTGGATGGGGGCGCCGCCGTCCTGGGGTCTGTGGGAGGAAGAGAGATCGTGGGCCGTTGATCCAGCGCCGTACGGTGGAGATGTGGCCTGGAGCGCGGCTCGGCCAGGAAGTGCGGTGGCCGTTGGTTTCCGGATGATCGCTTAGGATTAGATCACGGTTTCATTAAATCATGACCGTCTGATCGGGATCGGACGACTGACAACCCAGGATACCCCTTCGGCCCTGGCTGTCTTTTAAATGAGACCCTGAATTCTGTCATATTAAACCCGCAGTCCATCGACCATATGCCTAAGTCTTAGATGTTTTATGCAATAGACCCTGGGTTTCTGTTTAATCATGCGCGCAGTCCAGACCTCTAGGAAAACAGAGAAATTCATTTAGAAAAAGGTTTTTAATGCAAAATTAATTCCAGAAATTTGTTTAATTCCTAGAAATTCCATTTTAACTCCTTTTTAATCCGTTTCAGTTGCAATGATTTTGTTTTAATATTGTCTATCACCTAGTACCTTTGTTTAAGCATAAAACTTGAATTTAAATTGTTTATTTGAATTAATCTATTCTAGGTGCTAAATAACTCAGAAATTCATAACCCAATAACCGTAACTTCGTTTTGATCCATTCTAGTTGCATTAGTCTCACAATAATATTTATTATCATCCGGTAATTTTGTTTTGTCATGAAATATAGGTTAAAATGTTGCACTTAGTCTAATCTATATTTAACCACGTGGATCTTCGGAAAACCATAACTTCATAACCGTAACCCCGAATTTAGTGGTTCTCGATCCTATGATCCCGTAGCGACACGTAGAGTATTATTACGTAGTTTGTTCTTATATTTGGTGTGATGTTTATTTTGCCTATACCATGTTTGTTTGTATTGCTACGATTAGCAGTGAGGTCACGAGGATCTGAAGAATCATCCTGGTACCTGGAATCTCAAGTCCCAGGCAAGTTGTGTCCTTGATCACTTCCTTTTACCCAGTCATGTTCTGATTAATCATAATGATCTGCATAGGTTAATTTTGATGGGACCCAATAGGATACCCTAGTTTGTCTATCTTTATACCTTGATTACCACTGAACTTTCTGGGTAGTACTTGCTAGTGCTATATGTGGTTTTGGGTATGGAGATATTCATTATTCATGATTATACCTTTATTATCAGTTGTTATTTATTGTTCATGATAAGATCATGATGTTAATTGGAACATGGAGAACCACCCGGGAAAACAGTGCTACCACAAGTGTTTAATGGGATGCCCTTGGCTGATTAATTAGGAAAGCTAGTGGATGACTACCTTACCCGAAAGGGGCAAGGGCAGTAGGGGAGTGGTCAGTGTAGGGAGGCCCTTGGGATGATTTTGCTGCGATGGCTGTCATGCAAGGGATTCCTGCATTGGAGCTTCCTATAAACTGTAGCGGGTTTTCTGAAGCTAGTGGAACTTTGTAAAGGCCTCGTAGTGTTACCCTGCCTCGCCTCCTCGGTAGTGGTGTATGGGATTGGCCGTCTCTTGGCAGATGGGTAACACGACTTGTGGGTAAAGATGCGCAACCTCTGCAGAGTGTAAAACTGGTATACTAGCCGTGCTCACGGTCATGAGCAGCTCGGACACTCACATGATTAATTTATGGAACTAAATTCAATTTGTCATATGCATTGCATCATAGGTGATGTTGTTACTTTTGTTCTATTACTCAATTGGATTGGTATTTACTTATACTTAGTAATTGCTAATAAAATTTTGACCAACTTTAAAAGCAATGCTCAGCTTCAACCATCCTCTTTGGTAAGCCTTACACTTCACGTGAGCTCCCACCTTTGGCGAGTTCATGCACATTATTCCCCACAACTTGTTGAGCTATGAACGTATGTGAGCTCACTCTTGCTGTCTCACACCCCCCCACAGGTCAAGATCAGGTACCACAGGATGAGGGCATGGAGGATGCTGTGAAGTGTTCGTGAGAGGTCTAGGCCGTCATCTCCCAGTCAACTTTGGGTTGCTGGACTGTTGTCTCCTTATAATGTAATTATTTATTTATTTTATACAGAACTCCTATTATATAGTAAAGTGGTGACATTCGATCCTGTGCCATGATTCATCATATGTGTGAGACTTGGTCCCAGCACACCTAGTGATTATGTTCGCGCCCGAGTTTTTGACCCTTAAAACCCGGGTGTGACACAACCTCGACCAAGACTTCGCTGCAGTTGCACCACAAACTCCAAGGGGCGCCCAAATCCAGGCGAGTGTCCCATTGGTCGGTGTGGGCTGTGCCGCACTAGCGGATCATCTCAGTGCGGCGACTTGGCCACCCAAGTTCGGGCCACACCTGCCGGAGAAGTACGATGGTACGTCAAACCCGTCGGAATTCTTGCAGGTCTACATCACCGCCATTACAGTAGCCGGTGGAAACACTGCCATAATGGCAAGCTACTTCCATGTAGCCTTGACCGGGCCGGCCCGGACCTGGCTCATGAACCTCACCCCAGGGTTGATCTACTCTTGGGAAGAACTCTGTGCACGGTTCACAGCAAACTTCGCCAGTGCTTATCAGCAGCATGGTGTGGACGCTCATCTCCATGCAGTAAGGCAGGAACCCGGGGAGACTCTCTGGGCTTTCATCTCCTGCTTCACCAAGGTACGAGGAACTATACCTTGCATCTCCGATGCCTCCATTATTACTGCTTTCCGATAGGGGGTGCTTGATGAGAAGATGTTGGAGAAATTAGCGACGCATGACGTAGAAACCGTCACTACACTCTTTGCTTTGGCTAACAAATGTGCCAGAGCTGCCGAGGGCCGTGCATGGCACTCGACACTGCAGACTGGAGTTACCTCGACGGTGGCAAAGAGAAGAAGAACCACGGTCACGATAATCCGTAGTCTGGTGCTCCGATCACCGCAGCTGCGGCTGGGGGCTAGGACGGGCGCGGCAAGCGCCCACGGCAACAGGGTACTAACAGTGGGTCATGCCCTGTCCATCCCAAAAGTTGCCATAGCGTCTCAGAATGCCGAGAGATCCTCAAGCTCACGAAGCGCATCAGCGAGCGGCGCGAGCAGGCCTCCAGGGATGGCTCGCCGCTTCGTCGCCGGCGTGGCAAGGAGAAGGTCGACGAAGGTGACGCGGCTGCGGGAGAATGGGACCTTAGGTATCAGTCCCCCAAGCAAGTCCTCAAGGACATCCTCACTGGAGACTTCGACTCCAGTGATGACAACGACTGCCGCAAGAAGCTGTACGTGATGTATGGCGGAAGCTAGGAGCCCACCTCCCGTAGGAACGTGAAGTCCCTACGCCGCGAGGTCCTTTCGACGATCCCAGGGGTCCCGAAGGCAACCCCACATCACCGATGGTGGAGCACCACTATCTCCTTCGGGGCATCCGACTGCCCCGAAAACATGGCAGGGGCCGGCATACTACCACTCATCACCGCCCCTATCATCGCCAACATGAAGCTACATCATGTCCTGATTGATGGTGGGGCTGGGCTCAACGTCATCAGTCATGCTGTGTTCAAGCAGCTGCAGTTCCCAGGATCCCGACTGGGACCCTCTCACCCATTCTCCGGAGTGGGCCCTCAACCGGTGTATCCCCTTGGGAGCATCGCACTCCCAATTACATTCAAGACTGAGGAGAACTTTCACACTGAGAACGTTCAGTTTGACGTTGCGGAGGTTAACATCCCTTTCAATGCCATCATTGGCAGGCCAGCCCTGTACCGGTTCATGGCCATTGCCCATTACGGGTACTTGGTCCTCAAGATGTCGTCCCCTGCTGGGGTCCTCACCGTGTGGGGCGACCGCGCCATGTGATGTTGTTACTTTTGTTCTATTACTCAGTTGGGTTGGTATTTACTTATACTTAGTAATTGCTAATAAAATTTTGACCAACTTTAAAAGCAATGCTCAGCTTCAACCATCCTCTTTGGTAAGCCTTACACTTCACGTGAGCTTCCACCTTTGGCGAGTTCATGCACATTATTCCCCACAACTTGTTGAGCTATGAACGTATGTGAGCTCACTCTTGCTGTCTCACACCCCCCCACAGGTCAAGATCAGGTACCACAGGATGAGGGCATGGAGGATGCTGTGAAGTGTTCGTGAGAGGTCTAGGCCGTCATCTCCCAGTCAACTTTGGGTTGCTGGACCGTTGTCTCCTTATAATATATTTATTTATTTATTATGTACAGAACTCCTATTATATAATAAAGTGGTGACATTCGATCCTGTGCCATGATTCATCATATGTGTGAGACTTGGTCCCAGCACACCTGGTGATTATGTTCGCGCCCGAGTTTTGGACCCCTAAAACCCGGGTGTGACAGAAGTGGTATCAGAGGAATGTTGACTGTAGGACGAAACCTAGATAAAACTGGACAACCATTGTCTACTTACCTTGCTACTCTAATTCTTTCTAAACTTATCTTAATCTTTTCTCATCTATTTCCGCTTTACTCTGATTATTCTTACATTTTTTCCCTCTAAAGACAAATGTGGATTTCACACTTTGAAATCCTGTGCCTAAAATGACTTTTAGGAATAGGAGACCTACTCATAGGACCAAAAACAAAACTATTTTTTTTGTGCTTCAATGTTTGTTCTTATGATACTTGTCTGATTTGGATCTTTGATTGAGTGTGATGAGTTGTGGAGTAATATCCACAATTGCATCTACATATACATATAGGCAAACAAAAAAAATATCATAAGATAACTAGACAAACTAGATTATCCCTCATTAAAGTATCTAGCCTAACAATATCCATCTCATCTTAAAAGATTCTATCCTACACTCATAGATCCATCTTATCTTAAAAGATACTCATCTTATCCTGAAAAGATCTTATGTCATCCTAATAGATCTAACTGACCTCAAAAGATTCTAACATATATTAATAATATATATTCTACCTTAGTAGATCTATCTAACTTAAACTAGTCTAATCTAGATATATCCAATCTAATCTAGACTCTACCTATTCTAATATGATCCAATCTAAAGAGAATTACTTAAACAAGTTAGTTAATACGGGTGACATAGATTAGACCATATTCCTATAAGTGGGCTTTAAACCTAAATTGGTGTTTTGGACTAACTCGGCCATACACCAACAACTTGACCTACATAATAGGATACATGATCTGTCCAACCAAACAACCAAACCAGATTCTGACTAATCTCATTTAACTCATAACCGCCTACTACCCTACTTTGGGTACCTACGAATCTGCCTTAGCTACATGTCCCTAATTTAGAGAACAAACCTCAAGAACGAAGATCGAAGATGATTGCCATCATCCAATCATGGAAGGATAAGATTCAAGCCAGATCTTCAAAGGAATCAGGATCCACAATCTTGGATGGAGTCTTTCCTTACCATACTCTTTCTTACCTAAACCTCCCTATGCTTTAAAGACATCTTTTACCATACACAATAAAATGGATGTACATACTCAAGCTTTCCTAATCATCTTCTATTTTTATAAAACTTAAAAAAATTCATTCGCAACTAAAACCACTTAAAAAAACTGAAACATAGACTGCAAACCAAACCTATTGCAACCTCTTTTCTTACAAATCTCGAGGACAAGATTTCTGTTAAGGGGGGTAGGATTTGTAAAGCCCAAATTTTATATAAGGGAAAAGAGAAAGAGAAGGAAAATACTATATAAGGAAAATAAATATATAAATAAATATATTCTTTTTATAATAGTATTTGAATTTGTTCATTTATATTAAATGTGAAACTCACAATCAAATTTGACTTCAAATTTGAACTCTAAATCTGAGAATAAAAACAATAGAAAAAGAAGAAAAAAAAGAAAGGAAGAGTACCAAGCAAAGATAAAGAAAATGAATATAAAAATAGTTAGACCTTCCATATTATTGGCTTCAAGTTGTACATTTAAAATGAGCAAGAGTTCACAATTAAAATTGAATTCAAATTGAATTTTAGAAATTAAAAGGAAAAGAGAGAAAATTAGAAAAGAAATAGAGAAAGCATTCTAAACCTAGCTGGGCCGCTTCTCTCCTTTTCGGCCCAACTCCCTTATCCCACTCGCCGGCCCAGCTTCACCCACGCATACCTGTGCCTGAACCACTGATGACTGGGGCCCACCTACAGTCTCCCATGTGCGTGTGCTCTCCCGTGTGTAACTCACTGTCTGGTGGACCCGGTAGCTCAGAACCATCACCCAACTCGCGATTTCAGCGCAGCCGTGGGCGGACTCGCCCGATTTCTGCGGCATGGCCGGATGTGACCCTCCTCAGTGGTATAAACCTCCAATAGGGGCCGCCTTCTGCTCAACCACTTCGTCAACGAGAAAGAGGGGGGCATGAGAGGGAGAGAGAGAGTCTTCTCCGCCGATCTGCAATCATCAGCGACGGCGATGGAAGGAAGAGCGCCGCCACCCATACTTGCGGCCAGCGCCGTCGTGCCATTGGTGTGGGAAGCTGAGAACACATCACCGGGTCGCCATCTCCTCCACGATTCCGCCCTCATATTCCACTGCGTCAACACCGAGCTTGTCCTGCGCCGTCCTCCGTGGCAAGGAAGAATTGTGGAATCCGCCGCGCGGGGGAGACCCCGATTCGGTGTCATTACGCCCTCTGCAACCTGTCCGGGGAGCTTCGCCATGTCACGTTGGACACGACAGTGTCTTTTCCTGGGCGATGCTGTGCTCCGGACCACCTGAATCGCTCGACGGAGCGACCTCCTTGCCACCAACCCGCTCTGCACCGCGGCCGAATCTCCCTGCCATCTTGAATCCATGGTATGTGCCCCTAATCGATGCGCTATCGTTCAGGCGTCGTGTAGAAGTCTTCGGATTGGGGAATGGCGCCCTGGCGTTCCCTGGGACCGCCTCGCCGGCATGGCTCCGGCGTTGGATGGGGGCGCCGCCGTCCTGGGGTCTGTGGAAGGAAGAGAGATCGTGGGCCGTTGATCCAGCGCCGTACGGTGGAGATGTGGCCTGGAGCGCGGCTCGGCCAGGAAGTGCGGTGGCCGTTGGTTTCCGGATGATCGCTTAGGATTAGATCACGGTTTCATTAAATCATGACCGTCTGATCGGGATCGGACGACTGACAACCCAGGATACCCCTTCGGCCCTGGCTGTCTTTTAAATGAGACCCTGAATTCTTTCATATTAAACCCGCAGTCCATCGACCATATGCCTAAGTCTTAGATGTTTTATGCAATAGACCCTGGGTTTCTGTTTAATCATGCGCGCAGTCCAGACCTCTAGGAAAACAGAGAAATTCATTTAGAAAAAGGTTTTTAATGCAAAATTAATTCCAGAAATTTGTTTAATTCCTAGAAATTCCATGTTAACTCCTTTTTAATCCGTTTCAGTTGCAATGATTTTGTTTTAATATTGTCTATCACCTTGTACCTTTGTTTAACCATAAAACTTGAATTTAAATTGTTTATTTGAATTAATCTATTCTAGGTGCTAAATAACTCAGAAATTCATAACCCAATAACCGTAACTTCGTTTTGATCCATTCTAGTTGCATTAGTCTCAGAATAATATTTATTATCATCCGGTAATTTTGTTTTGTCATGAAATATAGGTTAAAATGTTGCACTTAGTCTAATCTATATTTAACCACGTGGATCTTCGGAAAACCATAACTTCATAACCGTAACCCCGAATTTAGCGGTTCTCGATCCTATGATCCCGTAGCGACGCGTAGAGTATTATTACGTAGTTTGTTCTTATATTTGGTGTGATGTTTATTTTGCCTATACCATGTTTGTTTGTATTGCTACGATTAGCAGTGAGGTCACGAGGATCTAAAGAATCATCCTGGTACCTGGAATCTCAAGTCCCAGGCAAGTTGTGTCCTTGATCACTTCCTTTTACCCAGTCATGTTCTGATTAATCATAATGATCTGCATAGGTTAATTTTGATGGGACCCAATAGGATACCCTAGTTTGTCTATCTTTATACCTTGTTTACCACTGAACTTTCTGGGTAGTACTTGCTAGTGCTATATGTGGTTTTGGGTATGGACATATTCATTATTCATGATTATACCTTTATTATCAGTTGTTATTTATTGTTCATGATAAGATCATGATGTTAATTGGAACATGGAGAACCACCCGGGAAAACAGTGCTACCACAAGGGTTTAATGGGACGCCCTTGGCTGATTAATTAGGAAAGCTAGTGGATGACTACCTTACCCAAAAGGGGCAAGGGCAGTAGGGGAGTGGTCAGTGTAGGGAGGCCCTTGGGATGATTTTGCTGCGATGGCTGTCATGCGAGGGATTCCTGCATTGGAGCTTCCTATAAACTGTAGCGGGTTTTCTGAAGCTAGTGGAACTTTGTAAAGGCCTCGTAGTGTTACCCTGCCTCGCCTCCTCGATAGAGGTGTATGGGATTGGCCGTCTCTTGGCAGATGGGTAACACGACTTGTGGGTAAAGATGCGCAACCTCTGCAGAGTGTAAAACTGGTATACTAGCCGTGCTCACGGTCATGAGCAGCTCGGACACTCACATGATTAATTTATGGAACTAAATTCAATTTGTCATATGCATTGCATCGTAGGTGATGTTGTTACTTTTGTTCTATTACTCAATTGGATTGGTATTTACTTATACTTAGTAATTGCTAATAAAATTTTGACCAACTTTAAAAGCAATGCTCAGCTTCAACCATCCTCTTTGGTAAGCCTTACACTTCACGTGAGCTCCCACCTTTGGCGAGTTCATGCACATTATTCCCCACAACTTGTTGAGCTATGAACGTATGTGAGCTCACTCTTGCTGTCTCACACCCCCCCACAGGTCAAGATCAGGTACCACAGGATGAGGGCATGGAGGATGCTGTGAAGTGTTCGTGAGTGGTCTAGGACGTCGTCTCCCAGTCAACTTTGGGTTGCTGGACTGTTGTCTCCTTATAATGTAATTATTTATTTATTTTATACAGAACTCCTATTATATAGTAAAGTGGTGACATTCGATCATGTGCCATGATTCATCATATGTGTGAGACTTGGTCCCAGCACACCTAGTGATTATGTTCGCGCCCGAGTTTTGGATCCTTAAAACCCGGGTGTGACACAACCTCGACCAAGACTTCGCTGCAGTTGCACCACAAACTCCAAGGGGCGCCCGAATCCAGGCGAGTGTCCCATTGGTCGGTGTGGGCTGTGCCGCACTAGCGGATCATCTCAGTGCGGCGACTTGGCCACCCAAGTTCTGGCCACACCTGCCGGAGAAGTACGATGGTACGTCAAACTCGTCGGAATTCTTGCAGGTCTACGTCACCGCCATTACGGCAGCTGGTAGAAACACTGCCATAATGGCAAGCTACTTCCATGTAGCCTTGACCGGGCCGGCCCGGACCTGGCTCATGAACCTCACCCCAGGGTTGATCTACCCTTGGGAAGAACTCTGTGCACGGTTCACAGCAAACTTCGCCAGTGCTTATCAGCAGCATGGTGTGGAGGCTCATCTCCATGCAGTAAGGCAGGAACCCGGGGAGACTCTCTGGGCTTTCATCTCCTGCTTCACCAAGGTACAAGGAACTATACCTTGCATCTCCAATGCCTGCATTATTACTGCTTTCCGATAGGGGGTGCGTGATGAGAAGATGTTGGAGAAATTAGCGACGCATGACGTAGAAACCGTCACTACGCTCTTTGCTTTGGCTAACAAATGTGCCAGAGCTGCCGAGGGCCGTGCATGGCACTCGACACTGCAGACTGGAGTTACCTCGACGGTGGCAAAGAGAAGAAGAACCACGGTCACGATAATCCGCAGTCTGGTGCTCCGATCACCGCAGCTGCGGCTGGGGGCTAGGACGGGCGCGGCAAGCGCCCACGGCAACAGGGTAGTAACAGTGGGTCATGCCCTGTCCATCCCAAAAGTTGCCATAGCATCTCAGAATGCCGAGAGATCCTCAAGCTCACGAAGCGCATCAGCGAGCGGCGCGAGCAGGCCTCCAGGGATGGCTCGCCGCTTCGTCGCTGGCGTGGCAAGGAGAAGGTCGACGAAGGTGACGCGGCTGCAGGAGAATGGGACCTTAGGTATCAGTCCCCCAAGCAAGTCCTCAAGGACATCCTCACTGGAGACTTCGACTCTAGTGATGACAACGACTGCCGCAAGAAGCTGTACGTGATGTATGGCGGAAGCTAGGAGCCCACCTCCCGTAGGAATGTGAAGTCCCTACGCCGCGAGGTCCTTTCGACGATCCCAGGGGTCCCGAAGGCAACCCCACATCACCGGTGGCGGAGCACCATTATCTCCTTCGGGGCATCCGACTGCCCCGAAAACATGGCAGGGGCTGGCATACTACCACTCATCACCGCCCCTATCATCGCCAACATGAAGCTACATCATGTCCTGATTGATGGTGGGGCTGGGCTCAACGTCATCAGTCATGCTGCGTTCAAGCAGCTACAGTTCCCAGGATCCCGACTGGGACCCTCTCACCCATTCTCCGGAGTGGGCCCTCAACTGGTGTATCCCCTTGGGAGCATCGCACTCCCAATTACATTCGGGACTGAGGAGAACTTTCACACTGAGAACGTTCAGTTCGACGTTGCGGAGGTTAACCTCCCTTTCAATGCCATCATTGGCAGGCCAGCCCTGTACCGGTTCATGGCCATTGCCCATTACGGGTACTTGGTCCTCAAGATGTCGTCCCCTGCTGGGGTCCTCACCGTGTGGGGCGACCGCGCCACTGCGCTTGTAGCTGTCGAGAAGTTGCACGCCCTGGCGGCAGAAACCGCTCGCCCGGATGACAGTGGGAGGGACCCTCGACTTCCTGTACCAAGGCGCCTACCAAGGTGCCTAAGGTGCAACAATCTGGAGCAGACAGTGGTCCCATCAGGACCATCCAGGTCGGCGTGGATTCCTCCTAGACCGCTCGCATCGCGGGCAATTTGGAGGAGAAATAGGAAATCACGCTCGTCGCCTTCCTCCAGGCAAATGTCGACGTATTCACATGGGAACCGTCGCAGATGCCTAGGATCCCCAGGGAGGTGATCGAGCACCATCTGAAGATCCACCCTAATGCCAAACCGGTGAGTCAGAAGCCATGGAGACAGTCCATTAAGCGGTAGGATTTCATCCGTGAGGAGGTCTGAAAGCTGCTACACGCTGGCTTCATCGAAGAGGTCGATCACCCAGTATGGCTGGCCAATCCAGTCATCGTTCCCAAGATTAACGGGAAGCTTCGGATGTGCATCGACTACACCAGCCTCAATAAGGCCTATCTCAAGGACCCATATCCACTTCCACGAATAGACCAAATAGTGGATTCTACCTCTAGGTGCAACCTCCTATCCTTCCTAGATGCTTACTCTGGTTTCCATCAGATCCAGATGTCTAGGCAAGATAGGAAGCATACTGCTTTTGTAACTGTGGATGGGCTTTACTGTTATGTTGTAATGCCTTACGGTCTAAAAACGCCTTACCAACATTTGTACGAGCGATGAGTAAGACCATGGTGACCTGATTAGGGATAGGATAGAGGTATACGTTGATGACATCATGGTCAAGACTAAGAGAGGGTCGACCCTAGTGGAAGACTTAACCCTGGTCTTTGACAAGCTGCAAGCAACATGCACAAGGCTGAACCCGAAAAAGTGCGTCTTTGGTGTCTCCACGGGGAAGTTGTTGGGATTCCTGGTTTCGCATCAGGGCATTGAAGCAAACCCAGAGAAGATCAAAGCAATTGAGACAATGAGGCCTCCGGTCCGAATCAAGGACATCCAGAAACTTATGGGGTCACTAGCCGCCCATAGCTGCTTCATCTCAAGACTGGCCGAGAGGGCGCTACCCTTCTTCAAGCTATTACAGAAGTCTGGCCCATTCTCTTGGACCGAGGAGGCAGAACGAGCCTTTCAAGAGTTGAAGCAGCACCTTATGTCCCTACCAATACTGGTAGCTCCAGAGCCAGGGGAGTCATTGTACTTATACATTGCAGTGGCTATAGAGGTGGTGAGCATGGTGCTGGTCATCGAAAGGATGGCACAACATCCCCAGGGGAGTCAAAAAGTTCCCCTAGGAGAAGGTGGTGGTCCAACCACCACGATGGTGATGGAAGGTCAAGAGTTTGAGGGCTCGGGACCAACCGCAGGGGTCCGAACCATCTAGAAGCCAGTCTACTACGTATGTGAAGTCCTCCATGAGGTAAAGGCCAAGTACCTTGAGACGCACAAACTTATCTATGCTATACTTGTTGTGTCCAGGAAGTTGCGCCACTATTTTCAGGCACACAGGGTTGTAGTGGTGACCTCCTTCCCGTTAATGGCCATTCTCCACAACTCTTACACCACAGGCAACATCGCCAAGTGGGCCGTGGAGCTTGCTGAGTTCTAACTGGACTTCCAGCCTTGCCACGCTGTCAAGAGCCAGGTTTTGGCTGACTTCATCATGGAATGGACCCCTTCCTCGAGCGCTCCTAGGGGTCTGGATCCCGGGGCTCCGGTCTTCACCTGCGGAGCCCAGGGCTCCGGTCTTCACCGAGTCCCACTGGACGCTCTTCTTCGATGGATCCGCCCGCCAGCAGGGTGGTGGCGCTGGAGTGGTCCTCGTCGACCCAAGCAGAGATCAAGTGAAGTACATGGAGCACCTTTAGTTCAAGGCCACCAACAACATGGCAAAGTATGAAGCACTAATTTTTGGCTTGTCTGTGGCCCTATCCCTAGGGATCCGCCAGCTCCTTGTGAAGGGCGACTCCCAGCTGATTATCAAGCAGGTCCTTGGAGAATGTAGCTACAACGAGCCTAGGCTTGCAGCCTACCTCCTCCACGTAAGGAAGCTGGAAAAGGATTTCATTGCCCTGGAACTGCAACATGTTCCTTGGGCTAACAACTCAACAGCAGATGAACTATCCACGAGGGCATCAACGTGGGCACCCATGCCTGAGGGCGTCTTCGAAAGACGGCTGCTGAAACCTACCGCCCAGCCTGCCGAACTGGGCGAAGGGGGCGAGACTAGCACCTCGAAGCTAGCGGTCCCGATGGCGTTCCATCTACAGAACCCACCAAGGATTGTGTGTGCTACAGAGGGTCCTGCCAACCTCTTAGCACCACAGCCAGCAGCTCAGAGTGGTCCCGATGCATGGATCTCTGAGATCCAGGACTACCTGAAGAAAATATCTTTCCTGAAGATCATATGTCTGAGCGCATAGTGTGGTTGGCTAAACGATACACGGTGGTAGAAGGGGATCTATATTGTCGTGGCGCCAACAGCATTCTCATGCAGTGCATCACCCAGGAGGAGGGCCGTGAGCTGCTCGCGGAGATCCATGGAGGTGAGTGCGGAGTCATTCGTCATCCCGCACACTGGATGGTAAGGCCTTCCGGCACGGCTTCTATTGGCCAACCGCTCTCCAGGATGCAGTTGATTTGGTAAAGTCCTGCAAAGCATGTCAGTTCCATGCAAAGTAGATACACACACCGGCTCAGGCTCTGCAAATGATTCCACCCTCCTCGCCATTCACCGTATGGGGGGTGGATATCCTGGGACCATTCCCTAGGGCTGTCGGCGGGTACAGTTTCCTCTTCGTCGTCGCTATCGACAAATTCACAAAGTGACTAGAGGCCACCCCTGTGGTCAGTATCACCCAGGGTGCTGATGTTGCCTTCCTCAAGTCGATTATCTGTAGATTTGGGGTCCCAAGCCGTATCATTACGGACAACGGGACCCAGTTCAAAAGTCGGCTCTTCCAAGAGTATTGCGAGGGCATCAGCACCCAGCTCTGCTTTGCGTCTATGGCTCATCCCATGAGCAACGGCCAGGCTGAGAGGGCAAACGCAGAAATCATCAGGGGACTCAAGACACGCACCTATGACTGCTTAAGAAAGCATGGTGCAAATTGGGTCAATGAGCTTCCGTGTGTACTATGGGGGAACCGGACCACACCCAGTCGAGCTACCGGGGAGACCCCGTTCTTCCTGGTCTACGGGGCTGAAGCCTGTCTTCCCCCGGAAATCATTATGGGCTCGCCACGGGTCCTGTCTTTCGATGAATCTATGCAGGAACAACTACGGCATGAAGACATGAACTTCATCGATGAACATAGATGGCGAGTGGCGATCCAAAATGCACGGTACAACCAAGCGCTCAGGTGCTACCACCAGCGGTTTGTGCATAGTAGGGAGCTCAAGGTCGAGGACCTAGTCCTAAGGCGAGTACTGAACCGAGAAGGGCTCCACAAACTCTCCCCCAGTTGGGAAGGACCCTTCAAGGTGACGGAAATATGCCAACCCGGGTGTGTCCGCCTTGCCACAACAGGAGGAGTACCTCTTCCCAATCCCTTGAATATAGAGCATCTCCGTAAGTTCTATCCATAAAAGCAAAACTGGGAGGTTGAGTTTTCTTCCATTGTAACTAGGTTTGCGCATAGGTGTACGTCAATCCGGTGAGGCCCACCCTCATAAGCCCAGTCTATTGGTCTGCACCCATGTATATCAAGTTATAAGGAAAAGATTTACCCCCCAGATGTGCTTTTGTGATGGTTTTATTCTACTTTAGTTTACAAGCATTATTTTTATCTAACCCAACCATACAGTTTCCCACCCTTGCTGGTATGATGACATCCGAATTGAGTAGCCAGGCTTGTAGTTTAGGACCCCTCTACTGCTGCAGAGGGTCCAGCAACCTGGGGTCCAGTTCTAGAGAATGGGCGCTCGTCTCCTGGAGTGGTCCGGAGCTGTGTAGCTACTTAGCATGGTTCCTGATGCGTCACGATGCCCGATCTTCATGACGTAGGATCAATCTTCAGATAACTAGCTTCGAAGAAGCCAAGATAACTTGCTACAAGCAGCGATAAATAGTGCAACCTAACAAATAAAACTCGAAGCCAACCACTGTCTTTAACCGGCAGCCTGAATCGAGGATTCGCCCAACCACACTCTCAAAGAACCAACCAACACAGCCTACAATCAATCGAGGAGACCTCGAAGGAAGTAGGAGCACCACTTGGGAGCGGATGAAGCTGCCGCTTCTGCAATCCCGTGAAGGAATTCACAAGAGCAAAGGGGTAGAGATTACTCTCAATATTTGATAGCACACAGCTGAACAAAAGGGTTCTGTTTTATATTATCAAAAGCTGTTTTACATCATAGACATAGGAGGGCATTTATACTAGTAGCGACCAGCCTAAGAGAGGTATAAACACGAAACAAAAGTATTTTCACATGCTGATGTGAAGGAGCCTCTTCGGGAGATCTGCAGAGCTGAATTTCGTGTGGCTGTTTGACTTCTGTGCAACCTTCAGTATTTTGATAATAACTTTTCCTAGGAATCTCCAAATGATGTGGGACTAGTTGCGTTGGAAAGCTAATTTGATAAGCTTTCTCACCATATATAGCATGCTTAATGAAACTTTTTAGAATGATGCAGTTTAATACAAAAACTTGGTCATCAAGCTGACTGTTGACCTTCTGAACAGTCAGCACTAAAGTAGGTCGGCTGCCTTTCTGGTAGATTTGATTAAGTTGGCTTTAGAAGCATTAGAAACTAGACTTCAAGAGGTTTCCAAAAAGTACTTATGGGCCTTCATAGCTTTTGGGAATCAAAAGATATTACTGTTTCTTCTGGACGGTTCTGTTGCGCTGGACTGACTCGGACATAGCACTTCTTGCTGATTCGCCCTTGATATATTTTGTCCTTCCTCTTTGGTGAACCTAAGTAATATCAACATACACGACTCAGGTAGCATAAAGTTCTCATTAGTGTTTAATTGAAATTCATAAAGTAGCGCGTGCACCTCTTGTTGTAGCTTCTTAGCTCGGCTACGTGTAATTGGTCCAATAAAGGCTTGAGTTGGTGATGATGTTGGTCGTACTTGAGTTGATGTAGTATGACTTGGGGGTTGTAATGTGTTGCTTAAAGGCGTGGTCGTATCATCCTCCCCCTTTGAAAAGGAGTCATCCTCGACTCTGAAGTGTCTTCACTCGTATATGGTAAGAGGTCAGCAACATTGAACATGTTGCTCACGCCATAGCTTGGTGGAAGCTATCTTGTATGCATTATCATTGATCTTGGCAAGAACACAAAATGGACCATCCCCTCGTGGCATCAATTTGGATCTGCGCTGATCAGGAAAATGCTCCTTGCGCAAGTGAATCCAAACCAAGTCCCCCGGTTCAAATAACACTTTCTTCCTATGCTTGTTCATGCTTGCAGCCTTGCGCACTACTTTGAGCTCAATTGCTTCCTTGGTCTTCTCATGTATCTTTTTTATGTATGCAGCATGCTTGGAAGCTTCCATATTGGTTATTTCCTGCAATGGAAGGGGCAACAAATCTATCGGAGCAATAGGTTTGAACCCATATACAATTTCGAGGGGGCATAAATTTGTTGTAGAATGTACTGCCCTGTTATAAGCAAACTCCACGTGTGGCGAACATTCCTCCTAATCCTTCAAGTTCTTCTTTACCATTGTTCACAGCAGAATTGACAATGTACGATTCACCACTTTAGTTTGTCCATCAGTTTGGGGGTGGCATGTGGTGGAGAACAAAAGTTTAGTCCCAAGCTTTGCCACAATGTTTTCTAAAAATAGCTCATGAACTTCACATCACGGTCAGATAAGATGGTCTTGGGCATTCCATGTAGTCTCAAAATTTCTCTGAAAAACAAATTGGCAACATGTGAAGCATCATCGCTCTTGTTACATGGAATAAAATGAGCCATTTTTGAAAATCTATCAACCACAACAAAAATAGAATCTCTCTTTTTTTTAGTCCTAGGCAGACCTAAAATAAAATCCATGCTTATGTCTTCCCAAGGAATTTTAGGAGCGGGTAAAGGAGTATATAAACCATGAGGGTTCAGTTTTGACTTAGCTTTGTGACAGGTGACACAACGCTCCACAAATCTGATGACGTTTCTCCTCATCTTGGGCCAATAGAAATGATCACTGAGCATTTCGTAATTCTTCTTTTGTCCAAAATGACCTATTAGACCTCCTCCATGTGACTCCTGCAATAAAAGCAATCTAACCGAAGAATTTGGTATATAAAGTTTGTTAGCTCTAAACAAAAATCCATCATGTATATGATATTTTCCCCAACCTTTTCCATCTTTACAATGAATGTATGGTTCTGAAAATTCAGGATCATCATTATACATTTCTTTCAAATTTTCAAGACCCAAAACTTTTACCTCTAGTTGATTCAACAACACATTCCTTCGAGACAAGGCATCAGTGGCCACATTGTCCTTACCTTTCTTATATTTCACAATGTATGGAAATGTTTTGATAAACTCAACCCATTTGGCATGGCAACGGTTCAGTTTGGCTTGCCCTTTCAAATACTTCAAAGCTTCATGATCGAAATGAATAACAAACTCTTTTGGCCATAAGTAGTGCTGCCATGTTTCAAGCGTTCAGACCAAAGCATACAATTCTTTGTCATACATAGAATAATTTAATTGAGCACCTCCCAATTTTTCACTAAAATATGCTATAGGTTTTCCTTGTTGCATTAAAAACTCCTCCTATCCCAATCCCACTAGCATCACATTCTACTTCAAAAGTTTTAGTGAAATCAGGAAGAATAAGTACAGGTGCTTCAGTCAAACATTTCTTCAATTCTTGAAAAGTATCTTCTTGTGAGTTTCCCCATTTAAATTCAACACCTTTCTTTGTCAATTCATTTAAAGGGGAAGCGATAGTACTGAAATATCGCACAAATCTTCTATAAAAACCAGCAAGACCATAAAAACTTCTTACTTGACTTACATTCATTGGAGCTGGCCAATCCTTGATTGCTTTCACCTTGGATTCATCCACCTCTATTCCTTTTGCTGAAACAACAAAGCCAAGAAACACAACATGGTCTATGCAAAAACTGCACTTCTCAAGATTAGCAAATAATTTCTATTTTATAAGCTCATCTAAAACTTGTCGAATGTGTTTCACATGTTCATCAAAAGATTTGCTGTAAATTAGAATACCATCGAAGTAGACAATAACAAATTATCCAATGAAAGTTCTTAAGAGATGGTTCATTAATCTCATAAAAGTGCTAGGAGCATTTGTCAAACCAAATGGCATCACTAACCATTCATACAACCCAAATTTTGTTTTAAATGTAGTCTTCCATTCATCTCTAGTTTTCATTCTTATTTGACAGTATCCACTTCTCAAATCAATTTTAGTAAAAATTGTGGAACCACTTAATTCATCAAGCATGTCTTCTAGCCGTGGAATAGGATGGCGATAGCGAACGGTAATATTATTTATAGCTCTACAATCAACACATATCCTCCAAGATCCATCTTTCTTAGGTACTAAAATCACAAGAACAACACAAGGGCTTAAGCTTTCATGAACAAAACCTTTATCAAGAAGTTCTTGCACTTGCCTTTGTATTTCCTTAGTTTCTTCAGGATTGGTTCGATATGGTGGATGGTTAGGAAGTGCAACCCCTGGAATAAGATCGATTTGATGCTCCATCCCGCGAATTGGAGGTAGTCCAGCCGGTGTTTCTTGTGGAAACACGTCTTCAAAGTCCCACAAAAGATCAGCCACAACACTAGGAAGAGATGTTATGTCGTTAGGAGAAATCAAAACATCTTTGTTCACAAGTACAAAGAGCACTTGATATGGGTTGTTCCTCACTTCTCTCAGCTCAGATTTTGTGGCTAGCATAACTAGATGTTCTCCCTCTCCCTTCTTTTTATCTCTTGAATTTGGCTTGTAGCACTCGCTCACTGAATTGTGGATGGTACTCAATTTCTTTTGCTCTTCTCCTCCTCTACTTGTTGTATTAATTTCAGTTTTCTTTTGTTAGTGTTCAACCATGATTTGTTGAGGGGTCATAGGCTTGAGTACAAACTTTCTCCCTTTCAGATCTAGCATGTATTGATTTGTTCTTCCACAATGCTGAGAATATCGGTCATATTGCCAAGGTCTTCCTAGCAGCATGTGACACACATACATGGGTGCAACATCGCACTCCACTGTGTCAACATACTTTCCAATCTTGAATGGAACTTTCACCTTTTAACCAATCTTGATATCTCCCGATTCATTCAACCATTGGACTTGATATGGATGAGGGTGTCGCTGCAACTTCAAACCAAGCTTTTCAACCATCTCACGACTTGCAAGATTATGGCAGCTCCCTCCATCAATGATCACCTTTACTACTTTGTCTTACACTTTGGCTCGTGTTTGAAAAAGATTATGTCGCTGTCCAATTTCAGCTTCTTTCATTTGAACACTCAAGATTTGTGTAACCACAAGAGTAGTACCATGCTCAAATTCACATCCCATATGTTCTTCAGATTTATCAATGTCAGCTTCATTTCCTACTTCAGCTTCCTCTTCACTAGCTGATGTATATTCTCCATCATCAGTCACAAGGATCACACGATTATTTGGACACTCCTTTATGACATGACCACGAATACCACTACTCTTGGCTATTGAACCCACTGATGTTGAAGTGGATGCTGCTGGTTTATAACTCATGTTTGGAGCAGCACCGTTCTTTCCACTAGAATTGCCTTGAATATTGGATCGCAAGCCTCCAGTTGAACCTTTTGTCGCTGAGGATGCAGCAGTAAACCTTGAGATCGATTTGATTCCTCCAGTCATGGTTCGTGCACCATATGACAAGGGCTTGCTGCTCTTAGAATCTTGTTGTAGCTGGCGTTCAGCTTTGGTGGCTTGATGTACCAAATCAATAAGACATTGGTACGACTGAAACTCAACAATACATTGAATGTTGCGGTGTAACCCAGCCATGAAATGTGCAATGGTTTGCTCTTCGTCTTCATACACATTGGCTCTTATCATGGCCTTCTCCATCTCCTTATAATACTCCTCAACAGAGAAACTTACTTGCCTCAAATTCTACAATTTATCGAAAAGATCACACCGATAATGCTTCGGCACAAAACGAATTCTCATTTCTTGCTTCATCTCTTGCCAAGTAATAATAGGGTCCTCTCCATCATTTTCACGATCACGAAGAAGTTGCTCCCACCAAATCAGAGCATATCCTTCAAACTCAAGAGATGCCATTGCAAGCTTCTTCTCCTCTGAATAATTATGGAGGCAGAAGATTTTCTCCACCTTCAATTCCCATGTGAAATAATCTTCAGGATCAGATCTACCATCAAATTTTGGCATGGTAAACTTAAGCTTCCCAAATCCCTCTTCTTGGTTGATGCCTCTATGATGACGACGACCATAGCGATGTTGGGACTGATCATCATCCCCAAATTCAGATTCTTCATTGTCATCATTTCTTCGATTCCGTCCTCTTCCTCTACCACGTGCAGCACCTTGATTCCTCCTCCCATGTTCACTTGCTCTTCTAGAATAATTTCCTTCACCTTCTTCCCCATCTTCATCATGGTTTCTTGCACCATTAGGGAGTCGACGACGACCTCTGATTTCAGCCATAAGTGTCTGAAGATCTTGTGCCAATCGATCTTGCTTGTCTTCTATGCTTTGTTTGAGCTCATTGAATTGTATCATGGTGACACATTCTTCAATCTCAGCGTTGGGTTCCATCTTCCTACGAAATTAGTGGCAACAAGGCAACAAATATAGGTGGAATATGAAGCTATATAGAATCTCACCACTCTTACCAACCAAAGCTCTTATGAGGTCCCTGCGGGTTGCAAGAAAAATGTGTGGTGGTAACAAGAAAGTGGTGGTTAAGCGAATACAAGACCAGAGTACCGATTACGATGGCTTATATGTGGAGCTTGGTGGGGAATAATAGACAAGGAATGCAATCTGAATCCTAGTTGTTGTAAAGTTAAATAACCATCCAACTAGAAGTTTACTGCCTAGTGCTGACCATAATATACGAGTGATGTAAGTAGATCAAACACACGCGCAAAAAATTTCAGATTTGATGCAAATCAAGGAATATGATTGGAATGCAAGTGTTGCGATCAGACCCAACCAAAATTTTGCACCAAATGACAATAGCAAACTGGTTGAAGAACTTGATGAACTTTCAGCACTTGTGCACATAAACAAACCGATCGTTCTACTTTTCTTTCACAATCTTGTTCAACACCTTTTTTTGGTACTTTTCTTTCTTCTCTTTTTTTGATACCCTTTTTTTATAGAACTAAACACAGAGATCTGATAAGATATTGCACACTTTATAATAATTAACAAAGAACTCAACCAACAGCTAAATAGGATCAAAGTTAACGCGAAGGAAATGATGAGGGTTTTCAGATTTTTCTTTTTGTAGATATTTTTAGATATATATATAAGAGGCTCAAAGAGAACACAAAGGATAGAGTGACTAGCAACTAAACAAAGACTCTAAGGACTGAAACTTAACAAAACTCACTGGAACAACAGATTGAAACAAAGGGCTATGACAAAATATTTTATGGCTTTTTGGTGGATAGGACGAACACAAAATATATGTAGCTAAGGGTAGAGAATCCTACCATGGCAACTGAAGCTTTGATACTAGATGATGCGTCACGATGCCCGATCTTCACGATGTAGGATCAATCTTCAGATAACTAGCTTCGAAGAAGCCAAGATAATTTGCTGCAAGCAGCGATAACTAGTGCAACCTGACAAATAAAACTCGAAGCCAACCACTGTCTTTAACCGGCAGCCTAAATCGAGGATTCGCCCAACCACACTCTCAAAGAACCAACCAACACAGCCTACAATCAATCGAGGAGACCTCGAAGGGAGTAGGAGCACCACTTGGGAGCGGATGAAGCCGCTGCTTCTGCAATCCCGCGAAGGAATTCACAAGAGCAAAGGGGTAGAGATCACTCTCAATATTTGTTAGCACACAGCTGAACAAAAGAGTTCTGTTTTATATTATCAAAAGCTGCCTTACATCATAGACATAAGGAGGTATTTATACTAGTAACAACCAGCCTTAGAGAGGTATAAACACGAAACAAAAGTATTTTCACGTGCTGATGTGAAGGAGCCTCTTCGGGAGATCTGCAGAGCTGAATTCCGTGTGGCTGTTTGACTTCTACGCAGCCTTCAGTATTTTGAGAATAACTTTTCCTAAGAAACTCCAAATGATGTGGGGCTGGTTGCATTGGAAAGCTAACTTGATAAGCTTTCTCACCATATATAGCATGCTTAATGAAACTTTGTAGAATGATGCAGTTTAATACGGAAACTTGGTCATCAAGCTGACTGTTGACCTTTTGACCAGTCAGCACTAAAGTAGGTCGGCTGCCTTTCTGGTAGATTTGATTAAGTCGGCTTTAGAAGCATTGGAAACTAGACTTCAAGAGCTTTCCAAAAAGTACTTATGGGCTTTCATAGCTGTTGGGGGCCTTCGGCTTCCGAAGGTCCTCAAAAACATGATTTGATAATGTTTTCCAAGTGAAATATGTGAACAGGTATCTTCGGATCTGGATCATGAGTATTCAGAGCATGGTTAGGACGAAGCCTGAGCGAGACGAAAGGTGATTATGACGAAGGACAAGGTGATCATGAAGCTGTGTACAGGAAAGCTTCTGCATGACAGTAGAAAAGAGGAACCGACTTAAAGATGAAAAGGCAAATTAGACCTCAAAGAATTACTATAGCGTTATTAGCAAATATAAAGGGCATGAATGTAATTTTACATGGGCTGCGTCCCTTGCCTATAAATAGATGAACAGTACTCCTGTTCAATCACGTTGACTTGGCATTTGCTCTCACGTCACGCTTGTGCCCCTGCTTTTCTTCGAGCCAAAGGTACATTCATAATCTATCATTGTAAATACAGCAATGCAAATTAAAATAAGTTAATAACAACATTTAAAGTGTTTATATCATTTTTCCATATCTTGTGTATGAATCCTTTTTCATCATTTATTGTGCTCATGAAGGTTTGTCCTTCATGACCTTCGTCCGGAATTCATTATATCCGAAGGGAGATAATGCTCTGAAGGACGAGGGACTTTGATATTTAACACTTTTATGTTGCCTTGTTCTTAACTCTTAGTGTTTGAGAACAAGTCCCCAACATTGGCGCCCACCTCCGGTGAACTCACTTCCACTATTTTGAGTTTCGAACACCCTCGGCAAGCGTATACCTTCGTCATGCTGCCAAAGAAAGCTTCAGCAACAGGGGCTGCCGCTCTGCAGCCGCTGGACCCCAACCAGGACACTCTCTCTTCGGGAGGCCCGAAGCCAGAAAAGGAAGGCCATCAGTCCAACGCCTCAGGAGGACGACTTGGACCAAGAGATCAGAAATATGGAGATGCTCCATCAACAGGTGCAAAGGAAGAAGGAAAAGATGGCTAGGCTGGCTGATCTGCAAAGGCAGATAGACGAAGCCTCTGAAGAAGTTCGCCATCTTACTCAAGATGAGCAGAACCGAAGGCCTTAGTATAGAGAGCTTCATCAAGAGGGCTTCTTCAATGAAGATTACTGGTATGAGAATTTCCATCATGGAAATTTTGCCTTTGATGATGCTTCTCCTCTATCAGCAGAACTGCAGGCTACACCTTGGCCCCCGTCCTACAAGCCACCTCAACTCCCCATGTACGATGACCACTCAGATCCGAAGCAGTTTCTGATGAGCTACGAAGCAACAATATCTTCCTATGGTGGCAAAACTGCAGTCATGGCGAAGTCTTTTGTCATGGCTGTCAAGAATGTTGCACAAACCTGGTTCTCCTCCCTTAGGCCAGGAACGATCACATCATGGCAGAAGCTGAAGGATATGCTGATCACCAGCTTCCAAGGGTTTCAAACGAAGCCGGTTACCGCTCAAGCTTTATTCCAGTGCACCCAAGATCACGAAGAGTATCTTCAGGCGTATGTCCGAAGATTCTTACGCCTAAGGGCACAAGCGCCAACAGTGCCCAATGAAATTGTCATTGAGGCCATGATTAAGGGGCTTCGCCCGGTTCCTTCAGCCCAATACTTCGCCAGAAAGCCCCCTCAGACTCTGGAGAAATTGCTTCAGAAGATGGATGAATACATCCGCGCTGACAATGATTTTCGACAGAGAAGGGAGGAAGCTTACAGGTTCTCCGAAATAGCCAGGGGCTTCGGAGGGAGAATTCATCCTAGACATGTCAGATCGATTCATTCCACTTAGAATGATGACAAGGGAAGCCAGCAGCAGAGGCTGCAATATTCCTCCCAGGCTTCGGGGCAGCAGCAGAGCTATCCCCGACCTCCAGCTCCAAGGGGCAGAGGTGCCAGGGGCTTCGGAGGGAGATCTGGGGATCAACCCAGGAAGATTTATTGCCTATTCTGCGGTGAGGACAAGGGCCATACCACCAGGATGTGCCATGTTACCATCCAGAAACAAAACGAGATAGCAGAAGCTGCGGCCCAACAGAGCCAGCCGAAGCAAGTTATGCACACTGCTTCGTACCATTCGCCATACATTCTAGAGTATGTAGGCAATCACCCTGCAGCTTCTGTCGCTTCGGCAAGCCAACCTCAGGCATCCTGGCAACAGCTTCCCCCTCCACCACCAATGCAACAAGGCCAGCAGCCAGAAGGGAGTCAGCATCCCCACCTCCAACGGGACTTCAGAGAAGAGTCCGAAGCTCGCACAGTCAATAGTACTGTGCCAGAATCGAAGCATATTTACTAACAAATATCCTACTTCGGCAGCAGTTTACATTCAGTATCATTTTCTTTTTTAATAAGGAACAATTATTGAAAGCCTAAGTATTTTTGTCGTTTTTCAAACCTCTTGTAATAGTTTCATTTTTGCCACAGTAAAAATATACCTTCTCCACAGAGTAGCGGAGTTGCCGAAGCATAAGATTTATGGTTACAAGGGGAATTTCCGAAATAACAAAAAGTCGTTCCTAAGGGAGCACAACGTAAGTTTTCTGCTCAAAAGTCGTTCCGAAGGGAATGCAGAGCCTACAGCGAAAAATAAACGCTGATACCGCTGAAAGTAAAAGGCGAAGAAGCTCCTAAGGGAGGCTTACAGCGAAAAATAAACGTTGATACCGCTGAAAGTAAAAGGCGAAGAAGCTCCTAAGGGAGGCTTACAGCGAAAAATAAACGCTGATTCCGCTGAAAGTAAAAGGCGAAGAAGCTCCTAAGGGAGGCTTACAGCGAAAAATAAACGCTGATTCCGCTGAAAGTAAAAGGCGAAGAAGCTCCTAAGGGAGGCTTAGAGTGAAAAATAAACGTCGATCTTCAGCAAATATCATTTTGCATAACATCACATCATCACATCATTTTCATAGCATAACATCATACATCATATTGCATCAATAACGCAAGAAGGGGATCAATGTTGATATTTGGAGATTGTTTCGAAGAAACAGTGCCAAGGCACAAAAAAGTAAATTTTGAAGAAGCATACCTTCGTCAAACTCCGAAATGAAAAGATTTATCGGTCATTGATTTTACGAAGATTGGACATTTTTATGAAAATACGGATATTATTTACGAAGCATGAAAAGAAGGGAAGGTGTTTTTTCGCCGAAGGCTCAAAAAACGGTATGTATGTAAAGTTTCATGCATCGTAAAGAATTGAACCATAAATAGCTTATATATTACATTCAAAGTTACAAAATATTACATGTGTTCAATAAATATTACATTCCAAATGTTTTTACAGTAACATCTAGTTTTCCCTTAGAACAACTTCTGCGGCTTCGTTCAGTAGTTGATCAACAACTTTATCCATGATAGCTTCAGCCATTTTTCTAATTTTGTCGTCCCCCTTCGCGTGGGGGTCCGCCGATGGCTTGGCACGCTCTGAGGGGCGAGAAAGTGCGGCTGTGTTACAAAGCGGAAACAAGTTCGAAATCAAAAATTACAACAGAGCCAAAAACTGCTAGTCAGTACCTATTTGCACTTCGGCATCTGCACTCTTCTCAGCGGTCTCTGCTACTTTTCTAGCGTCATGAATACCTTTCTCGCTCTTTCGTATAATTTCTTGGGCCATCTCCCGGCCACCATTGTCCCAGATATCGGTGAAAAATTTTCCACCAACCAGGCTCGCTTCGGCCGAGGGGTCTTTTATATCTTCAGAAGACAATGTGGCTTCGGATTGTGCCAAAAATTTTACATGGTCACAGCCTTTTCTCTCCAAAATAGTGGCAATCCCCCTGGCACCCGTAAAGGCACATATGTCTCCACGGCTATTCAAAACTTCTTCAAAAGCTTCAGCTTTGTGGCTGATCCATCCAATTGGACCTTCGGGGTCACCCCTTATGAAGTCCTCCTCACTTGAGAATGCGCCGATGCTGGCGAAGCTGGTTCTTATTTTCTTAACACATTCTATAGATTCTTCATAACACTTTTTCTTGGATGCACGAAGCTCTTCAACGTTTCTTTCTAAATGATTGGCCCACTGTTCACTAATTTCTCGTTTTGTTTCTTCAAGTGTGCACTCTTCTTTAGCTCTGACTAGTTGTTTCCGAAGATCTTCAATTTCGCGCTTCTGAGCTTCGGCTTGAGTTTTGAAAGCAGCTTCGTCTTCTTTTATTTTATTCAATAACGAGTGCAATATTTTATCTTTTTCGAGACCTTCGTTCCTTAGTTCAATTACTTCGGAACGAAGGTTGCTCAAGGCTATGGTATACCCTTCGTCTTCAACATCTTTTTGTGCCCTGGGGGCATTACTAAGTATAAGACCCTGAAAAAAATTGTTTGCTAAACAAGTTTAAGCAAATGAAAAATTTTGGTTTCAAGAAATAATACAAAGATTTCATTTTTTCACCTTCAAACTATTGTACGCTAAGCTGTCAGCCAGCTCGTTCTTTGACAACACTAAGAGCCCGTCTTCTAGTGTTGGGAATCCGAAGCTTTTGCTCATCTCCCGACAGACTGAAATCTCCTTGCGGTCGGGGAGACAATACAAGAAGTCTTCTTCTCCGCTGCCATTGAATATCAACGCCCCCTTGGGATATTTCAGTCTTTGGGCATAGAACTGAGCCTCCTGCTTTTCTTTTTCAGTCAATTCCTTCCCCGAAGCATGTCGTAAAATATAATCGGAAGCTTCAGAAAAGGCTTCGGGGGCGGCGGTGCCACTTTCTTCAAAGATTTGTTATGTTGTTTCTGTTTCTTTGGTTTCCAAGAATTTTACCTTGGCAGGCTCTAAAGGCCCAGCTTTAGTTTTAGCTTGGTGTTTTGAAGCTTCGGCCTCAAAGACTTCGATTTGTACTTTGGGAGTTTCGGCAATTTTCTTCGGAGTACTGCTTGAAGACTTTATTGTCTCCAATACATCCAGAACATTAACCATCCTTTTTCTTTTGGGGGTCAATGCTGGACCATTTTGTCTTTTCGGTACTTCAACTTTTGCTGAAGGACTTAAAATTTCAGATGTCCTTGTTTCTTCAGCCTTCGGTTCTTCTATTTTCTTTGTCTCCGGCATTGTGACCGGCTCTTCAATATTCTTCAGGGGAGTTGCCTCTTTGGCTTCGGGGGCTAAAGAGGATTCATCGACAAACTCGGGCACTGTGGCCGGTTCAATATAGCGTGGACGGTGTGTAAGAACCTTTATCTTTTTTCCTCTTCGGCGCTGGCTCACTAAGAGCGGCTGAGGCGGCTTCCTTCGTAGACGCCGTATCTTTCCTTTTTTGACCCCGTGTTGGGTAACGGTAGTCAGGATACACGAACCCGATGGCATCAAATACTCGGTTGAGCCTTTTCTTCTTCCGGCCTCCGAAGGCTGTGGATAGTGCAGTATCTTCTGCCTTCGAGTATGGCCCAAGCAGCTCATCGCTTACAGCCTCAATACTTTTCAGCCAGTCGTCATCTGGCTCGACGAACTTATCTCCATATTTGAAGGTGAATTTTAACCTAACTAGTCCGCCTTCGTTAGGTTCGCTGACGGTTTCCTTTGGCATTTCCCACTTATCTGCAAGTGGCCATACTCTGAAGGCAATGTGTTCTTGGATTAAATCCCTTGTTCCGATGAAAGAGCAAACTACTCCGAAGGCTCTCCAGCATTCTTCGGCTGCTTCGTCAATTTCCACCTTCGGTTTTCGAAGGCCGAAGCGCTGCCAGATAGGGCGCATAATGATACCTTTAATATCTTCTCGCGTTGTCAAGTCGTTTTTCACATAAAATCATTCCTTCATCCAGTCCCCAGGCCATCTTTTCCGAAAAGTTGGCACGGGACAGCTTGACCCAGAGCGGGCACTGAAGCTATAACAGCCAAAATTGTTGTGATACTGCTCCTTACCCCATGGTTTTGTCTCATACAATAACTCATGCATATTGCAGAAACTTTTTGCATTTGGTTCCAAACCTTGGCTCTTCACGGCCCATACGAAGATTCCCATCCTTATGATTGCTTTAGGAGTAATTTGATTAAGGTAGATTTCAAATATCTTCAAAACTTCTACCACGAAACTGCTCAAAGGAAACCAAAGTCCAGCCTTAAAGAAGCTTCGGAATATCACGACTTCATTTTCCTCAGGAGTCAGACAAGTTTTCTCTCCTTTGTCAGCCCTTACAATAGATAAATCCCGAAAATATCTGCCCCTCATATTGACAAGATGGCTTTGTTTAATGCTTGATTTTCCAAAAACTGCATGGCTTGGTCGCCAAGGTCGATCTTCGGAATCTTCACCGCCACTTTCCACATCATAGCTGTCACTATCACCAGTGTCTTCAGACAAACCCTCTAAAATCTCCCTAGTAATCTTCTCTGTATTTGTCTTTGCTGTTGATTCAAGGAAGCCGAGATTCATCTCTTCGGAAAGGCTTAACTTCGACTCAGCGACAGTTTTCTTGTCTTCAGACATCTTCGAAAATGCTAGGAAAAGTGCTCTCAAAGACGAAGATTAAAAATGTAAAAAGCCAGGCAAGCGTTGGTGTGCAAAGAGCTAAAAATTAGGAAGGCAGGAACCGGCGGCAAGAAAGCGTGCTAAAAGTGCTGGCGATGCGTTCTTATTTATACGCCCAGTACGTTGCAAGCGGCAAGGTCCCACTTGTCATCGACTATTGCTATTCTAGCAAAGGGAAGGTGTTTTTTCGGACCTTCGGCTTAAGGCCTTCGTCCATATCGCAATCTGAATTTATTATTTTAGCAAATTAATATTGCGAGGGGCTACTGTTGGGGGCCTTCGGCTTTTGAAGGTCCTCAAAAACATGATTTGATAATGTTTTCCAAGTGAAATATGTGAACAGGTATCTTCAGATCCGGATCCTGAGTATTTAGAGCATGGTTAGGACGAAGCCTGAGCGAGACGAAAGGTGATTATGACGAAGGACAAGGTGATCACGAAGCTGTGTACAGGAAAGCTTCGGCATGATAGTAGAAAAGAGGAACCGACTTAAAGATGAAAAGGAAAATTAGACCTCAAAGAATTACTATAGCGTTATTAGCAAATATAAAGGGCATGAATGTAATTTTACATGGGCTGCGTCCCTTGCCTATAAATAGATGAACAGTACTCCTGTACTGTTCACGTTGACTTGGCGTTTGCTCTCACGTCACGCTTGTGCCCCTTCTTTTCTTCAAGCCAAAGGTACATTCATAATCTATCATTGTAAATACAGCAATGCAAATTAAAATAAGTTAATAACAACATTTAAAGTGTTTATATCATTTTTCCATATCTTGTGTGTGAATCCTTTTTCATCATTTATTGTGCTCATGAAGGTTTGTCCTTCATGACCTTCGTCCGGAATTCATTATATCCGAAGGGAGATAATGCTCTGAAGGACGAGGGACTTTGATATTTAACACTTTTATGTTTCCTTGTTCTTAACTCTTAGTGTTTGAGAACAAGTCCCCAACAATAGCTTTTGGGAATCAAAAGATATGATTGTTTCTTCTGGACGGTTCTATTGCGCTGGACTGACTCGGACATAGCTCTTCTTGCTGATTCGCCCTTGATATGTTTTGTCCTTCCTCTTTGGTGAATCTAAGTAATATCAACATACATGACTTAGGTAGCATAAATTTCTCATTAGTGTTTAATTTAAATTCATAAAGTAGCGCGTGCACCTCTTGCTGTAGCTTCTTAGCTCGGCTACATGTAATTGGTCCATCAAAGGCTTGGGTTGGTGATGATGTTGGTTGTACTTGAGTTGATGTAGTATGACTTGGGGGTTGTAATGTGTTCCTTAAAGGCGTGGTCGTATTAGTTTTGTACCCTAAGCCTGCACGCTCTACCACTCTATAACGGGTACCGTAGTATTTGGAACTATGATCCTGTGGGTCCGGGCATACGGCTTGGCTTCCTAGGCTAAATCCTGCAGGTCCTATTGCATGAATCAAAGGATGAAAGATACAAGATGGTGGGTCCTATGGGTGTGCTCCTAAAATTTTAAAGCCGAAGTTGTGTGTAGGTCCAGGTCCAAGTCCAGAGGTAGGTAGTCTCAAACTGTAAAGACTACCTCCTAGGGGTCGGGCCACCAATTTTTTTCTTTGGTATACTGGTATCCAGCCTCGACACGTTTTGCCTACCTCCCAGGGGGCCAAGTACCACGCGGAAGTTGATGACGCTACACATAACAAGGGCAAATAACATACAGATAAGTTCCAGTGCTACTTGATTAACGGTTCTTAAAATATGTCACATGGCCAAAAGTTATTTCAGCCGCCCCCAGCGGAACCCTCGCCTTGACTCTACAGGTTCAGCTATTCGGCATCGGTAGGGCAACGTTGAAAGCGCGCGACCACCATCTCCACTGCATCTTGTACACTCTCCCGGGTGGCATCTTCTATGGCGGCTACCGGACCATCGATCACCGGCGCCAAGGATATGGCAGGGTCGTGACTCCAGAAGCACGTCAGGTCGTAGTCTACCACCACCCGGTAGAGCTTGTTGCCCTCTGCCTCCAAGCGGGCACTAAGGATCTGATCCAAACACCGGAGGCGATCGGCGGCAGAGTCTAGCACCGGGAGGGCATCAGAGATCGACACTGGCGGCTCCAATACTAGGATGGGGCTCATCCCTAGTGGCACTAGTGTCGTGCTTGCCTCGCCAGCCCACTCGGCAATGCGCTGGACCCCGGCGCGGTGTTCTGCTTGGAGATCTTTGAGGGCCTTTCTGGTGGCCTCCATTGCGTAGGGACCCGACACCGTGTTGGGGCGAAGGCGAAGACGCCACCCTTCACTCGAGGCCTTCGCCGTACTCGCTGCACCAACGGTGACAAGACAGCGGGCAGACTCACCCTTCGTCTCATACGCTGCCGGACGAAGACCAGTGACGAGGTCGTCTCATCCTGCGACCTCGTCCAGAACGGAGGCCCACGTGTGATCCGACCCATTGTAACAGGCCCTGCGTGGCCGTTGCACGTTACGGGCCTAATTTGTAAAGGCCTCCCTGTAATTACGGTCTGTAACCCCGCTTTATGGGAATATTCCAGGGATAACCTAGGTGTCTGAGGGCACATGCGTCCATAACACGGGACGCTGGGCACCCGGACACCTATAAATACCCCCGCACAGTGCCCTTGAGAGGCTAGATTAACAGAGCTATTGCCATCACGTGCAGAAACCCTGTTTGCGTCACTACACCTCCCCGTTGGATCACCTTGTGCCAATGAGCAAGTTCCAACACACCGCCTGCGCCGCATCGAACTTGCGGATCTGCTCCTCCAGCTTCTTCTCCTTTTCCTCTGCTTCGAGCTTGTGGTCGGCCAGCAACTCGCCTTGCCAGACGAGCATTTCTTCCCTGAAGGCGAGATCTATCTCTCGCCTGCCGAGATCCGTCTCCCGCCTGTCCAAGGACAGCTCCTTCTCCTGAAGGTTTTCCTCAGTGAGGGCGACGTCGCTGGCATTGCCCTCGAGCTCTTGCTGCCATTTCTGTAGCCTTTCCGTGGCCTTTACCTGCTGGGCCCGCTGGGCTTCCAGAGCCTTGTCCAGAGCACTCAGCTTGGTCTGGTACTCCGTCGTGATGGCCTCCCTCTAGGTCACGGCTTCCTCCCTCCCGGCCACTTTCTTCTCCCTCCGGGTCACCTCTAGCTACCTGGCACACACCCTCTGGAGGTCTTTCTTGTACTCCTTATGGTCCCGCTCGAGTTGGGACCGCACGGAGGTGAACTGTTGGGATGCCGTCTTGGTGCGGTCCTCTAGTTGGGTGCGCCAGTCACTGAGGCGCTGGTGCTCAGCTTCAAGTGCCTCCCACTCCCGCAAGATTGCTGCCTCAGTTTCACTAAGAACCTGGTGGGCGCGGGACAGCATGCGGGGGAGGGGGACTGGTGCCGCTTCTCGCTCGGCACCCAACCGGAGTCACCGCCCAAATACCACCTCCATCTCCTCCAAAGCAGACGCGGGGATGGAGCTGGACGTGCCCCCTGTGTCACCCCAGTGTTGGGAGTGGGCGCAGATCCCCCAGCTAGGACCTTCTCCACCGCTGCGACACTGCTTGATGCTGGTGCCACTGCCGCCGGATCCCCAGCTGGGGTTTGGGAGGCCGGTAGCGCTGTCCTGGCAGCAGCTAGGAGCGGACCGCCAGCACCACCCTCAGCAAATTCCTGCTACTGAGAGCCAGACCCGTCGGTGGGCCTGGTATCTAGCGGAGGAGGCGTGGCCTTGGGAGCAGCGGAGGAAGAAGCCCTAGCAAACAGATGATGGGTTAAGACTTGTCGGCATGATGATTAGGCTTGTGGAAAAAGGGACTACACTTACTTGGGGCCCTAGACTTTCCAGTGATCCTGGAAGCGAGGTGATCGCCGCTCCTACTGCTGTTGTCGCACTGGTTGTCGATGCTGCTGTTGTGGCTGCTGCTGCTGAGGTTGCTGCTGCTGCCCCTCCTGCTGCTATTGCTGTTGCTGCTGCTGGTGCTCCTGGGGGTGATCACCCCCAGATGGTGGTGGTGGCGGTGGGATCGGGGGACTGACGCGCCTCAGCGCGTCGTGGGCCTGGGAGCTGGCCACCTCGGTCCCATCTGCAGCCTTCTGGCGCTTCTGGGTGGGCTCCGAAACGAGCGACCCATCAGCGCGACGCTACCTGCATCGCCTCTCCTCCTCTGACCCCCAGAGCTACCTGGGGCGGAGGCACTGCTTGCAGCCTCTTTGCCCTTGTCCAAGGGGCTGGGGGCCATGGCAGGATTGGCACTGGGAGCCACACCGACGGCCTGGGGACCCCCAGCCGATGCACTAGAGATCCGAATCCCGCGGAGGGGGTCCCAGCCGCCGGTCTAGCGAACCGCCACACCGCTGTCATCGAGAGTCGGCAATGTGGCCAGGATCGCCGTACTCAGGCCTGGGTCATCACAGAGCGCCATGATGGCCTTGGGGATTATCAGGGATTTAGGGACAAAAGTCTCCCCAGTAATCCCCCCACCAGGAGTTCCAGCTCGTCCTAGGACAGGTCGGTACCCGGCCCACGCTGGATCCTACAGATGTCATTCAGGCTGGTGAACCAGCAGGAAAGGCGTGGCCTCTTCTGCAGTGGCATGATCCGGCGCTTCAGGAGATCGCCGACCACGTGCATTGATGTCAGGCCGCCCGTGGCCAAGACCTTGATCCTGTCCAATACGGACAGGAACTCTGGCGAGAGGGATGGCTTGGTCCTCCATTGCTTGCGGTCGAGTGCTAGCTCATTGGTCGGTAGGATGAGGCGGTCGTTGGCCTCGGTGCTGGCGATCACCCAGTCATTGTGCCAGTTTTCCCACCTCGCACCACCAAAGGTGGGGATGTAGACTATGGCCGGATCTGGCCTCGTCTGAGGGAAGTGCAGGGGGCCACACCTACAAACATCTCGTAGAGGTGGACGAAGATCGCTGCCTGGAGGATGGAGTGGGGCGTGAGGTGTTGAAGCTGAAGCCCAAACTCCTCCAGCAGTAGCAGGAAGAAGGGCGAAATCAACAGCACCAACCCGCAATAAATGTATGAGGTGAACAACACAAACTCCTCGGCGGCAAGATCGCTAAGGGGGACAGCGCCGGCACGGATCCTTCCGGCGATCCCTGGCGCGCTCCACCCAAGCAGGCCATGCACCAGATTCAGGTCTTCCTCAGTCTAAAAGCGATCAGGATGACCGAGCGAAGCCATGGCGTGTGTAGCGGCGTGGGCATGGAATAGAGGAGCACGAAGGCAAAGGGGCACAGCTGATTGGGAGAGAACGTGAAAAGGTAACTGCTGCACGCGGGGTGAATCCTTTTCCAGGGAAACTCTCCCGTAGGCCCCTGAAACGCCGCAAGAAATCCCGTTCGAGGGGCACCTAGGACCCAGGCAGCCCAGTTTGTGACACAGGGGCCCGGGTCCACAAGTCATACAGTTTGTGTGCCGGATTTTGGGTGCTGAAAGAGCGGGGTGTGAACCGCCGCACACGATAGCGTGCCTCCTTGGGGCCGCTGCAGAAGACAAAAGGTTATTTTTAAAACCAATGCAGCGGCAACGTGGCGCCCCACACGTGGCCCGACGAAACCACCAGGCGTGGGGAGCTGTGGGTCAGTCAGCCGCGGGGACAGATATGGTAGTTGACGTGACCGAAGGTGGATTGACAGTGGGCGCGTCAGCAGACATGCTAAAACAGCGCACCAATCACCGATCAGGCCATGTTGAGGCAAAGTACAAGCTTTGGCCCCACCTGCAGGCTCGCATCCTCCCCTAAGGTGGGCACAAGGGCCACTATCAATACCCTAAAACTAGGGTACCCCTTATTGCTGTATAAAAACGTAGTACCCACACGGCTATTTTTAATCGCGTGGTAAAAGAGTTGTATGTGGGACCAGGCCATGACTCGCCCAAGCCTTGGGTGACAACTCTGGGCCAGCAACAGCACCTGACCCCACTACATGGGCGGGTCTGGTGCTGCCACATGTCCAGAGAAAGTGACATACTCTGAGCCATCACCAGTGAGTCCGGACACCCATGGGAAGGTGTCGGACCCCTGTATATACGGTCCGAGCCTCCAAGTTTGTCCAAGACATCCACGTGTGCGAACCGGACCCCTGGTATGGGATCCAGACCCCCTGTATGGGGTTCGGGCCGCCCACAGTGGGGTCCCAGGGTTCTAGGACAGAACATACCCGGGCCTTAATCGGGACCCAGGCAGGGTCCGGTGCCGACACGTGTCAAGACCTGATCTGGTGGGATCCGGGCCTTATCACATACACTCCTGCTCCCCGCCCAGGCGGAGACCCGATGCTGCCATGTGGCCTACTGCGTGCGGCGTAAGGCAACAGGCAGAACCTGGCATGAAGCCTCTGGGCTACGCGCGTCTTTGCATTCATTACGGATAAGACGTGCGCCTGTCCATTCTAATGACAGGCGGCGTGCCTAGTCCATGCTGCATGGGCCGTGCTGTTAGTCGCACGTTACCATAGCAAGGACAATGACTCACCATTACTCGCGCGTTTCCAAGAAAAGGGTCACTGCCTATCAATGCTGCATGGACTGCAGTCATCATGACTCCCGCTGATTACTCATGCGTTACTGAGGCGGAGGGAATCTAAACGGCTCCCTTGTTTAGTGTTTAGTCAACATTAATTATTCACATATTGTATTCCTTCCATTATGCTCCTGGGCCCGCATGTTGGAGCTCAGCTCTCTTGTATGTACCTCCCTTAAACTATAAAAGGGAGGGGACACAGCGTTACAAGGGACACGGTCAATACAGCTTACGGACAGTGGATGTAGGGTATTACGCTCCAGCGGCCTGAACCACTATAAACCCTCGAGTGTTCTTGTGTTCATCCAAAAGTCACCAATCAGGCAAACGCTTAGGCCCCCTCCTCATCTTAGAATTAGGGCGGGTGCATTCCGCCACCCGACTAGAGGATTTTCCCACCGATAAAAGCAATAACACTCGAAGAAGCAAGAACAGGATTAATAAGAACTCTAGCTTCGACAGAGGACGAAGACATTTGCAAAGTATCAAAAGACTCCATAGAAGGGACTAGACTTTAGGCAATATATCATATCAATAAATACCAAGCCGAAACAACAAAGTGGTGGGATAGGAAAGTTAGATTAAAGAATATTAAGCCAGGGAATTTGATGCTTCGAAGAATAGCCAACCCAGAAACAGTGGCGAAGCTACAACTCAAGTGGGAGGGCCCCTTCTTGGTGGTATCTTCGTCAAGACCAGGATCGTATAGGTTGAGACATGGATGGGAATGATATTCCAAGATCCTGAAATGCAGATGAGGTTCGGAGATACTATGTGTAACAGTCATGTAATTTTCTTTTTCCTACGGCACCCTTTTCCTTTCAAGAGGGGAGAAAGGTTTTTAATGGGGCCATAGATTGTAATTTTCATTTTCTTTTCACAGCCCTGTCCAATACAAGGGCAAATTTCCCCCATATGTAAAATGTAAAGATCTGAGATTACACCATCGAGTGTAAAATATAAGAAAGCTCCAAAGTCATTCCTATAGGGATGCAGAGCTAAAATGCCACCTAAGTAAATGGTGAAGCTGCTCTAAAGTCGTTCCTACGGGGATGCAGAGCTTAAATGCCACCAAAGTAAAAGGTGAAGTAGCTCCAAAGTCGTTCCTACGGGGATGTATGGCTAAAATGTCACCTAAGTAAAAGGTGAAGAAGCTCCAAAGTCGTTCCTAAGGGGATGTAGAGCTTAGCTCCAAAGTCGTTCCTAAGGGGATGCAGAGCTAAAATGCCACCCAAGTAAGAGGTGAAGAGACACCAAAGTCGTTCCTAAGGGGATGCAGAGTCTGTGTGCGTATTTGTGTGGGTTTTGTTATCTTTGGCATGCACTTGCTTACTTCATCACATCATGCTTTTCATTCATATAAACATTCATTAGACATCTATAGCTTCATCACACCATGGCGCATTGCATAAGATACTAATGGAAAAGAAGGGAAGGCACTTTTTCGCCTTCGTCTCAAGATTGTTTTATTATGAACGAAAAGGATGTTTTTTTGCATTCGGCTCAAAGATGCTTCGTTGTGAACGAAAAGAAGGGAAGGTGTTTTTCGCCTTCGGCTCAAAAGAAATAAAGTGGATTCATCCACACCAAAGCAAATGACAGCAGAGAAAGGTAAAATTGCAAGGAAACAATATATTACAAGCCAAATTTTCATTACATTGATTTTTCTGTCTACATACATTCTTTGCACAAAAGTTACAAGAATTCTTCTAAGACTACACCAAAGGCCTTCAGCTTCGGCTCTCTAGACTATACTAACATCGTCTTCAGCTTCGGTTCTTCATTCTTCGCCAACATCAGCCTAAAAATATCATATGAAATACTTGGTAATATCAAGCAGGAAAAGGGGGGACTATGGACATTTTTATACTTCGTCATGGAGAGCCCGAGCTTCATTTCCAGCTAGCTCTCGGCCACCCTTCATCCAAATTTGGGTAATAAATTTGTTACCCACGCTTCGAACCTTGCTTGGAATGTTCTCAAGGTCAGCCAGGGAGATAGTGAAGGTAGGCTTGTTAACATTTTTCAAATGTTTACACCCGGCTTTTGTAAAAATAGTAGCAGTTCCTCGGGCGGCCACTAAAGCGCAAAAATCTCCATGCCCCACCATAACTTCGTCAAAGTCATTGATTTCTTTTTCAACGAACTCAAGCGCCTTTGGAATATTGTTGGCAGAATAATTCGGATCTCCTGAAACTGCTCCGACTGAATTGATGATTTCGCGGAGATGAAGGGAGCACCGAGTTGTGAAGCCAAAGCAGGTGTATCGAAGCATTCTGAGGGCTTCGGTTAATTTAGAACTTTTTTGTAACACTCTGAAACCCTATTTGTGATTTAGGAAACATTTGGCCAAAGGTTTTTGAATTAAAATATCTTTTAATAAGAATCTTGTCACCTTTGAGTTACTTCTCCCAAAGTAAATGTGTTTTCTAATAAACTATTACATCAAATGGATTAAGTTATCCTTTTTATAAAACTATACAAGTCCTCACTATAGGATCTAAGCATATTTTGATAAAGAATATACATTTTGTTTTATTCCTAGGTTCATGAATTATCCACCTAAAGGCAACACTTAACTAATGAAATAAATAAAGAAAAGATGCATCTCTTGCTTATAATTTTGTGTGAGGCATTTTATTGAAAACATAACTTAAATTTGACCTCAAAATTTTAAATTAAAACATAAAATAGAAAATGAGAAAGGAAATTTTAATGAAGTCATTTATTCCTTCCATAAATAAATAAAAGGGAAAAATAAATAATATTATTGTAAACAGTAGAGTTTATATTCACATTAGGATTAATTTTGACACTTGGAAATTTGAAGTTCAAAACATGAGTTTGAATTTGAATTGGATTTGAAAAGAGAATAGAAAAGAAAAAGAAAATGAATTCTGATTGGGCCGCCAGAATGGAATTCGCCATCCTTTCCTTGCCTTGGCCCAGTACCACTTCGTCCCGCGCGGCCCACTTCCAAATTTTCCCCACTCTCGCAGCCGTCCGCGCGCCCGAGCTGTGGTGTCGCTGCAGGGTGGGGCCCAGATGTCGATCGCCTGGCCAATTCCTCTCGCGCACCCATGACGCTGGCGCGTGGATCCCTCTACCACTGTGTTCGTTTCCAACGGACGTGAGCTTCACGGATCAAACCTTCTCACCGAGATCCTTGTGCCTCGATTGTCGGGTTTGCGCGCGGACTTTGGTTGTGGCCTATAAAGGGCGCGCGCCTGGTACCGAATTCGTCATTGAGCTAGGAGGGGGGTAAGCAAGAAGAGCCTTACCATTGCCGCCAACCGTCGTTGTCATGATACGTAACTACCCCTAACACAGTAAAGTGCCTTCCATCGTGTTCGCGTGAACTCTGGGTACATTTTTCACCACCTTTTAGTCACACTAGCGCGTCGGTGTGCGATTATGGTTGTCGCCGGCGAGTCCTTCACTGTTGGCTGGGCGGCATTGCTGCTCTTTACCGGCGATGGTGGTCGACGGGCTGTGGCCATTGGACCGTGGGCTCGCGGCTGCGATTGGTCGAAGGATAACAATTCGGCCCGCGGAAATCTACGCCGTCCGATCTAATCAGACGGATGTGGCAGGATCTGGCATTATAAAATCTTGACCGTGGATCTTAGGATCAACGGTCAATAGTGCATGCCGGTTTAAGAAAGAGCTAACCTAATCTGAGCCACTCATTCCATATCCTATGACTGATATCCTCCCATACCCCTTCAGGCATAATATTTTGTAAAAGAGACCGTGATCTTTTAATAAAACAACCCGCAGTCCACTACTAGTATAAAATAATAACCGTCAGGTCCTGTTTTTCGCAGTTTAGACCCTAGCCTCTCTGATAATTGTGTCCACAGTTCAAAGATTAATAAAATGGGTAAAATGAATAAAGAAAATGATTTTTAGTATAAAAATAATTTTAGAAACTTGTTTAATTCATAAGTAATTCATTTTAACTCCGAATTGATCCATTCCAGTTGCATTAATCTCATATTAATATTGTTCTTCATCTAGTAACATTATTTTATTACGAAACCTATGGTTAAAATTATGCACTCAATTTATTTTATATCTACCACTTAAAACTTCATAAAATCATAACTCTTTAACGGTAACTCTAAATTCAGTGGTTCTCGAATTAAGGTTTTCATTACGATGCGTAGAGTATTATTATGTAGTTTGTTCTGATGTTTGGTGTGATGTTAATTTTGCCAATACCATGTTTGTGTGTATTGCTACGACTAGCAGCGAGGTTACAAGTCACCTGAAGAGCAAGTTGGTACTTAGGAATCTTGAGTCTCAAGCAAGTTGTGCCCTTGATCAGTTTTTTTACCTAATAATGTTCCTGTTAATCACTCTGACATACTCAAGTTAATTTGATGGGACCCAATAGGTTTCCCCTACCATTGTTTATCCCTTACCTTGCAAACAAAAGCAATATTGAGTAGTTTTGCTCCTGCTCTACTTGGTTTTGGGAAATTAATGTTATACTATGATCATGTTCCAGTTATACTATTGTTTTAATTATTGTTCATGACAAGATCATTGTGTTAATTGGAACATGGAGCGACCACCCCGGAAAATAGTGCTACCACCCTGACGCCCTTGGCTGACTAATTAGGAAAGCTAGTGGAAGACTACCTTACCCAAAAGGGGCAAGGGCGGTAGAGGAGCTGCGTATAGGGAGGTTCTCAGGTCAATCATGCTGCGATGGCTTTTTGGATGAGGGATTCCTATATTGCCCTTCTCAGAAACCATAGCAGGTTTTCGGAAGCTAGTGAAACTTTGTAAAGGCCTCTTAGTGGTACCTTGCCTCGTCTCCTCGACAGAGATGAATGGGAAGTCGCGATCCCTTGGTAAATGGGTAAAACAACTTGTGGGTATAGATGTGCAACCTCTGTAGAGTATAAAACTAGTATATTAGTCGTGATCACGGTCATGAGTAGCTCAGACCCTCACATGATTAATTTATGGAACTAAACTAAATTTGTCATATGCATTGCATTGTGGATGTTGTTATTAATTTGACCTCTTATTTATTTGGGTTGGTATCTACTTATACTTAGTAACTGCTAATAAAATTTTGACCAACGCTAAAAGCAATGCTCAACTTTAACCATCTCCTTTGGTAAGCCTTACACTTCACATGAGCTCCCACCTTTGGTGAGTTCATGCACATTATTCCCCACAACTTGTTGAGCGATGAACGTATGTGAGCTCACCCTTGTTGTACTCACCTCCCCCAGATCAAGGACAGGTACCACCAGATGAGGCACATGAAGCATGCTGTGATGAGTTTGTGAGAGGTCTAGGTTGTCATCTCCCATTCAACTTTGGGTTGCTGGATCGTTGTCTTTGTATGATGTAACTATTTATCTATTTTTTTACAGAACTATGTTATATATTAAAGATATGACATTTGTTTCTGTACCATGAGTCATCATATGTGTGAGACTTGATCCCAGCACACATGGTGATTATTTCGTGCCAGGGTTTTGGACCCCTAAAATCCGGGTGTGACATTTTTTCTACTTTAACTTTGAATTTCTCTTTTAGCTCTTTAATTTCATGCTCGTAGTGGTCTACAGCATCTTTAAAGTTGGAGTTCACTTTTTTGAGCTCTGTTCTTAACCTCTTCAATTGTTTCTCCTGGTCAGAGATTTGAATAACTTGATTCTCAATCCGAAGGTGAGCTTCGACAAGGTCTGCTTCGGTGGTTTTGATCTTAGAATCCTTTTCCTCCAAAAGATTTTCAAGGTCCTTCACTTTCCCTTCCAAGTTATTGACAACAAGCTCATTCTTTCTGTCTTCGTTCTCCTATTGCAGCTTCAAAGCTTTGCTTGGAAGAAGGCTCTATTCAAAAAGCTGAAGCCGTATTAGCTTGAAACTCTTAAAAATAAAAATTTAATAAATTGTAAAAGTAAACAATAAATTTTGCACCTTAAAATTTGAGTAGAATAAACTTCCAGTGATGTGTTGCCTTCTATAATTACTTAGATCTCATTCGAGCTTCGGGAATCCAATGCTCTTTGATAGAGAGTTGACAATCTTTGCTCTGGCATGATCAGGGATGCACCCTAGAATTTCTTTGTCAACACCTCCAAAGATCACGGATCCAGGCTGATAGCCACCCGCAATAGCAAACTCTTTTAATTCAGAAATATCTTCTTCGGAGAGTTCCTGGCCATCCAAGTGTTGTAGGTCCAAATCTTTGCTCTCCAAAGAAGCTCCTTCTAATTATTTCACTTTTAAGGATGAAGCCCTGCCGGCAGTTACTTCATCAATTTCCCTATCGTCAGTTACTTCATCGGCTATAATTTTGTCAATTTCTGACAATGTGGTTCCAAGAGGGCATCCGCTATTTTTAGATTTAGTGGCCATTTCATCAGCTTCAACATCGGCGGGGCAGCAATTTTTTCTATCGTGACTGGGGGTGGGGTCTTATGCATGACCCTCATCATAGCTATCATATGTCGTTTCTTCTAACCACCCTCATTCCCCCAGGTCGCTGAAGCAGTCTTCTTCTCGTCTTCAGCGCCTTTTTCAAACCCTTCTTCTTTGACTGCAATAATGTAGTTAGATCTGACCTAGAGGACTTAGCATAGCAAATGGGAAGGGTTAAGTCATTACCTTTAGAATTTATGTTATGCAGATAGAAGAGGACGAAGAGGTTCCAACAATCTTCTCTAGTAAATCTTGCACCTTCGTCTGGATAGGGGCCAGGGTTGAAGATTTTTGCTTGTTGGGAACCGAAAGCTTTGGCTCCGCTGAAATATTCTATTTCTTGCAAACAACTATTTGCTTGTCTTTTTCAATAGATCTAATTGCTTGCCTTTTCAAAATGCTTACAATCCTCTTTTCTTCACCCCCTAGCTGCTTTGTGAAGTGTCTCATAGTCCGGGTATTCGAAGCCAAGGGTGTCCATTACCCGGTTGAGCCTTCGTTTCTTCCGAGTACCAAAGGCAGCAGTCATCAATTGATCATCTTTCTTTGTATAGTTACCAAG
The DNA here is from genome assembly GCA_029449295.1 of Zea luxurians. Taxonomy (NCBI): domain Eukaryota; kingdom Viridiplantae; phylum Streptophyta; class Magnoliopsida; order Poales; family Poaceae; genus Zea; species Zea luxurians. The sequence goes on from JAOPSE010000051.1 coordinate 293,856, forward strand.
GATCTCATTGCACATTGTTTCTATCATTTCCAGTCATTCGGCGCAAGGGCCACAGAAAGTATTCGGAAATTTGAATCGGTATGGCAACCGAACAAGTTCAAATTTCTTTCCTTCATCCTTCTTCGGCATTCCCCACCCACCAGATGTTGGAAAAGTTTTGTTAGCCAAATATTCCTACACCAAGTCTCGAGTACTAATGTGCTCTGCCACAACTCTGAATTCTACTTCAACTAATTGGCATGGGGAGCTGAGTTGCATGTTGCACAGTGGCCTCGTCATGCCGAAGTTTAGCTTCAAGGGACTCATTATCATGCTCATAAGTTTCTCCCTTTTCTTCTCATCAGCCTTTACATAAAACCATTCATTTGTCCAACCGGTAGGCCACTTGGTCTGATATCCAATCACTTGAGTCTTCGTATCTTTCCGGTATGCGAAGTTGTAGCATCCGAAGTTTTTTATGCAAACCATCTGCTCTTGCCTTGGTCTGATAATGAAGCTCGTGGACCCTAAAGAATTCTTCAGCATTAGCGCTTTTTCCTTGACTTCGCAAAGCCCACATATACATGTTGAGCCTAACTATAGCGCTTGGAGTCAATTAATGAAGATAAATTTCAAATTTTTTTCAAAAATTCATCGATCATTTCATACAGAGGGAACCAAAAACTTGCTCGTAAGAAGCTCTTAAAAACAACAACTTCATCATCTCTTAGCTCTGGGACTACTTCTTCAACGAACCTTATCAACTCATCATCATTTTCCCAAAATATCCAAGTTTTTTCATTAAAACTAAATCTTCTGCCTTCACAGTGGATTTTCCAAATTCAACATGGCAAGGCTTGCTTGGACTCAAGATGCCATCATCCTCTTCGTCATCACTAGTAGCTTCAGCAATAGCATCATCTTTCTCGGGGATAGACCCTTCTCCCTCTTGAACAACCAACCCAGAATGCCTCATTACTTCTGAGATTGGGGTTGTCTCAGTTGCCTCAGTCTCTTCACCTTCGTTTGTCAGCCTAGTAGTAGACCTGATCCTAGCAATTTCAGTTCTTAAGACGAAGCTAAATTTCAACTAACTTGACGATTGTTTGAAGGCTAGATAGCAAGTGCACAGACGACAAAAAGCTTCGGATTCAGAAAAAATTTAATAGCACAATGATGCAATAACAATATATGTTGTAGTAACTTCTCACCAACTCATCTGTTTATATAGCCCTGTAGGTGAAGAAGGTGAATCGCCATATTGCTCATACTGACTGATCGGTGGACCGGCACAGGCTATAACTCTTTATTTGATTTTTAATAACAAGCTCATGGAAGGTGTTTTTCGGACCTTCGTCATTCAGAAGCCTTTATGTGTTTCGCGGATCGAGCTTGTTAAGAAAAAAACGACCTAGCACCGCGAAGGGGCTACTATTAAGGGTCTCCTTCTCTACCGAAGGTCCTCAGGAGGAAGAAATCGCTTATAACCAACGAGACTGAGTGCTGAAGCTGCAACAAGCATGAGCAAAGTGCTGAAGGATTGTAGCTTCGTCTCAATGTGGTTACGAAGGTCAAATGCGACGTTGAGCCAAAGAGAAAAAGACTCGTTAATCCCTAATGTTTGTATTAGAATTATGTGTATATGTCAGGGTCATAAATGTATTTTTGTTTGGGTTTGCATCCCTTGCCTATAAATAAATGAACAGTACCCCTGTACTGTTCACGCTAGATTGGAATTGCACTCTTGCCTTCGCCTTCGAGCAAGCTAAAGGTACAAATATAATATACATTATGTATCACTTTGTTAATATATGATATGGATCTTAATGTTATTTAACATTTGATATGAAATGAATAATCATCATAATGTTACATCTGTAACTACATTTTTATATTTATGAATGATGAAGACTTGTTCTTCATGACCTTCGTCTGAGATCCATTATGCCCAAAAGGAGATGATGCTTCAAAGGATTAAGGTCTTTAACGTTTAACAATTGTGTTGCCTTATTTTATGATTTAGTAATAAAAACAAGAGACCAACACCTTGCACCCTCCTCGACCACTGTAGAGAGCCACTGTTACCTGAGCACACCGTCGAGTAGAACCGAGAGAAGAGAGGAGCACTGCCGCCGACATTGACCCACACGCACGGTGCCAGCGAGCCCCTAGGAAGTATCTCGGATTGGTCTTCAGGTCACGCCAAAAGGTATGTGCAGCCTAGGATCGCAAGAAGCATGGGTGTGGCATGGGCAATTGCTCACCGGAGAGCTCCCTCCGCCGTGAAGCCACACCGCACCATGGGAAGGGAACTCCACTACTAGACCAATGGTAACACACTCCCTATAACGTTCACTATCCTATCCTCTTCATGAATCACCGATTAGATCGGAGTTTGGGGCACCGGGTCACTGTGTCGGGGGACTCTAGCGTGCAGCTCCATCGTGGCCCTGTGTGTGCCACCACGTTTTGGAGGTCGAGGAATGGGCGATGTGTCCTGGCCATCGATCTCTGAGTAAAAGGCATAGATGTCCGTCATAGCCCTCTTTATTTTTTCCCAGGCCCTAGTATCGCCCAAGGGATCTTCATAATCTAGGTATTCAAACCCAATGGAATCTATAACCCTATTCAGTCGAAGTTTCCCTCGGCCTTCGAAAGCAGATTTCATGTCTTCAGGCTCCCTAGCTAGGTATTTGTCGCACATCTCATTGCATTTCTTCTCAATAAACTTTAACCAGCTAGACGAAGGAGATTTATATGTGGACTGCTTCTTGAAATCAAAAGCTAAGGTAACAAGCCCTTTGTCACTGCACTTCACTTCCTTCGGCAGCTTTCACCTAGTCCGAGTTGGATAAATATTGTACGCAAGATCTTCTTGAATCAGGTCTCGAGACCCAATCTTCTTCACAACCTCACCAAAAACCTTGAGGCATTCATCAGCAACCTCGCTCATCTTGCACTTTGGCCTTTTGCAAATCTTATCTCCAAAGGCCTCATAACCATCCACTTGAAGTCTTCATGTTGTTCTGAGTCTACTTTGGCCTAAAACCACTCTTTTGTCCAGTCGTCATGCCACTTTGTTCGGTAGGCTAGGACTAGACCACTCACATCCCTGCGATACGCAAAATTGTAACATCTGAAGTTATTGTAAAGGCTTGATCTGTCTTTGGCCTTTGTCTGATAATGAAGATCATGAGCCTTATAGAATGTATCGTCATCCGTATGCCTCCTTCTTCGAACAACCCAGATAAAGAAATTCAGCCGAACCATGGTGTTCGAAGTCAACTGGTGCATAAACACTTCGTAAGATTGTAGCACCTTCACAATCATCTTGTACATTGGGAACCGAAGTCCCACCTTGAAAAAGCTCTTGTACACAACAACTTTGTCTTTTCTTGGCTTTGGCGTTGTTTCATCCCTAGGAAGACGCATGTTCACTCTTTTACTAAAGTACTCAAGTCTCCTCATGAACTGCAAATCTCTCTTTTAGAGTAGACTTCACGATCTCAATGTAGCTCGGCTTCGAAGGCCTATCCTTTGGCATTTCCGCAACAACTTTTGACGATATGGCCCTCGTCGCCTTAGTGGCTGGCATAGTGTCATATCACGCCTCTGAGAAGGTAGGGCCAATCAACTCCCTGGTGCCCAATGTAGGCCATCTGAGCAGAGGCAATGATCTCTCACTAAGGATGATTCAACCGAAGCTAATTCTCGAAGTGCTCCTAAACATAGAGCTTTGGAGGCATAGCAAATTCTGGCAGCAGGTAGGTGAAGGCAGTAAATGTGATATGCCCTCACCCCCTCAGCCACTTTTATACTAAAAATGTGTGCGAAGTGGCGCAGGTCATTGAAATTGTTCCCGCCCAGCATCCTAGGCTCCCCGGGTGACCTGTTTTTACTTCAAAACACATCATCGTCTTCTTAAACGAGCTTCAAGAAGGTGTTTTTAGATCTTCGACATAGGGCCTGCAAGTTAGAATTTTTGCGATCTAAGCTCATTTATGAAGAAAACGAACTCATACCGCAAGGGGCTACTGTTGGGGGTCTTATATGCCGAAGATCACTCGTTTAACCATTTACTTCAACACAAACTAGTGTATTTTAGGAATCTCTGATGGACAAAGCAAAACTTTAGGCGGGAAGGTGTGCAAAAGAAGCTTCACACATGCAACAAGTGAAAGGCGCAAGCCAAAGTCGATAGCTTCGGTGACAATGGAGGAACTTTGGGTGTAGGCCAAAGGAGAAGGCGACGAAGGCCTGAACCCGCGTAGCCGAAGATGGAGAAAATACGTTACTGCACTAATGACACATGTAAATAATGAAGAGCACAATTGTAATCTTATACTAAGTCAGTCTGTCTCCCCTATAAATAGATGAATAGTACCCCACATAAAGTTCCTTTAGCCAAGCGCTACAGCTTCATCTAGCTCAGTCTTCGAAACACCTTCATGCTATCTTGCATCAAGAAGCCGAATGTACTATCACATCCAGTTTTGAAGGTAAACCGAATGAGAACCATGTACGTGTCAGGATCAGACATTCACGTACACAACGATTACATAAATGACTCATCATAGCATAATGCTTCGAATAACAGTAGAGAATAATTAATAATACTACAGACAAGATTCATTTACATAATATGAATCAAAGTGCACATAATAGAAATGTAGCCAGCGTAAATAAACCCACCACAGGCAGCTGACTGGGGGAGGTCACTATCCTAATCCTTGAAATCGTCAAAGTCCTGGAACTCCTGGAGGTCCACCTCGACATTTTCTTCTCCTTCTTTACCTGAGCATAGATTGCACCAAAGGCAACCTGGTGTTTTGTGAAAGCAAGGGTGAGTACACATCAATGTACTCAGCAAATGTCCCGTTTGGTGGAGGTGGACTAGCTTTATGTGGGGTTAGGGTCAAAGCAGCTGCTTTTAGTTCATCAAGTATTTATTATTAGTAGAAGCCAAGTTTTAGTAATAACCAACCCGTGAATCATTTCCTCATCGAGGAACATCATTATCATCATCGAACCATAAACGAATAATAGAATCATTGCATCTCGAACCAGTTGTATCTCTAATCAAAGAGGATCCCAAGGCCGCTCATAACCGTGAGTACGGCTGATATATTAGTTTCATTCCTCTGCAGAGGTCGCACACTTTACCCATGAGTCATGATCCCTTTCCAGCCTAGGTTTGCAAGACCTGATCTTCACTATCGAGGTGAAGGGCTAGGGATACACTATGTAGCCTTTACAAAGACTCCCCTGGTGCTTAGCTGCTCGTTAGGTTTTGCTAGTCATACAAACACAGTGCACCTCCCTAAGGTGGGTGACTAACAAAACCAAATCGAATGAACCTCGACACCCACCCTTAACAGAGCGAGCACTATGCCCCAGCCCCCATTGACGGCCCTCCGGCAAAGCCAACTACACCCCTAGGTTCATCTAATTATTTAGCTAAGGGCGTCCCATTCCACCCTCATGGTTACACTTATCCTGGGTGGTCACTCAATGTACAGGTCCTTACGGAGATGTACTCAGAAAATAGTCTGAGTCCCCTAAAGTAACACAAGCTCATCAGCATAATCAAGATATCATCGTATCATAAATGTTCACATCATGTTCATTTATTAAAGTAAAGCAATAGCATGAAGCTAACCATACTAACCAAAAGGTAATCGAGGACAGGGTAAATATAAAGCTAGTCAATACTTAGGTTGATCATGGTATGCAGGACAGTGAATTATAAAGTAAATAGGACATAATGGGTCAAAGGACACTTGCCTTCACCAAACATATGCTCAGGGTCTTCGACCTTGTAGAACTCGAGGAACCAATTCACTTGGTCGCCAGCGCTTGATCATCGATTCCTTGAAGCTCGGAAGCAAATGGTGATCTAATTGTAACACGAAGCGAAGACAAACAAACACAAGCAAACAAACATATATATGCATAAATGAAAGGGAAATGGGCCTAAAAACATTTCCTATAATCGATTTTGGTGGTTGACGTCCATCACAAACCACGTGGACTAACTAGTTTGCCTAGTTGTCATTTATCTCGGGTGCATAAAGTTCAACATAAACTAACAAAGAAAATAAGTTGGGGAACTCTACAAGTTTGGAGCAAAGGCAAGCATTGGTGTTGCCAGTGGTGTACCGAACACTGTCCAGTGCCTAGGCCAAGGAACCCACGAACTGGCCGCTCTCGGGTTTTTCTAGGAGTCGCTCCGCTATAATTCACCGGACTGTCCAGTGTGCACCGAACATGTCCGGTGAGCAAACGGAGCAACGGTCAACTGTGACCAATGGTCGACTGCGGTGAACAGTGGTCAACGCAAAGGTCAAAAGTTAGAACTGCAATGTCAGAACACATCGGACTGTCTGGTGTGCCACCGGACTGTCCGGTGCAGCAAGAAGACAGAGGACTTCAATGGTCAACCGCTCCAAACCCCAACAGTCCGCTGACGTGGCACGCACTGGACAGTGAACAGTGCCATGTACGGTGCACCGCCGGACTGTCCGGTGTACCATCGACAGCAATAGCTAGGAAGTGGTTGGAGGCTATAAATATAACCCTTACCACCTCCATTCACTTCATCCAAGTTTTCTGAACTCCACATTCAATACAAGAGCAAAAGCATACACTCCAAGACACAATCAAAATATCAAATCCTCTCCAATCCTCAAAATTCACTCAATCTCTTAGTGACTTTAGAGAGGGTGTTTAGTGTTTCTTTTGATGCTCTTGTTGCTTGGATTGCTTTTTCCTTCTCACTCTAATTCTTCTAAGTGCTTTGTAAAGCTTGCAAGAGACACCTAAGTGTGTGGTGATCATTACGGTGTCTTAGTGACCCAAGTGATTAAGGAGAAGCACTCAACCAATCGGTGTGACCGATTGAGAGAGGGAAAGGGTTGGAATAGACCTAGCCTTTGTGGCCTCCTCAACGGGGACTTGGTTCTTTGGAACCGAACCTCGGTAAACAAATCACCATGTTTATTTGTGTTGATCTCCACTCGATTTGTTTCCTCTTTCCTTCTCTCTCTAAAAATTCCCTTGCTCATATTGATTTGAGTTTGCTCCCATAGTTATCTGCATTGGTTGAGCAAATCATAGCAAGGAGAACAATCTTTCACACTCTGAATTATTTCTAACACTAACCCCGGGCATAGTGCGTGTTCAAAGTTCATAATTTTCAGGTTTCGCCTATTCACCCCCTCTAGGCGACTTTCAATTGGTATCAAAGCCCAGTGCTTCATTAGAGTCTAACAGCTCGAAGTGATGTCGGGAGAACACGCCAAGAGGGAGATGGTCACCAGCGATAAGCCCGAAGGCTCAGGAAGGAAGAACGATGAACGGACTCCGTCAAGGGAGGCTAGTGACAAGCACATGGTGGAATATGCTTCCTCCATCAAGTCACATAAGAAGGGTGACAAGAAGAAAAAGAAAATGAAGAAGGTGGTCTACTACGAGACCGACTCTTCATCACCTTCCACATCTGGCGCCGAGTCTACCACTTCGAAGCGCCAAGAGCGCAAGAAGTATAGTAAGATGCCTCTACGCTATCTTCGCATTCCAAAACACGCTCCTTTACTTTTGGTACCCCTAGGCAAACCACCATATTTTGATTGTGAAGATTATTGTATGTGGAGTGATAAAATGAGGCACCATCTAACCTCACTGCATGAAAGCATATGGGATATTGTTGAGTTTGGAGCACAGGCACCACAGGTGGGCGACGAGGATTATGACTCCGATGAGGCCACCCAAATAAGGCATTTTAATTCCCAAGCAACTTCTATTCTCCTCGCCTCCTTGTGTCGAGAGGAGTATAATAAGGTGCAAGGGTTGAAAAGTGCCAAAGAAATTTGGGATGTCCTCAAGACGGTGCATGAAGGGGACAAGGTGACCAAAATCACCAAGCGTGAAACCATCGAGGGAGAACTCGGTCGGTTCATTCTTAACAAATGAGAGGAGCCACAAGCAATGTACAACTAGCTCAAAACAATGGTCAACCAAGTGCGCAACCTCGGGAGCACCAAATGGGATAACCATAAAATGGTTAGGGTTGTTCTAAGATCTCTTGTTTTTTGTAATCCTACTCAAGTTCAATTAATTCATGGAGATCCTAGATACAAACAGATGTCCCCCGAGGAAGTAATTGGCAAGTTTGTGAGCTTTGAACTTATAATCGAAGTCTCCAAACACATTGTCTACTTGGATCAAGGCACTACCTCCACACCCAAGGTGCAACCCGTTGCATTCAAAGCAACAGAAGAGAAGAAGAAAGAGTCTGCACCAAGTAGACTCCCAATTGATGCCTCCAAGCTCGACAATGAGGAAATGGATCTTATCATCAAGAGCTTCCAGCAAATCCTCAAGCAAAGGAAGGGGAAGGACTACAAACCCCATTCCAAGAGGGTTTGCTACATGTGTGGTAAGTCCGGTCAGTTTATTGCTAAATGTCCATATACAAGTGACAGTGACAGGGACGACAACAAAAAAGGGAAGAAGAAGAAGATGGAGAAGAAGAGACACTACAAGAAGAGTGGTGAGGCGCATGTGGGGCGGGAATGGGACTCCGACGAGAGCTCCACCGACTCCTCCTCCGACGAGGACACCGCCAACATCGCCATTAACAAGGGCCTTCTTTTCCCCAACGTCGGCCACAAATGCCTCATGGCCAAGGATGGCAAAAAGAAGGTATATTCTAGAGATACCTCCAAATATACTACTTCCGATGATGAGGGTAGCTCTAGTGATAATGAAGATGGCTTAACTTCTCTTTTTGCGAACCTTACCAAAGATCAAAGGAAAAAGATAAATGAATTGATAGAAACCATTAACAAGAAGGATGATATCTTGGAAAGCCAAGAGACTTGCTCGTTAAGGAAAATAAAAAATTTGTTAATTTGAAAAATGCTTATGCTCTTGAAGTAGAAAAATGTGAGAATTTGACTAAAGAGCTTAACATTTGCAGTGATTCAATTACTTGCCTTAGAACTAAGAATGAATATTTAATTGCTAAGATAGAAGAATTGAATGCTAGTAATGTTTCTACATCTACTGTTGAGCATGTCACCATTTGCACTAGATGTAGAGATATTAATGTTGACGCTATGAATGATCACATTGCTATGATTAAAGAACAAAATGATCACATAGCTAAATTAAATGCTAAAATTGCCAAGCATGAGTTAGAAAATGAGAAATTTAAATTTGCTCGTAGTATGCTCTATAATGGGAGACGCCCTAGCATTAAAGATAGCATTGGTTTCCAACAAGGAAGCCAAAGCAACATCAAGCTTAATGCCCCCAAGAACAGACTCTCTAATTTTGTTAAGGGTAAGGCTCCCATGGTTCAGGATAGAGATGGTTACATTTTATATCCTGAAAACTATCCTGAGCACAAGATTAGGAGGATTCATGCTAGAAAACCTTATTTTGTTTCTCATCATGCTTACATGTATAGTAATGAGGCTTCTAGCTCTAGGCATTCAACTCATATCAAAATGCCTAAAAAGAAAAATGCAAATGCATCAAATGAACATAGCATTTCATTTAAGACTTTTGATGCATCTTTTGTGCTAACTAACAAATCAGGCAAAGTAGTTGCCAAATATGTTAGGGGCAAACACAAGAGCCCAAAGACATGTGTTTGGGTACCCAAGGTGCTTGTTTCTAATGTGAAAGGACCCAAGACCATTTGGGTACCTAAGAACAAGGCCTAAATTTGTTTTGAAGGTTTATGCATCCGGTGGGACAAGTTGAATAATCGATAGCCGGTGCACAAACCATATGATAGGGGAGAAAAGGATGTTCTCCTCATATGAGAAAAATGAAGTTCACCAAAGAGCGATTACATTCGAGGATGGAAATCAAGGTTTGGTCAAATGTTTGGATAAAATTGTTATATCTCCAGACCATTCCATTTCTAATGTTTTTTTAGATTCTTTAGATTATAACTTGCTTTCAGTTTCCCAATTATGTAAAATGGGCTACAACTGTCTTTTTACTGATGATGGTGTTACTGTCTTTAGAAGAAGTGATGATTCAATAGCTTTTAAGGGAGTGTTAGATTGTCAGCTATATTTAGTTAATTTTAATGATAACAATGCAGACATAGACACTTGCTTAATTGCTAAGACTAATATGGGTTGGCTCTGGCATCGCCGACTTGCCCATGTTGGGATGACGAATATTCATAGGCTTCTAAAGAGAGAGCACATTTTAGGACTAACAAATGTTCATTTTGAGAAAGACGGGATTTGTAGCGCATGTCAAGCAGGGAAGCAGGTTGGAGCTCATCATCCACATAAGAACTTCATGACGACCGACAGGCCGCTTGAGCTACTCCACATGGATCTATTTGGCCCGATCGCTTACATAAGCATTGGCGGGAGTAAGTATTGTCTTATTATTATGGATGATTATTCTCGCTTTACTTGAGTATTCTTTTTGCAGGAAAAATCTCAAACCCAAGAGACCTTGAAGAGACTCTTAAGAAGGGCTCAAAATGAGTTCAGATTGAGAATCAAAAAGATTAGAAGCAACAATGGAACGGAGTTCAATAACTCTCAAATTAAAGGATTTCTTGAGGAGGAGGGCATCAAGCATGAGTTCTCTTCTCGCTACACACCTCAACAAAATGGTGTAGTGGAGAGGAAGAATAGAACTCTTTTGGATATGGCAAGGACCATGCTTGATGAATACAAGACTCTTGATCTGTTTTGAGCGGAAGCGATTAACACCGCTTGCTACTCCATCAATCGACTCTACCTTCACCGAATCCTCAAGAAAACATCATATGAACTCCTCACCGGTAAAAAGTCCAATGTTTCTTATTTTAGAGTTTTTGGGAGCAAATGCTTTATTCTTATTAAGAGAGGTAGAAATTCTAAATTTGCTCCTAAAGTAGTAGAAGGCTTTTTACTTGTTATGACTCAAACACAAGGGCATATAGAGTCTTCAACAAGTCCACTGGATTAGTTGAAGTTTCTTGTGACATTGCGTTTGATGAGACTAATGGCTCCCAAGTGGAGCAAGTTGATCTTGATGAACTAGATGATGAAGAGGCTCCGTGCGTCACGCTAAGGAACATGTCCATTGGGGATGTGTGTCCAAAAGAATCCGAAGAGCCTCCACAAGCACAAGACAAACCATCATCTTCCACATAAGCATCTCCACCAACTCAAGATGAGGAAATGGCTCAAGAAGTGGATGAAGATCAAGACGACGAGCCACCTCAAGAGGAGGACATTGATCAAGGGGGAGATGAAGATGATCAAGACAAGGAAGATGATCAACAGATTCAGAATCAAAGACCATCACACCCAAGAGTCCACCAAGCAATTCAAAGGGATCACCCCGTCAACTCCATTCTTGGTGACATCCACAAGTGGGTAATCACTCGATCTCGAGTTGCTCATTTTTGTGAACATTACTCTTTTGTGTCCTCTATTGAGCCATAGAGGATAGAGGATGCACTAAGAGATCCAGACTGGGTGGTGGCAATGCAAGAGGAGATGAACAACTTCATGAGGAATGAGGTATGGCATTTAGTTCCACGTCCTAACCAAAATGTTGTAGGTATCAAGTGGGTATTCCACAACAAACAAGATGAGCATGGTGTGGTGACAAGGAACAAAGCCCGACTTGTTGCCAAGGGATATTCACAAGTTGAAGTTTTGGATTTTGATGAAACCTATGCACCAGTAGCTAGGCTTGAGTCAATTCGTATATTACTTGCCTATGCTACTTACCATGGCTTCAAGTTATATCAAATGAACGTGAAGAGTGCCTTCCTCAATGGCCATATCAAGGAAGAGGTGTATGTTGAGCAACCTCCCGGCATTGAAGATAGTGAGTACCCTTCTCATGTTTATAAACTCTCAAAGGCGCTTTATGGGCTCAAGCAAGCCCCAAGAGCATGGTATGAATGCCTAAGAGACTTTCTTATCACTAATGGCTTCAAAGTTGGAAAACTGACCCTACTATCTTCACAAAAACAATTGCTAAAGACTTGTTTATATGCCAAATTTATGTTGATGATATTATATTTGAGTCTACTAACAAGACATCTTGTGAAGAGTTTAGTAGGATTATGATACAAAAATTCAAGATGTCAATGATGGGGGAGTTGAAGTATTTCCTTGGTTTCCAAATCAAGCAACTCCAAGAGGGCACCTTCTTCTGCCAAACTAAGTACATTCAAGACATACTCAAAGGTTTGGAATGAAGAATGCCAAACCCATCAAGACACCCATGGGAACAAATGGGCATCTTGACCTCGATACGGGAGGTAAATCCGTAGATCAAAAGTATACCGGTCGATGATAGGATCTTTACTCTTTTTATGTGCTTCACAACCGGATATTATGCTTTCTGTATGCATGTGTGCAAGGTTCCAGGAAAATCCTAAGAAAGTTTACCTTAGGGCCATGAAAAGAATCATGAGATATTTAGTTTACACTCCTAAGTTTGGGCTATGGTACCCCAAGGGATCTACCTTTGATTTAATTGCGTATTCCGATGTCGATTATGTCGGATGTAAAATTGACAGGAAGAGCACATCAGGGACTTATCAGTTTCTGGGAAGATCTCTAGTGTCTTGGGCTTCAAAGAAACAAAACTCAATAGCTCTATCCACCGCCGAATCCAAGTATATTGCTATAGGACACTATTGTGCACAATTGCTCTAGATGAGGCAAACCCTTAGGGACTATGGCTACAAGTTGAGCAAAGTCCCTCTTCTATGTGATAATGAGAGTGCAATCCGCATGGCGGATAATCCCGTTGAACATAGCCGCACTAAGCACATAGACATCCGGTATCACTTTTTGAGAGATCACCAACAAAAGGAGGATATCGAAATTGCTTATGTTAGCACCCACAACCAATTAGCCTATATCTTTACCAAGCCCCTAGATGAAAAGACCTTTAGCAAGCTTAGGAATGAGTTAAACATCCTTGATTCTCGGAACTTTGATTGAAACATTGCACACATTGCTCATTTATATACCTTTGATCATGTCTCTTTCATTTGGTACAATCGCATATTTCTTATTCTTCTTGAGCCAAGGCTAAGACTAATATGCTTTCATGAGTATCTCTATGGTATCAGAGGCAAAGGCAAAGGCAAGGCTTCCACTCAACTCTGTCGGTATCATTTATCATTTATCCTCCTCATAAACTTTTATTCATATTCAATGAGGGAGAATTAATAAGCCTCTCAAGACTCTTCATTTTTGGCGATTAATGCCAAAGGGAGAGATTAATAGGCACAAAGCAAAAGGACCACATCACCACCCCATTTTCAAAAACTATTTCACAAAGGGGGAGAAATTATTTCAATTGCAAAAACCCTCTTGACAGCTAAGGGGAGAACTTCTTTAGGGGGAGCTTTTATTTAGCCAAAGGAAAAGCATTTAAAACAGGGGGAGAATTTTCAAAATCTTGAAAATGCTTTTTGAAATCATATTCTTATACCATTGGCTATTTGCAAAAGAATTTGAAAAGACTTTTACAAAAGATTTTCAAAAACAACCCAAGTGGTGCAAATGTGGTCCAAAATATTAAACTAAAAGAAAGCAATCATATATACTTAGAAATACTTTCAGTTAGTTTAAATTCAAAGTAACTTATGCACAACTGTCAAAATTGCAAACTAGTTACATTTCTACACTTTATATTTGCTTTGGTTTGTGTTGGCATCAATCACCAAAAAGGGGGAGATTGAAAGGGAAATGGGCCTAAAACATTTGCTATAATCGATTTTGGTGGTTGACGTCCATCACAAATCATGTGGACTAACTAGTTTGCCTAGTTGTCATTTATCTCAGGTGCATAAAGTTCAACATAAACCAACAAAGAAAATAAGTTGGGGAACTCTACAAGTTTGGAGCAAAGGCAAGCATTGGTGCTGCCAGTGGCGCACCGGACGGCACCCATGAACTAGCCGCTCTATGGTTTTTCTAGGAGTCACTCCGCTATAATTCACCAGACTGTCCGGTGAGCCAACGGAGCAACGGTCAACTACGCCCAACGGTCGACTGCGGTGAACAGTGAACAGTGATCAGCGCAGAGGATAGAAGTCAGAACTGCAATGTCAGAACACACCGGACTGTCCGGTGTGCCATCGGACTGTCCGGTGCAGCAACAAGACAAAGGAGTTCAATGGTCAACCGCTCCAACCCCAGCAATCTACTGACGTGGCACGCACCGCACAATGAACAGTGCCATTTCCGATGCACCATCGGGCTGTCTGGTGTGCCATCGACAGCAACGGATAGGAAGTGGTTAGAGGGTACAAATACAAACCCAACCACCTCCATTCACTTCATCCAAGTTTTCTGAACTCCACATTCAATACAAGAGCAAAAGCATACACTCCAAGACACAATCAAAAGATCAAATCCTCTCGAAGTCTCAAAATCAACTCAATCGCTTAGTGACTTGAGAGAGGGTGTTTAGTGTTTCTTTTGTTGATCTTGTTGCTTGGATTGCTTTTTCCTTCTCACTCTAATTCTTCTAAGTGCTTTGTAAAGCTTGCAAGAGACACTTAAGTGTGTGGTGATCCTTGCGGGGTCTTAGTGACCTAAGTGATTAAGGAGAAGGACTCGACCAGTCTGTGTGACCGATTGAGAGAGGAAAAGGGTTGGAATAGACCCGGCCTTTGTGGCCTCCTCAATGGGGACTAGGTTCTTTGGAACCGAACCTCGGTAAACAAATCACCATGTGCATTTGTATTGATCTCCACTCGATTTGTTACCCCTTTCCTCTCTCCCTCTAAAAATTCCCTTGCTCATATTAATTTGAGTTTGCTCCTGAAGTTATCTACATTGATTGAGCAACTCATAGCAAGGAGAACTATCTTCCGCACCCTGAAGGATTTCTAACACTAACCCCGGGCATAGTGCATGTTCAAAGTTCATAATTTTCAGGTTTCACCTATTCACCCCCCTCTATGCGACTTTCAATAAGAACATTGCACCATATACGATAAAACATTATGGAAACATGTAGTGTGAAATAGATGTCACACCGGGTTTTGGGGCACCAAGACCCAGGTGCGAACATAATCACCAAGTGTGCTAGGAGCAAGTCTAACACATATGATGACTCATGGTACAGAAACGAATGTCACATCTTTACTATGTAATTAGGAGTTTAGTACAAAATAAATATATAATTACATCAAATGGAGACAATGATCCAGCAACCCAAAGGTGACTGGGAGACGACGGCTTAGACCTCACACGAACACCACACAACATCTTCCATGCACCTCATCCTAGGTTACATGTTCTTGACCTGTGGGGGTTGTGACACAACAAGGGTGAGCTCACATATGTTCATCGCTCAACAAATTGTGGGGAATAATGTGCATGAACTCACCAAAGGTGGGAGCCCATGTGAAGTGTAAGGTTTACCAAAGAGGATGGTTAAAGCTGAGCATTGCTTTTAAAATTGGTTAAAATTTTATTAGCAGTTACTAAGTGTAAGTAGAAACCAATGCAAATAAGTAGTAGATCAAAATTGATAACAACACCTGTGATGCAATGCATATGACAAATTGATTTTAATTCCATAAGTTAATCATGTGAGTGTCCGAGATGCTCATGACCATGAGCACGACTGATATACCAGTTTTACCCTCTGTAGAGGTTGCACATCTTTACCCACAAGTCATGTTACCCATCTGCCAAGGGGTCATGAATCCCATACACCTCTTCCAAGGAAGCGAGGCAGGGTAACACTACGAGGCCTTTACAAAGTTCCACTATGTAGGGATCCCTCGCCTAACCGCCATCGCAGCAAAATCAACCCAAGGACCTCCCTACACAGACCACTCCCCTACTACCCTTGCCCCTTTCGGGTATGGTAGTCCTCCACTAGCTTTCCTAATTAGTTAGCCAAGGGTGTCCCATACCACCCTTGTGGTAGCAGTGTTTTCCCAGGTGGTTCTCCATGTTGCAATTAACATAATGATCTTATCATGAACAGTAAATAACAAACTAGTAATAAAAGCATGATCATGAATAATGTGTATCTCAATGCCCAAATCCACATATAGCACTAGCAAGTACTACCCAAAAGTTCAGTGGTAAACAAGGCATAAAGATATTTGTTGGGGCGAAGGCGAAGACGCTACCCTTCGCACGAAGCCTTCGTCGCCTCGCTACACCAACGAAGGCGAGATGATCGGCACGGTTGCCCTTCGTCCTCTCCACGGCAAGACGAAGGCTAGACACCGATGAAGTCTGCCAGTCCCGCGTGTCCATCTCGCCCAGAGGCCCACGTGGAATTTGGCCCACTGTAACGGGCCCCGCGTGGACAAGCGTGTTACGGGCCTAATCTGTAATAGCTTTTCTGTAATGACGGCTTGTAACCTCCCTTCATGGGAATATTCTGGGGATAACCCGGGCACCTGAGGGCATAAACGTCCTTGCCTTAGGACATTGGCCGCTCGAGTACCTATAAATACCCCCGTACAGTGCCCTTGAGAGGCCAGATTAATAGGGCAATTGCTATCCCGCGTTAAACTTTGCTTGCACCCTTACCACTTCCCCGTTGGATCAACTTGCCTAGGAGAGCAAGTTCCAACATTTGGCGCCCATTGTTCGTGCTATGAACAAACCACCCGCGATGGCACCCAAGAGAGCTAGTTCGAAGGCAGCCCCATCCGTCGATGAAGCAGCGAAGGCAGCGCTGTTAGCCAAGAAAAAGAGCAAGGCCCTCGCAGACAACACCTCCCAAGTGTAAAGCCCAAAATTGGTAGGAGAAAAAAATAATAATGATGAAATAATTAAATAAATATATTTAAGATAGTGTTTTAGAGACTTTTGAAACCTTTGGATATTATTGGGTTTCTCATGCTTTTGAATGTTCAATTGAATAGAATTAAACTAGCCAAATAACAAAATAAAGAAATATAGAATTATGTACCTCATGATGGAGTTCTTGCATTTTTACCTTTGTGCTCAAAATTTTGAGACAAGCTTAAGTTTGAAAAGTAGAACTTGTAGCACCCAAAAATATTATTTTGGATTTCTACTAGAATGATACGAAGATTTGAAACATGATATTCTTTATATCACCTTTTAAGTCATATCTTCTTAAATAGATATAACTAAATACTAAAAGATTTAATGATCTTATATAAATTAAGTTATTCTTTTTAGATAAAATGTTAGAAATGTTATCTGAAATAACTATTAATAAATTGGTACAATAGAAATTATTTCATTAAAACATATATTTGGTGGGTATAAAATATACACTTGGAAGAAGTTGCTTAAAATAAATAAAGCAAGGAAAATATATATATAATAAAAATAAAAAAAACGTTGCATCATGCTGGATATTTTGTTTGTGCATGAAAACCTTAACTCTAAGTTTGGATTACAAATTCGAATTTGGAATGGAAAATAAAACTAGAAATGAAATCTAAAAAAAGGATAAAAAGAAAAAGAAACCAACCAGCCGCGCTTGGGCCAATTCTACCCTAATCAGCCCACCTTATTCCCGTGGCGACCTGGGTAGCTGACCGGTGCCGACACATGGGCCCCGGACGCCAGCGTTGGCCGTGTGGTTGGCTCACTGACACCGTGGGACCCGATGACCAGGTCTGTCTTCTCCGCAGTACGTGCGTGTTGGGTCATTCCACCGGAATTGCCGACGCCGTAATTGTCGCGCGCAAGCCTCGCAACGGACTCCGTGTCGCCCCCAATCTCCTCAGCGGACTCGCTCTGGCCCTATAAAACAATTATGGGTTTCCCCCTCCATCTCCCTCCTGGATCCGATGCAACAGACTGCAAATCCTCCGCCAGGAATTCTCGCCGCTATCTCACCCAACCTCATCTCCTTTCCCTGGCTCGAACTTCGCCTTCGGAGTATAAATCACGTGCACCTATGACCCCATTGTCGTGCGCGGTCAATCGGGACCGTGAGAAAGTCGGGGCCCCTTCGCCGACGATGCAGAGAACCGTTGGCGGGGTCAGGGGGAGAGCCGCGCCATGGGGTCTACTTCGCCATGGTGCAGGGAGAGGAACCGAGCGCCGCCGCCATGAACTCGTGCCTTCATCAACTCTCAGAGTCCCAGGGTGTGGTCAACAAGGTTAATCGATGCATGTCGCACACGCCTGTGGCTTCATCACGAGTGCTCGGAGATCGGTGTGCTGTTGATGCCTCACCGGAGTCCTGGGGCCCTGGCCAATCCGCGCCGCACCGTGGGCAAGGCAGTCAGTTACACAACTCATGGTGAGATTACTTCTCCTAGGTTATGTATTTCCTCCGATACATGTAGCAACGTTCGGGGTGAGAAACAGACCTCTGGAGCTTGTTTGTGCGTTGCACCGGCGAACTCCTCGCCATGGGCGTGCGCCACCGTCGTCTCTAGATGGAGGTGGGGGAAGACACAGTGTGGTCGCTGATCTTGAAATGGGCGGCTGTGATTAAAACCTGTAACCCCCCATCGCCGGTGTATTCTGTGCCGTGGATCTCAGATCCGTGGGTCAGGATGGGGTCTCGTTCGCGTTAAATCCTAAGTGTAGGATCTTGATCCAACAGCCAGGGCTGCGTTCCGGTTCGTTAAAGTGATGATTTAATCTGGGCCACGTGTTTCGGATCTAACGGCTCATATTTGTGTGTACCCCTTCACCGCGGTGTTTTCGTTAAGAAGCCCTTGATGTTCATTAAAATCAACCCGCCATCCACGCGGGGTGAATATGAGTCTGGGGAAAACTTCTGGATTTGCCCCCGGAGTTCTCTGTAATTAGTGCTCGGTCCAGAGAATAATCAAAATGGATAATTAATTATAGAATTTGATTTTTAATACAAAAATAATTCTAGAAACTTGTGAAATTCATAGTTAATTCATTTTAACTCCAAATTGAGTCATTCCAGTCGCAATAATTTTGTATTAATATTGTTTATCACCTAGTACCTTTGTTTAACCATTAAAATTAGATTAAAATGTTTTATTCGAATTAATCTATTCTAGGGGCTAGATAATTTTAGAAATTCATAACTCAATAACTGTAACACCGTTTTGATCCATTCTAGTTGCATTAGTCTCACAATAATATTTATTATCATCTGGTAACTTTGTTTTGTCATGAGATATAGGTTAAAATGTTGCACTTAGTCTATTATATATTTAACCACGTGGATCTTCGGAAAACCATAGCTTCTTAGCCATAACTCCGATTATAGTGCTTCTCAAACCCACGATCTCGTAGCAACACATAGATTATTATTATACAGTTTTTATGTATGGTGTGATGTTAATTTTGTCTATACCATGTTTGTTTGTATTGCTACGACTAGCGTGAGGTCACGAGTCAACTGAAGATCATCCCGGTACCTAGAATCTCAAGTCCCAGGCAAGTTGTGCCCTTGATCACTTCTTTTTACCCAGTCATGTTCTGATTAATCACAATGATCTGCATAGGTTAATTTTGATGGGACCCAATAGGTTAACCTAGTTTGACTATCTTTATACCTTGTTTACCACTGAATCTTTGGGTAGTACCTGCTATTGCTTTATGTGGATTTGGGTATAGAGATACATTTTATTCATGATTATCTTTTATTATTAGTTGTTATTTATTGTTCATGATAAGATCATTATGTTAATTGGAACATGGAGAACCACCCGGGAAAACAGTGCTACCACAAGGGTTTAATGGGACGCCCTTGGCCGACTAACTAGGAAAGCTAGTGGAGGACTACCTTAACCGAAAGGAGCAAGGGCAGTAGGGGAGTGGTCAATGTAGGGAGGTCCTCGGGTTGATTTTGCTATGATGGCGGTCAGACGAGGGATTCCTGCATTGGAGCTTCCTATAAACTGTAGCGAGTTTTCTGAAGCTAGTGGAACTTTGTAAAGGCCTCGTAGTGTTACCCTGCCTCGCCTCCTCGGTAGAGGTGTATGGGATTGGCCGTCCCTTGGCAGATGGGTAACATGACTTGTGGGTAAAGATGCGCAACCTCTACAGAGTGTAAAACTGGTATACTAGCCGTGCTCACGGTCAAGAGCAGCTCGGACGCTCACATGATTAATTTATGAAACTAAATTCAATTTGTCATATGCATTGCATCGCTGGTGATGTCGTTGTTACTTTTGTTCTACTATTTAATTGGGTTGGTATTTACTTATACTTAGTAATTGCTAATAAAATTTTGACCAACTTTAAAAGCAATGCTCAGCTCTAACCACCCCCTTTGGTAAGCCTTACACTTCATGTGAGCTCCCACCTTTGGCGAGTTCATGCACATTATTCCCCACAACTTGTTGAGCTATAAACGTATGTGAGCTCACTCTTGCTGTCTCACACCCCCCCCATAGGTCAAGAGCAGGTACCACAGGATGAGGCGCTTGGAGGATGCTGTTACGAGTTCGTGAGAGGTCTAGGCCATCGTCTCCCAGTCAACTTTGGGTTGTTGGACCATTGTCTCCTTATAATATAATTATTTATTTTATATAGAACTCCTGTTATATAGTTTGTCGGGGACCATAATTAGGGGTACCCTCAAGGCCCCTAAATCTCAGCTGTTAACCCCCATCAGCATAAAGCTGCAAAGGCCTGATGGGTGCGATTAAGTCAAGGATCGGTCCATTCATGGGACACGATCGTGCCTCGCCCGAGCCTAGCCTCGGGCAAAGGAAGCCGACCCCGGAGAACCTACGTCTCGCCCGAGGACCCCCCTCCAGTAACGGGCACACTATCGGCTCGCCCGAGGCCCAGTCTTCACCGAGAAGCAACCTTGGTCACATCGCCACGCCGACCGACCAAATCGCAGGGGCATTTAATGCAAAGGTGGCCTGACGCCTTTATCCTGACGCACGCCCACCAGTCGACAGAGCCGAAGCGACCGCGGTCACTTCGCCGCTCTATTGACCGGTCTGACAAGAGGACAGCGCCGCCTGCGCCGCACTGACTGCTGAGCCACCCCGACAGAGTGAGGCTGACAGTAGCCAAGGCCGGCCTCGGGCGTCATAGGAAACTCGGCCTCGCCCGACCCCAGGGCTCGGACTCGGGCTCAGCCCCGGAAGACGGCGAACTCCGCTCCGCCCGACCCAGGGCTCGGACTCGGGCTCAGCCCCGGAAGACGGCGAACTCCGCTCCGCCCGACCCAGGGCTCGGACTCGGGCTCAGCCCCGGAAGACGGCGAACTCCACTCCGCCCGACCCAGGGCTCGGTCTCGGGCTCAGCCCCGGAAGACGACGAACTCCGCCTCGCCCGACCCCAGGGCTCGGACATGGGCTCAACCCCGAAAGACGACGAACTCCGCCTCGCCCGACCCTAGGGCTCGGACATGGGCTCAACCCTGGAAGACGACGAACTCTGCCTCGCCCGACCCGGGAGCTCGACCTCGGAGGAGCCTCCACCTCGCCCAGCCTAGGGCACGAACCGACCACGTTAACAGGAAGCGCCATCATTACCCTACCCCGAGCTGACTCGGGCTACGGGGAACCAGATCGGCGTCCCATCTGGCTCGCTCCACCATGCGAGTAATGATGGCGCCCCGCATGCCCTGTGACGACGGCGGCACTTAGCCCCCTTACGGAAGCAAGAGGACGTCAGCAAGGACTCGACAGCCCCAACAGCTGTCCTCTCGCCAGGCTCCAGCACTCCTCCGATGGCCACGACACCACGCGAACTGGGCGCCAAGACCTCTCCGGCTGCCACGATGGCATGTACTTAGGGCGCTAGCTCACCATCGCTAGACACGTTAGCACATTGCTACACTCCCCATTGTACACCTGGATCCTCTCCTTATGCCTATAAAAGGGAGGACCAGGGCCCTCTTACAGAGGGTTGGCCCGCGCGGAGAAGGACGGGACGGCGCTCGCGCAAGGCCGCTCGCTCCCACTCCCGCGTGGACGCTTGTATCCCCCTACTGCAAGCGCACCCGACTCAGGCGCGGGGCTAACACGAAGGCCGCGGGTTCCACTCTCTTACGCCTACCTCCCTCCGGCTGCCTCCTTTCCCCCCTTCGCGTTCCGCCTCGCGTCGACCCATCTGGGCTGGGGCACGCGGCGACAATTCACTCGTCGGTCCAGGGACCCCCCCGGGTTTCGAAACACCGACAATAGTAAAGATGTGACATTCGATCCTGTGCCATGATTCATCATATGTGTGAGACTTGATTCTAGCACACCTGGTGATTATGTTCGCGCCCAGGTCTTGGTGCCCCAAAACCCGGGTGTGACAGAAGTGGTATCAGAGGAATGTTGACTGTAGGACGAAACCTAGATAGAACTGGACAACCAATACTTACTTACCTTTGCTACTCAGATTCTATCTAAACTTTTCTTAATCTTTCCTCATCTATTTCCGCTTTACTCTGATTATTCTTACCTTTTCCTTCTAAAGACAAATGTGGATTTCACACATTAAAATCCTGTACCTAAAGTGACTTTTAGGAATAGGAGACCTACTCTGAGGAAAAAAACAAAACTATTTTTATAGATATCTATACGCTTGAATGTTTGTTCTTATGATATTTGTCTTATTTGGATCTTTGATTGAGTGTGATGAGTTGTGGAGTAATGTCCACAATTGCATCTGCATATACACATAGGTATAAAAAATATATTTATAAAATAACTAGACAACCTAGATTATCCCCATTGGAATACATCTAGCTTAAGAGATTTATCTTATCATAAAGATCCCATTCTAACCAATTCATCTTATCTTAAAAGACTCTCTCTTATCCTAGTAGATTCATCTTACCATGAAAGATTCGTTTTATCCTAACCACTATATTTATCTGATCCTAAAGTAACCACCGGGACCTAATCCAAAATAATGAGATCTTAACTAGTTTAATCTAGTCGTACCAACCTAATCTAGATTCTATCTAATCTATTATGATCTAATCTAGAGTAAGTTACTTAATGCTGGTACAAAGGATTAAGCCATACTCCAAATCCACTTAAGCTTAAACTGGTGACCTAGATCAACTCGGCCATACCCAACAACTTGACCTACATAACAGATCTATCTTAGCCTCTTGTCCCAAACCCGGATGGAGACACCAAAGAGCAAGGAGGAGATCAACCTCGACATGGAAGAATAGGAGTCAAATTAGATCTCGAGATGAATCAAGATTTAAACGTTTCAGATGAAGTTTTTTTTCTCGTCATAATCTTTCTTACCTCGACCTGTCCAGCTTATATCCTGCATAATAAGTAGCTGAGTATCTATGCTCTCCTAATCACCCACTATTGACTAAAAAAGGGCAAGACTCTGGATTTTCGAACCAATTATAGACTAAAAGCTGAATTACAAACCAATCCATCTGTGTCCCTTTTCTTACAAATCTCGAGGACAACATTTCTGTTAAGGGGGGTAGGATTTGTAAAGCCCAAAATTGGTAGGAGAAAAAAATAATAATGATGATGAAATAATTAAATAAATATATTTAAGATAGTGTTTTAGGGACTTTTGAAACCTTTGGATATTATTGGGTTTCTCATGCTTTTGAATGTTCAATTGAATAGAAATAAACTAGCCAAATAACAAAATAAAGAAATATAGAATTATGTACCTCATGATGGAGTTCTTGCATTTTTACCTTTGTGCTCAAAATTTTGAGACAAGCTTAAGTTTGAAAAGTAGAACTTGTAGCACCCAAAAATATTATTTTGGATTTCTAATAGAATGATACGAAGATTTGAAACATGATATTCTTTATATGACCTTTTAAGTCATATCTTCTTAAATAGATATAACTAAATACTAAAAGATTTAATGATATATATAAATTAAGTTATTCTTTTTAGATAAAATGTTAGAAATGTTATCTGAAATAACTATTAATAAATTGGTACAATAGAAATTAATTCATTACAATATATATTTGGTGGGTATAAAATATACACTTGGAAGAAGTTGCTTAAAATAAATAAAGCAAGGAAAATATATATATAATAAAAATAAAAAAAAATGTTGCATCATGCTGGATATTTTGTTTGTGCATGAAAACCTTAACTCTAAGTTTGGATTACAAATTCGAATTTGGAATGGAAAATAAAACTAGAAATGAAATCTAAAAAAGGATAAAAAGAAAAAGAAACCACCCAGTCGCGCTTAGGCCAATTCTACCCTAATCGGCCCACTGTATTCCCGTGGCGGCCTAGGTAGCTGACCGGTGCCGACACATGGGCCCCAGACACCAGCGTCGGCCGCGTGGTTGGCTCACTGACACCGTGGACCCCGATGACCAGGTCTGTCTTCTCCAAAGTACGCGTGTGTTGGGTCATGCCACCGGAATCGCCGACGTCGTAATTTTCGTGCGCAAGCCTCGCAACAGACTCCGCGTCGCCCCCAATCTCCTCGGCGGACTCGCTCTAGCCCTATAAAACAATTACGGGTTTCCCCCTCCATCTCCCACCTGGATCCGATGCAACAGACTGCAAATCCTCCGCCAGGAATCTCGCCGCTATCTCACCCAACTTCATCTCCTTTCCCTGGCTCGAACTTCGCCTTTGGAGTATAAATCGCATGCACCTGTGACCCCATTGCTGTGCGCGGTCAATCGGGACCGTGAGAAAGTCGGGGCCCCTTCGCCGACGATGCAGAGAATCGCAAGCGGGGTTAGGGGGAGAGCCACGCTGCGAGGGCTACTTCGCCATGGTGCAGGGAGAGGAATCGAGCGCCACCACCATGAACTCGTGCCTTCATCAACTCTAAGAGTCCTAGGGTGTGGTCAACAAGGTTAACCGATGCATGCCGCACACGCATGTGGCTTCATCACGAGTGCTCAGAGATCGGTGTGCTGTTGATGCCTCACCGGAGTCCTGGGGCCCTGGCCAATCCGCGCCGCACCGTGGGCAAGGCAGTCAGTTACGCAACTCATGGTGAGATTACTTCTCCCAGGTTACGTATTTCCTCTGCTACATGTAGCAACGTTCGGGGTGAGAAACGGACCTCTGGAGCTTGTTTGGGCGTTGCGCCAGCGAACTCCTCGCCATGGGCGTGTGCCACCGCCGTCTCTAGCTGGAGGTGGGGGAAGACACAGCGTGGTCGCTGATCTTGAAACGAGCGGCTGTGATTAAAACCTGTAACCCCCCATCGCTAGTGTATTCTGTGCCGTGTATCTCAGATCCGTGGGTCAGGATGGGGTCTCGTTCACGTTAAATCCTAAGTGTAGGATCTTGATCCAACAGCCAGGGCTGCGTACCGGTTCGTTGAAGTGATGATTTAATCTGGGCCACGTGTTTGAGATCTAAAAGCTCATGTTTGTGCGTACCCCTTCACCGTGGTGTTTTTGTTAAGAAGCCCTTGATGTTCATTAAAATCAACCTGCCATCCACGCAGGGTGAATATGAGTCTGGCGAAAACTTCTGGATTTGCCCCCGGATGTGGCGGAACCTCCCAAGTTATTGGGCCCACATGCACATGTCCTTGTCTCGAAGACCTCAGACGGCTATGCATGTGCACCAGATAACTTAACAGGATCCGTCTGAGTGTCCCAAGGACATTGGATAAACCACTTACAACCAGAACCGCGAGATTAAGTAATACAAATCACACACATTAACATTTTTGTAGCGGAAATCTTATTACCAAATTTTACAAGTAACAAAAATTTTACATTATTTTATCGGAGTGATTACAAAAGTATAGGTTTGAAATATATGCTAGCTCAAATGACCATCCTCAATAAGAAGTATAGAAGGAGTACTTAGACTTATATGAAGGCCGAGCCCACCGGCACTTAACACCATCAACAGCAGCACAAAGTTAGAACCTGAAAAACAACAGGGAATAAAACCCTGAGTATGGAATTACTCAGCAAGACTTACCCGACTAAAGAAAAGACTCTCAACGGTATGCTGGCTAGAGGGAGTCAAAGTATGGCTTATCAAGAATCAAAGACTATGTTTTGCAGAAAAGCTTACTACGAGTAGATCCTTAAAATCCAATTTTACTTGTCAGGTTAAGTAAAGTTACCTGTAGCTAGAGTTCTTTCTACCCTAGTTCAAACACTTGGGCTATACTAGCCGTCTTTTCATCATCCCTTTAGTTCACTGGATTGCTACGTGTAGGGCAGTGGCCAAGTCTTCATAACCGCGAAGGTACGGCAATCCGAATCGATTATACTTAGAAGAGGATCTCCAATCACATGACATATGTAGCACTTAAACCCTTGCATATGTTAACTCGCCACCGGGTTTCTTAAGACCAGATCAGGTTCACGCCAACCGAGAGCACAGATACACCACCGTCCAGCCTCTTGCCACGGAGGGTACACGCTACTCTCGCCATCTCTCCACTCCCATTGCGTGGTATCTTATTCTGGTATTAGTCTGCCCGAGGCAAAGCTTACCCATGATGAGGCATGTGACCAGTTAAAGGGTCCTCGATCAGCAAGCCTACATCGGCACAGTCCTTAATCGACTCAGACGGAGACACTACACCGAGACTCCCTTCTCGTGTAAGTCAACCGCTCGGTCTCAGCTTTATTATTTTCAACCCAAAGTTTGGTACTTGGCAGAGGTACATCTTTTCCGATGTTGAACCCATCAAGGCCTTTGACAGATCCACCATCAAGTTTTTCTTTTTGAAAACATTCCCACCCACTGAAGCATCACCTTTGTTTTAAAACAAAACATTTTGTTTACTAAAGCAAGGCTAAGCATCAAAAATCCTTTTTATAAAAGGGTGTCAAGGAAGGGTATTCAATTTTCCAAGGAAGGGAATGCATCAATAGTTTTAGCACACAACTCCTATCACCTAATGCATCAAACAAGGTGATAAAGATTTTAAAACACAAGGAGGTGGCAAATGCACCAGGGCTTGCCTGAATAACACTAGGTTAGTGTTTGTTAGGTGATGTCCGCTTGACGAGTATCCCTCAACCGAGCACTTGCTTGATTTAACCATCTTCAGGTTGGTCCATCAGCTTCATCCAGCGAATTAGCCCACGCTTGGGGTCGACTTGGGTCGTCTTCCGCATCACGCGATTAATTATCGTACCTCATGAGATGCATGATGCACATGTATGAGCACGAGTATACATAGTATGAGATAAATAATCTACGCTAAAGAGGATGAAACACTTAAAATCAAGCAATAAGCATTAGGGCTGGAAAATTAGCTCGAGGCTCGCGAGCCGGCTCGAGCTCGGAGCGGCTCGGCTCGGCTCGAAGCGGCTCGTGAGCCTCGAACGAGCCGAGCCGAGCCCCTTCTTCGAGCTCGTTTTT
The DNA here is from genome assembly GCA_029449295.1 of Zea luxurians. Lineage (NCBI taxonomy): Eukaryota > Viridiplantae > Streptophyta > Magnoliopsida > Poales > Poaceae > Zea > Zea luxurians. The sequence continues at coordinate 321,055 of JAOPSE010000051.1, forward strand.
GCAGCAAGCCGAGCCGAGCCGGCTCGTTCCAGCTCACGAGCCGGCTCGCGAGCCTTGCAAAAATGATCAATTTATGGAATAATAATGAATATTAGATAATTTTATGGATAATAGCTCATTTTTAGTCTTTGATGATGAATATATTACAAGTTATAATTTAATTTACTCATAATGTAGAATGATGATTCTATATTTCATATTTATATAATGTTAATTCACCAAATAATGCAACGATAAGTATCAGAATATGGCTCGCGAGCCGAGCCGAGCCGGCTCGCGAGCCAAGGTCGAGCCGAGCCGAGCCTCTTTCGCCAGCTCGTGGAATGGACGAGCCGAGCCGAGCCGAGCTCGTTCAGGCACCGAGCCGCACCGAGCCGAGCCGAGCTCGGGTCGGCTCGTTTCCAGCCCTAATAAGCATCATGGATATCACAGCATGGCATCGACTACATCCATTAACCAAATTGATAATAACACTAGAAAATCTATTTTTTATTCCTAGCTTTTTATTAACTCTTTAAACTGTGTATCTTAATTACTTGATTTACCGATTTATCTAAATCAATCATCACAATATACGCATGCTAAATTAATAACATTTATTGAGACCAATAATTCTATTTACTCTATTTACAGACCTAGTTAACGGGAATACGGATCAAATTACCCTGACTAATTCGACGCGATAGTCGCAAGCACGACGACGGTTTCCGGTCGACGTCATCCAGGGGTCTTCTTTCTTCGGTAATCAATTGCTGAAGATCTTCTCCTCGGCTGAATAATTTTGATGAATCGAACTTGAGTCACGCAGGATGTTCGAGCTTTTTGTTGCGCACTTGGTGAACACCAAGCTGCTGGCTCCGTCTTCACCCGACTCTTGAGATTTCTTGTTGATGCGTGGAACGACGACGAGATTGTGTCTGGAGCGAGCTGGAAGGGACATGATCTAGTGAGGGCTCTGACGACGACGAAGTCACGAGCAAGGGAGGACGGGTTCAACAGCTCAACGACAAACACGAGCACGCGTGAAGCCCGATGGACGAAGAGCGAGCGCGATGCAGTAACAATGACCAGACGTGCGAGCATTAACGCGAGCTAGTGGCAAGCACGAATGATGAGGTACAACTGATAACACTCGGCGAGCACGCAACAAGGCATATAACAGCGACGACAGTCGAATCGACAATAGAGTGTTGGCGAACTCAACGAACACGACCATGGTCGTGTGCTGACGTGGATAGGATAATGATAGCTAACAAGTTGGAGTACCAGCGAGTAGCCGACGCGGGTGAGCAAAACAGGCAGGACACCGGACGTCGCGGCGAGCTAGAAAAAGATTCGGCGCGTGAGCTCAACGCGCATGACTTTCGTTTCATTGCTCGACGCAGACGCATGGACAGACGGTAAGCAAGGACACGCGATAAAAATCCCGGGCGGGATGCAAGGGACTTTGCAATGGGCTGTGAGGCTCGACGGTGAATGACGTGACGACGAACGACGGCGAACGACGCGGTTGGGAATTAAAGTCGAGCGAAGAAAATTCGCGCGGCTTGCGACTAGAAGGAATTGGGAAGCCACGGCGCTGGAGGAACCTCATGGCACACAAACACCAGGGAACTCGACGGCGACGCGTGCGCAAGGAGACACGCGCGCGCAGGAAATTCACGGCGTGGCGGTCAGGGAGCTCGACTGGGCGAGCAGCAGGGAGCAAGGCGAGCTAGAGACAGCCGAGCCAGGCGCGCGGCGCTGGCAGTTCGGTGTGGCGAGCTGAGGGTGTTCGACGACCATGGCAACTGACGCGCGCGGCGCTGGGTGAGATCCAAGCTGGAGAAACGCCGAGCAGAGGACTGGAGCAGGAGCCTTCTCGGCGAGTAGAGGGACACGCGCAGGAGCTGGGAGCTGAGCGAGCCAGACGCGCGGCGCAGGGAGGAAGAGGCTCTACGCGCAACGCCGGGAAGAAGAAGTGTAGCAACCTAGGGCTACGGCAAGGGAGAACGAGAAGGGAGAAGGAAGGGGAGCAATCAGCAGTGCACAGGAACAGAGGACCACGCGCGGCCATGGGCATCGGGAGGAGCCGAGCGCCATGGGAGTGGCAGAGATAGGGGCGAGCAGGCACAGGATTCTCGAGCGCGCGCAACAGGGAGAGAGACGGGCTGAGGGGAGGAGATGGAGTAGGGAACCGAGCATACGCCAGGGCGTTGGGGCGAGCAGGGAGAGGGGGAGATCCGGCTGGGTAGAGCTCGACCAGACGGTTGCCATGGCTGGACGCGAGCAGATGAGGGAGATGGGCGCCGGAGAGAGAGAGCGCGATGGAAAACCAAATGCCAGGAAGCTACATGCCTGCGGCAGGGGAAGGAAGACGTAGGGTGCTGTGGCCCTGGGCGAGCAGGGGGAACGGGGAGAAGAGAGCAGGCATGGCGAGCAAGCAGGAGCAACGCGCGTGGAGAAAAAGAGCTGTAGCGACGGGATTTGAAGAATCCAGGGGCGGCGGCGATAGAAAAATCCTAGGGGACGGCGGCATCAGATAAGATCGGCTGTAGATTTTTTTTGATTTCTTTTCTTCATTTTTCTTTACAGAAAATCGCAGATATTTTTGGATCGAGATTTTTAGTTACAACTAAATGATCGATAATACTTGCGACATGGTTTGTTTTAATCGAAACTAAATCGGATTCATCTGAATCTTATTTATTTTGGCGAAACAAATTTCAGATGTCCGGGTTTTGGTATTAGGATTTAGGCGTGGTCTAATTTAGTCGGACCAAAATTTTATTGGTGACGATAAATGAGAACAAATTGAATTAACTAATTCTGGCTCTGATAACTTGTTCCGAAAACTTTATTCATCAAATTCTAAATAAATTTGTTCGGGATAAAATCATCTCAGTGGGTCGAGTTTCCGAATTCGTATTTGCCGCGAGCGATGAATTTTTAAATACTCACCGGACGCACCGATTTTCAAGTACACGATGTTCCAAACATTATGAAAACTTTAGGAAGAGCCCGGATAGATAAAATAAAAACGATGCCGCACTCTCGACAGACGGAGCAGATGTGATATTAAAATCGCAATAGGCGAAGATGTTTAAAATGTTGGCATCTGTTTTATCCACTGATTACGTGCTTACATCCGTACTCGTTGTCGAGCGGAATATAAACACCTGGGGTGTTACAACCCTTCCCCCTTAAAAGAATCTCGTCCCGAGATTCGGAGCAAAAAACTTTTAAGAGTAGAGAAGCATGTAACCCATATCCATATCAGCGATAATCATGAGACGTTTCCAAACAAGGGCGAGTGTCTCAGGATGTCGTTTCTCTAGTGGACATAACATGTATTGTCTTAGGCTAATTTAGAGATGTCCAACAATAGAGACAATGTTTGCCAGAGGAACACATAAGGTTCCATGTGTGCAATTTGCTTTTTCTGATGACACTGTACTATCTGAGTCTGTTGAGCGAGCGGTAAATGCGCGACTTTACCCAAACAGAATCAGATGCACCATCTTGGGTAAAACACCCAGAACGAGGTTTACCAACAAGTGGTCGCGATAAGTTCATAGCACACGAGACGGGTGTGAATGTCGAATAACATCACATTTAACTCGTGGCTAGTCAGAAAATCCAAGTCCCTGAAAGGTGATATAGATTCGAGAAAATCACAAATGGAGGGATCTGTAGATGTGGACTTTACAACCAATCCATTTTAGCAAGCACTAATCATGGCTCGATTTGATCATACATGCTGGAAAAACACATGTGAAGCGATCGAGGCACGACTAGAGCGATGAATAGGTGGTTATTGGCCAACTTAATCTCAATTCTTATAAATACTTCCTTAAGATGGGTTGTACCAAAGTGAGTTTAGATAATTCGATAAAGCGATCTCTAAACTCAACCTTCGTTCATTGGGCAGTTACAAGTTAGTAAAAACTAACTTGTTGAACCACTTTTGATATTGGGCAAGTCCTCGCAGTACCATCGGTAAGCCAATGGTTGAGAATTCACTCAGGTCACCAGGTGATCATGCACTTGGGTAGAAATCCATTTGGTTAAATTGTTCATCCTTTTCTTCATGTGAGATGAATTATCCACTTGGGTTAGGGAATGCAGGGATTAAATAAGAGAGCGAATGAATAAACTCCTGCATCTCAGCAGCAGGGGAAAGTCAATCTCCATTTGAGAGCTAATTAGTTGTTTTCCAACACTAAAAAGCTCCAAGGCTTTACCTTTACACAAAGGATGTAAATGGAACTTATAGGAGTAGTCACTACCAAGATCAAAAGAAATAAGACCACACATGAAAGTGGTATGCCCTTTTGATCTGACGGAGATGACAGATGTTGCTTGGTCACTTCACAAACAACATAGAAATTGTTTCAAGGAAGAGGTCTACGGAGGATAACATATTGATATAATCTCATAATGGATTATGACTACTAGTTGTGATACTAGCGTGTGCCGAGTAGCGCAACCATGTGCGCACACATAGAAGGTCCTCGGTTTTGTCACGGCACCACTGGTTTTAGTCATAACACCATTATCAGATGTAACCAATAGGAAATCTTGCGCGACACAAATGAATTGGGCAAGGGTGACAATATACAAAGAGATACTCCACCTGTAAGGATGGTTAAAGTAGAAAGCCAAATAGATCATGGCCCGATGAAATGAACAAGGTATAGCCATAACCTAAATTTGTATGAGTTTGGTCATGGGGTGATAACAGAAAATTCAAGTTTGGGTCATGGTTCACTAAATAAGAACATGGCCTAATTTTGGGTTTAGGTAAACAAGTCACTAACCTTCTATCGACACATCAACTATAAGAGCAAGCACATATATGGCACCTAAATAGATTACCTAAAGAATGGAGGACACCTATTTCATCGAGGTTCATAATACACTATTACACCACATTATCTACAATCAATAGTTGCTGGAATAAAGATGAGAGAAGCATCTTGGGTGTATAGGTGACAAACATGATACAACAATCAGGATGCATGCTCGTCCTATTCGTCCTCACAAGTTTTTGCCAACATACTGTGGCAATAGCGTTCTATCTCGGTGGCATACTTATGACTCTCACGGTATTTTGCTAGTCGTCAGCTACACATATGTTTTCGAGGTTAGTGTACCTGCAGAAGATTCCATCACAGCCTAATTCCCAATGATGCAAGTCACACATGACAGTTTATCACAGTTTATACTCCATATATTGCTATATGGAGGCCAGCTCATCATTAAGCGTCGAGCCACACATAGGCGTCGTTGCCACACTTTAACCATAGGGCAACTCATTATGGTAACTCACCTTCTTACCTGAGCGTAGGTGCGTCGTTACAAGTACAATACACTTCTCAGTATTCCCATGTCTATATACCCCTACACACCCATGGGGTACTGAATCCCAAAAAAGTAATTACTCCACAACGCAGCTTTCATATATACATATGTGGAACATGTATATAATCAAGCGCCACAATTAAGCACTTCCCTAGGCCGATGGTTGTTCGGTCATGCTCTCACATCTCACCTTACCTTGAGCGTCGATCCATTCAAGACTGAATGGCCTCAAAAATAACAATACACATGTATACAATACCCCCGGTTGTGGGTTAGTGGTTTTGAACTAAGCCACCTGTTAGTCCTTAATTTAGGGCTTAACAGAGGATGTCGCTAGCCTTATAGTTTTTCAAAACTGTTTTTCAAAGCCAAACAATGTGTTTAGTTGAAAATAGGTTTTTCAAAACCAAAACTTTTGTTTTGAAAATACGTATGTGACAGTATATACTTAATCCTGTTCCGATACCAGCTGTGGCGGAACCTCCCAAGTTATTGGGCCCACATGCACCTGTCCTTGTCTCAAAGACCTCAGACGGCTATGCATGTGCACCAGATAACTTAACAGGATCCGTCTGAGTGTCCCAAGGACATCGGATAAACCACTTACAACCAGAACCGCGGGATTAAGTAATACAAATCACACACATCAACATTTTTGTAGCGGAAATCTTATTACCAAATTTTACAAGTTACAAAAATTTTACATTATTTTATCGGAGTGATTACAAAAGTATAGGTTTGAAATATATGCTAGATCAAATGACCATCCTCAATAAGAAGTATAGAAGGAGTACTTAGACTTATAAGAAGGCCGAGCCCACTAGCACTTAACACCATCAACAGCAGCACAAAGTTAGAACCTGAAAAACAACAGGGAATAAAACCCTGAGTATGGAATTACTCAGCAAGACTTACCCGACTAAAGAAAAGACTCTCAAGGGTATGATGGCTAGAGGGTGTCAAGGTATGGCTTATCAAGAATCAAAGACTTTGTTTTGTAGAAAAGCTTACTACGAGTGGATCCTTAAAATTCAATTTTACTTGTCAGGTTAAGTAAAGTTACCTGCATCTAGAGTTCTTTCTACCCTAGTTCAAACACTTGGCCTATACTAGCCGTCTTTTCATCATCCCTTTAGTTCACTGGATTGCTACGTGTAGGGCAGTGACCAAGTCTTCATAACCGCGAAGGTACGGCGATCCGAATCGATTATACTCAGCTAATGATCTCCAATCACACGACATATGTAGCACTTAACCCTTGCATATGTCAACTCGCCATCGGGGTTCTTAAGACCAGATCAGGTTCACGCCAACCGAGAGCACAGATACACCACCGTCCAGCCTCTTGCCACGGAGGGTACACGCTACTCTCGCCATCTCTCCACTCCCATTGCGTGGTATCTTATTCTGGTATTAGTCTGCCCGACGCAAAGCTTACCCATGAAGAGGCATGTGACCAGTTAAAGGGTCCTCGATCAGCAAGCCTACATCGGCACGGTCCTTAATCGACTCAGACGGAGACACTACACCCAGACTCCCTTCTCGTGCAAGTCAACCGCCCGGCCTCAGCTTTATTATTTTCAACCCAAAGTTTGGTACCTGGCAGAGGTACATCTTTTCCGATGTTGAACCCATCAAGGCCTTTGACAGATCCACCATCAAGTTTTTCTTTTTGAAAACATTCCCACCCACTGAAGCATCACCTTTGTTTTAAAACAAAACATTTTTGTTTACTAAAGCAAGGCTAAGCATCAAAAATCCTATTTTATAAAAGGGTGTCAAGGAAGGGTATTCAATTTTCCAAGGAAGGGAATGCATCAATAGTTTTAGCACACAACTCCTATCACCTAATGCATCAAACAAGGTGATGAAGATTTTAAAACACAAGGAGGTGGCAAATGCACCGGGGCTTGCCTGAATAACACTACGTTAGTGTTTGTTAGGCGATGTCCGCTTGACGAGTATCCCTCGACCAAGCACTTGCTTGATTTAACCATCTTCAGGTTGGTCCATCAGCTTCATCCTGTGGATTAGCCCGCGCTTGGGGTCGACTTGGATTGTCTTTCGCATCACGTGATTAATTATCGTACCTCATGAGATGCATGATGCACATGTATAAGCACGAGTATACATAGTACGAGATAAATAATCTACGCTAAAGAGGATGAAACACTTAAAATCAAGCAGTAAGCATCATGGATATCACAGCAGGGCATCGACTACATCCATTAACCAAATTGATAATAACACTAGAAAATCTATTTTTATTCCTAGCTTTTTATTAACTCTTTAAACTATGTATCTTAATTACTTGATTTACCGATTTATCTAAATCAATAATCACAATATACGCATGCTAAATTAATAACATTTATTGAGACCAATAATTCTATTTACTCTATTTATAGACCTAGTTAACGGGAATACGGATCAACTTACCCTAACTAATTTGACGCGATAGTCGCAAGCACGACGACGGTTTCCGGTCGACTTCATCTAGGGGCCTTCTTTTCTTCGGTAATCAATTGCTAAAGATCTTCTCCTCGGCTTAATAATTTTGACGAATCGAACTTGAGTCGCGCAGGATGTTCGAGCTTTTTGTTGCGCACTTGGTGAACACCAAGCTGCTGGCTCCGTCTTCACCCGACTCTTGAGATTTCTTGCTGACGCGCAGAACGACGACGAGATTGTGTCTGGAGCGAGCTAGAGGGGACATGAATCTAGTGAGGGCTCTGATGACGATGAAGTCACGAGCAAGGGAGGACGGGTTCAATAGCTCGACGACAAACGCGAGCACGCGTGAAGCCCGATGGACGAAGAGCGAGCGCGACGCAGTAACAACGAGCAGACGCGCGAGCGTTAACGCGAGCCAGCGGCAAGCACGAATGCTGAGGTACAACTGGCAACACTCGGCGAGCACGCAACAAGGCATATAACAGCGACGACAGTCGAATCAACAATAGAGTGTTGGCGAACTCGACGAATACGACCACGGTCGCATGCTGACGCGGATAGGATAACGATAGCTAACAAGTTGGAGTACCAGCGAGTAGCCGATGCGGGTGAGCAAAACAGGCAGGACACAGGACATCGCGGCGAGCTAGAAAAAGATTCGGCGCGCGAGCTCGACGCGCACGGACTTTTGTTTCGTTGTTCGACGCACGACGCATGGACAGACGGTAAGCAAGGACACGCGGTAAAAATCCTGGGCGGGACGCAGGGGACTTTGCGATGGGCAGTGAGGCTCGACGGCGAACGACTTGACGACGAACGACGGCGAACGACGAGGTTGGGAATTAAAGTTGAGCGAAGAAAATTCGCGCACGCGACTAGAAGGAATTGGGAAGCCACGGCGCTGGAGGAACCTCATGGCAAGCAAACACTAGGGAACTCGATGGCGACGTGTGCGCAAGGAGACACGCGCGCGCAGGAAAATTCACGGCGCGGCGGTCAGGGAGCTCGACCGGGCGAGCAGCGGGGAGCAAGGCGAGCTAGAGACGGCCGAGCCAGGCACACGGTGCTGGGCAGTTCGGCGCGGCGAGCTGAGGGTGTTCGGTGACCATGGCAACTAAGTGCGCGGCGCTGGGTGAGATCCGAGCCGGAGAAACGTCGAGCAGAGACTGGAGCAGGAGCCTTCTCGGCGAGCAGAGGGACGCGCGTAGGAGCTGGGAGCTAAGCGAGCCAGACGCGCGACGCAGGGAGGAAGAGGCTCTGCGTGCAACATCGGGAAGAAGAAGTGCAGGGACCTGGGGCTATGGCGAGGGAGAACGAGAAGGGAGAAGGAAGGGGAGCAATCAGCGGCGCACAGGAACAGAGGACCACGCGTGGCCATGGGCATCGGGAGGAGCCGAGCGCCATGGGAGCGGCAGAGATAGGGGCGAGCAGGCACAGGATGCTCGAGCGCGGGCAACACGGAGAGAGACGGGCTGAGGGAGGAGATGGAGTAGGGAACCGAGCAGACGCCAGGGCATTGGGGCGAGCAGGGAGAGGGGAGATCTGGCTGGGGCAAAGCTCGACCGGACGGCTGCCATGGCTAGACGTGAGCAGAGGAGGGAGATGGGCGCTGGAGAGAGAGAGCACGATGGAAAACCAAATGCCAGGAAGCTATGCACGTGCGGCAGGGGAAGGAAGACGCAGGGCGCTGTGGCCCTGGGCGAGCAGGGGGAACGGGGAGAGAGAGCAGGCATGGCTGAGCGAGCAGGAGCAACGCGCGTGGAGAAGAAGAGCTGTAGCGATGGGATTTGAAGAATCCAGGGGCGGCGGAGACAAAAAAAATCCCAGGGCGGCATCGGATGAGATCGGCTGTAGATTTTTTTTGATTTTCTTTTCTTCATTTTTCTTTACAGAAAATCGCAGATATTTTTGGATCGAGATTTTTAATTACAACTAAATGGTCGATAATACTTGCGACATGGTTTGCTTTAATCGAAACAAAATCGGATTCATCTGAATCTTATTTATTTTAGCGAAACAAATTTCAGACGTCCGGGTTTTGGTATTAGGATTTGGGCGTGGTCTAATTTAGTCAGACCAAAATTTTATTGGTGACGATAAATGAGACAAATTGAATTAACTGATTTTGGCTCTGGTAACTTGTTCCGAAAACTTTATTTGTCGAATTCTAAATAAATTTGTTCGGGATAAAATCATCTCAGTGGGTCGAGTTTCCGAATTCGTGTTCGCGCGAGCGATGAATTTTTAAATACTCACCGGACGCACCGATTTTTGGTACACGACGTTCCGAACATTATGAAAACTTTAGGAAGAGCCCGGATAGATAAAAATAAAAATGATGTCGCACTCGCAACAGATGGAACAGATGCGATAGTAAAATCGCAATAGGCAAAGATGTTTAAAATGTTGGCATCCGTTTTATCCACTGATTACGTGCTTACATCCGTACTCGTTGTCGAGCGGAATATAAATACCTGGGTGTTACACCGGAGTTTTGTAATTAGTGCTCGGTCCAGAGAATAATGAAAATGGATAATTAATTGCAGAATTTGATTTTTAATACAAAAATAATTCTAGAAACTTGTGAAATTCATAGTTAATTTATTTTAACTCCAAATTGAGTCATTCCAGTCGCAATAATTTTATATTAATATTGTTTATCACCTAGTACCTTTGTTTAACCATTAAACTTAGATTAAATGTTTTATTCGAATTAATCTATTCTAGGTGCTAGATAATTTTAGAAATTCATAACTCAATAACCGTAACTCCGTTTTGATCTATTCTAGTTGCATTAGTCTCACAATAATATTTATTATCATCTGGTAACTTTGTTTTGTCATGAGATATAGGTTAAAATGTTGCACTTAGTCTATTATATATTTAACCACGTGGATCTTCGGAAAACCATAGCTTCTTAGCCATAACTCCGATTATAGTGCTTCTCAAACCCATGATCTCGTAGCAACACATAGATTATTATTATACAGTTTTATGTTTGGTGTGATGTTAATTTTGTCTATACCATGTTTGTTTGTATTGCTACGACTAGCGTGAGGTCACAAGTCACCTGAAGATCATCATGGTACCTGGAATCTCAAGTCCCAGGCAAGTTGTGCCCTTGATCACTTCTTTTTACCCAGTCATGTTCTGATTAATCATAATGATCTGCATAGGTTAATTTTGATGGGACCTAATAGGATACCCTAGTTTGACTATCTTTATACATTGTTTACCACTGAATCTTTGGGTAGTACCTGCTATTGCTTTATGTGGATTGGGTATAGAGATACATTTTATTCATGATTATCTTTTATTATCAGTTGTTATTTATTGTTCATGATAAGATCATTATGTTAATTGGAACATGGAGAACCACACGGGAAAATAGTGCTACCACAAGGGTTTAATGGGACGCCCTTGGCTGACTAACTAGGAAAGCTAGTGGAGGACTACCTTACCCAAAAGGGGCAAGGGCAATAGGGGAGTGGTCAGTGTAGGGATGTCCTCGGGTTGATTTTGATGCGATGGCAGTCAAACGAGGGATTCCTGCATTGGAGCTTCCCATAAACTGTAGCGGGTTTTCTAAAGCTAGTGGAACTTTGTAAAGGCCTCGTAGTGTTACCCTGCCTCGCCTCCTCGATAGAGGTGTACGGGATTGGCCGTCTCTTGGCAGATGGGTAACATGACTTGTGGGTAAAGATGCGCAACCTCTGCAGAGTGTAAAACTGGTATACTAGCCGTGCTCACGGTCAAGAGCAGCTCGGACACTCACATGATTAATTTATGGAACTAAATTCAATTTGTCATATGCATTGCATCGCTGGTGATGTTGTTGTTACTTTTGTTCTACTATTTAATTGGGTTGGTATTTACTTATACTTAGTAATTGCTAATAAAATTTTGACCAACTTTAAAAGCAATGCTCAGCTCTAACCATCCTCTTTGGTAAGCCTTACACTTCACGTGAGCTCCCACCTTTGGCGAGTTCATGCACATTATTCCCACAACTTGTTGAGCTATGAACGTATGTGAGCTCACTCTTGCTGTGTCACACCCCCCACAGGTCAAGAGCAGGTACTATAGGATGAGGCGCTTGGAGGATGCTGTGACGAGTTCGTGAGATGTTTAGGCCGTCCTCTCCCAGTCAACTTTGGGTTGCTGGACCGTTGTCTCCTTATAATGTAATTATTTATTTTGTATAGAACTCCTGTTATATAGTAAAGATGTGACATTCGATCCTGTACCATGATTCATCATATGTGTGAGACTTGGTCCCAGCACACCTAGTGATTATGTTCGCGCCCGGGTCTTGGTGCCCCAAAACCCGGGTGTGACACCAAGACGCTTGCGAAGATGAAACTCTCAGCAAGAGACATCGCAACGAATAGCCCACTCCCGAAGGCACCCTACGCACCTGCAGCTCCGGAGGACAACCACAAGTACCACCCCTAGGCTTCGCTCCACCAGAGGGCAAAGATGCAACAGAGGACAGCAAAGTCATCAACGTCTCAGCCGAAGAACAGCTACAGCTACGGGCCCTGCGCATCAAGAACCACAACCTTCAAAAGCAGAAAGACATCCTCGAGGCAAAGCACCAACGTGTCATCGCACAAGCCAAGGTGCGCCAGATGATACGAGACGAGGAGCAGAGAGCCCGGGAACTCGAGCAAGAGATTGCACTGATGCAGAGCGAAGGCCAGCACGATCTGCAGCACGGCCCGCCCCTCCAACAGCGCGCGCCAATCGGAGACTTATTCATACCCCAGCGCGGACCCTTCATCCCGCATGCTACAGCTTCCCAAGGCATCAACTACCTTGATGAGCGAAGCCCCCTGGCTCCGCAACTCCAAGTGTCACCACGGCCCACCAATTTCATGGCAAGGACCTACCCCATGTACAACGGTAGCACCGACCCAGCACAATATATCATGAGCTATCAAGTCTCCATCGCGTCATCCGGAGGGGACGACGCCACAATGGCCAAGTCTTTCATCATCGCCCTCGAGGGTCCGGCCTTGACCTGGTACACTAGGTTGCCCCCATTGTCCATCGACTCCTGGAAAGGACTCCGAGACAAGTTTCTACTCAACTTCCAAGGGTACCGACCTAACACCGATGCTTTGGCCAAGCTATCACTCTGCAAACAGCAAGAGAAGGAAACCCTACGGGAGTACTACCGCAAGTTCCTAACTCTCAAGTCCCAACTGCCTTCGGTCGACGACCACATTGCCATACACTACGCCATCAATGGCCTTCGGGCTGACGTCGTATACAGTCACTGCATCAGGGACCCACCCAAAAATCTCCAAGAGCTCTATCAGCTGTTCGAGAAGTATGCCAGATCCAAAGAGCTCCATCAGCACAAGGTCGAGTCTCAGAGAAAGCCCAAGGAACCTCTGCAGTCCAGCCGAACCTGGACAAGGCCTTTGCAGTCAGACTCCGGACGGGACAGCCGCAGTCAGCAGCAGGTGCACAACATAGCCAACCTGCATCCCGCCGGCGAGGCCACTCGCCGTCAAGAATATCCCCCTAGGGTCGCAGCAATGGCACGCAAGGCCGGGGCCGGGGACGGGCGCACCAACCGCGCAGATATTACTGCTGTTTCATGGCGAAGACTGCGCATCCAACAAGGGATTGCCCAGAAACAAAGGCCACCAAGGACAGGATGTCTCGAGCACAACCAGCCAACAACCAGAGAGTTGTCGCGCACACATATCACCACCAACACCCACAACCATACAACAACGGCCACGTCCAGCACCCACCCAACCACGCATATCCACACCATCAAGAAGTACAAATCATCCCACCCCGCCCCGCCCCCGCCTCCGCAACACCAGAACCCACACCACCAAAATTACCCCCAGGCACCAAAGCAGGAAGACTTCGCAGATCAGCCGTATCGTGGAGTCATTCACATGATCACCGGAGGGTCCAACATCGACTTTGAGACGAAGCAGCAAAAGAGGGATCACTACCGGAGTGTCAACCATGTCGCCCTCGCCGGCCCAGTGGTACAAACGAGGTGGTCACATGTGCCACTGACTTTCGACGCCAGAGTCGTTGATCTGCGCAGTGCACCCCACGTCGACGCCATGGTAATCAACTACAGCGTCGCAGGCTGGGACCTGCACAAAGTCCTAGTCAACAACGGCAGCCAAGCGGACATCATCTTCTTGCACGCCTTCGACCGCATGGGCATCAGCCATAGCTTACTCAAGCCTTCGGACAACCCCCTATATGGCTTCGGCGGCAAGGGCACTTTCCCCGTGGGCAAGATAGAACTACCCCTATCATTCGGCGTAGCACCCAACGCGCGAAGCGAGCAGGTCACCTTTGACATCGTCGACATGGTCTATCCTTACAATGCCATAATGGGTCAGGGCTCCATCAATAAATTTGAAGTGGCCATTCACAGATTGTATCTCTGCATGAAAATTCCGGGCCCGCAAGGCATGATAACGGTTTATGGCAACCAATAGAGTGCGTGTAACATTGAGAGAGACTTCATTCCAAGTCAACGGAACGTACACTGCCTTGCAACATAGCGTGAAGTCTCTGAGGCGACCCACCTAGCCGCCGACGAAAAAGCAAAAGCACAGCTGCAGAGCAACGACGGAACGAAGACAGTTCCCCTCGACCCAGCAACGCCCAAGCAAACGGTCGTCATAAGCGAAGACCTGACTTTGCAAGACGAGGAGAAACTCATCTCCTGTCTCTCCAGAAACAAAGACGTCTTCGCCTGGTCCGCCCTCGAGCTGGTCGGAGTCAGCCGCACCGTCATCGAGCACAGTCTGGGCATCGACCCTTCGGTGCGCCCAAAAAAGCAGCGGTTGCGCAAAATGTCCGACGAAAAAAACAGAAGCCGCCAAAGTTGAAGTGCACCGCCTGCTGGAGACCAATTTCATCGAACCAATCGCCTACCCTACGTGGCTCGCCAACGTAGTCATGGTACAAAAGAAAAACGGCAAGTGGTGCATGTGCATCGATTTCACCAGCCTCAATAAGGCTTGTGCCAAGGACAATTTCCCGCTGCCACGGATCGACAAGATAGTCGATAGTGTAGCCGGATGCGAAGTCATGTCACTTCTTGACTACTTCTCCGGCTACCACCAGATATACATGAAGGAGGACAAGGCTAGCACCAGTTTCATCACACCCTTCAGCATGTACTGCTTCATCAGGATGCTGGAGGGACTAAAGAACGCTGGGTCAACCTTCTCTCGCCTCACCAAGACGGTGCTCGAGAGACAAGTGGGCCACAACATTTTCACATACGTAGACGACATCGTTGTCGCAAGCAAAAATAAAGAAGATCACCTAGCTGACCTCGCAGAGACGTTCGCAAACATGCGGGACGCACGACTTCGCCTCAACCCTGAGAAGTGCGTCTTCGGAGTTCGCCAGGGGAAGATACTGGGCTACCTAGTGTCGCACCGCGGGATCAAGGCCAACCCGACCAAGATTCAGGCAATCATCAACATGTCACCCCCGCAGTCAACCAGGGACGTCCAGCGTCTGACAAGCAGACTAGCCGCCCTCAATAGATTCATTTCCAAATCCACAGAGCGGAGTCTACCCTTCCTCAAGACACTGTGTGGTGCGAAAGACTTCACGTGGGGACTAGAACAAGTAGCAGCCTTCACATCACTCAAGCAACACCTGTCAGACTTGGCAATTCTCACCAGTCCAGACCCTCGCTGCCTCTGCTGCTCTACATCGCAGCCTCACCAAATGCAGTCAGTGCAGCCCTAGTCCAAGAACAAGACAGAGAGGGCACGACCCGGTAGTGTCTAGTCTACTATGTCTCCGAAGTCCTCACGGCCTCCAAGTGCAACATGACCGAATTGAAAAAAAATCTCTTACGCAATCGTCATGGCATCACGCAAGCTGCGCCACTACTTCGAGGCATTGAAAGTGTGGGTCACCTCGGATAGGGGACTGGGAGAACTATTCAGAAACCCGGAGGCATCCGTCCGAATCGCCAAATGGGCAGCCGAATTCTCTGGGTACCACATCACTTTCGAACCCAGAACAGCAATCAAGTCGCAGGTCCTGGCAGACTTCATCGTCGACTGGACTGGGCCGACACGGCAACAAGAAGAACCTCCAGAGAAGGTGTGGACCATCCACTGCAACGGTGCATGGTGCCACACGGGGGCAGGCGCAGCTGCAATTATCACGTCACCCACAGGCGTCAAGCATAGATACGTAGCACGCCTTAGCTTCGCCTTAGAATCTGACAGATGCACAAACAACATAGCAGAATACGAAGCCGTCATCCTGGGCCTTCGCAAGCTGAGAGCGCTCGGTGTCACCACCTGCATAATCAAGACAGATTCCAAGGTAGTCGCCGGCCAGGTCAAAAAAGAATATTCAGCAAAAGACCCCGCCCTCATGCAATATCTCACGGCTATTCGTAGTCTCGAGAGACAATTCAAGGGCTTCACCTTACAGCATGTGGACCGTGCTAGGAACGAAGAGGCCGACGTGTTGGCTAAGGCAGCAGCTAGAGGCGAGACCTTGCTCTCCGACGTGTTCTACCACGTCATTGGCACACCAGCCGTCCACAACCCAGAGGGCTTACAAGTAACCAATGACGCCGAAGGCCATCGCATCGTCAACCTCATTATGACTGAAGACTGGTGGGCCCTAATAACCCTGTTTCTGCAAGGATATCACCACCCAAGCGACGTCAATGAGGCCAAGCGCCTCAAGCACCAAAGTCGGGACTTCGTACTAACCGGGGGCCAGCTATACAAGAAAGGGATCAGTCAACCCATGCTAAAATGCTTCACCAAAACCGAAGGCATTCAAATCCTTCGCGAAGTCCATAGCGGAACTTGCGGCTCCCACTCAGGGCCCCTATTTCGCCACCTGTGAAGGCCCTAAGTCTTCGGTAGCTGGTTCGGCCACCACCTTCGAGGCGTCCGCACCCGTCAGCGCAGTGGCCGATGCGGGGTCTTTGCCAGCTCCAGTCGGTGCGGGGGTCGCTGAGGGGCCCTCGGATGGCAGCACGCTGTCTAGATCACCAAGATCCTCAACCTCTTCGTCATGCGCCATCTACAACAATAGCACATCCATTCAGCAAACCACACACAACTACACAAACAATCACACCAATGCACCTTTACCTAATCCATCGCCCGGTCAGACCTCTCCCGGACGGTCTCTCAGCCGTGAGGGCCCCACATCCTATCAAAAAGTCTCGGACGGTCTCTCGACCCGGAAGATTTTGCGCTCGAAGCCTTCGTCAGACTGGTCGAAGGCCTTGAAGTGCCCGCACCCCTCGCGGGACAAGGCATTCATGGCCCCCTCACAGGTGACGAGGGAGGCGAAGGACATGAGGCCCGTTACAATGGTTGGGAGCACCTCCAGCTCCTCCTGTAGCCATCTAAGAAAGCGGAGGCCCACCTCCTGACCGGGCGCTTCGAAGGGCGCGGTCCGCGCACCTAGCTCCCGGTACGCATCCACAAGCTGCGTATGCGTCCGCTCGAACTCCGCGCGCGTCGAGGCCTCCGTCTTGTCTAGGCGGTCACACAGGCTGCCGAGCCTCGTCTCCATCTCCTCGGCGCATTGGCGGGCGAGACTGGCCTCCACCCGCGCAAGCTTGGCCTCGGCTTGCGTAGACTGCGCCTCAGCACAAGCTTTGTTTGCGTCCCTCCTCTCCTCTGCCAACCAACTCCTGAGATCCTCCTTCTCGGCCTCCACAGCCACTAGCCTGCGGCTCTTGTTTTCCGCAGCCGACTTATCTCGAACAGTATCCACATGCTGCGCTCGAAGGTGCTCGATCCTACCCTCGAGTCGTTGCCTCTCAGCAGCGAACTCCGAAGACAAGGCGCCCGACGCAACATGGTCGGTGAAGGCGGCCGCCTACCGCGGAAAAATCATTAGATTCGCAACCTCATCAAAACAACGCACCAACGAAGTCTAAGACGACTTACATGCTTCAGCTGCTGGGACACAAAGCCGGTCACGTCCCTAGCGGTGGCGGCTGACGAAATCTCATCGCTAGCGTAGAATTTGGACCATGGGTCCTACGAAGTGCCCTTCGCTCCAACCGCCACCGCAGGCGAAGTGGCCGCCACCGGAGATGGGACAATAGCCAGCTGCCCCGCATCCAACCCTGGACCATAACCTTGTTCAAGACCCAACCCTAAAAAAAACTCACCAACGAGGTAGTCATCCATGCAGATGTCCGTATCAAAGTCGGCACCACCCGCCACCGCTTCGTTGGTGCACACTGGCGATGGCGGCCTTCGCTCCTTCGCGGGTTCAGTCGAGGGCGGCTTGCCTGCGCCAGAAAAGGCAGCCCTCGAACCCGCCGAAGACTTGCTGGGCCCAGGGACGGAAGGCTTCACTGCCGGCGGTGGTTTGCTGCCGCCAGGGGTGGCGGACTTCGCGCCTCCCCACGCCCGCTTCACCTCGCGCATAGGGTCCCCGACCCTGGTGATTGCCCAGCGCTTCCGCGCCGCATCTTGACGATCCTTGTCCATCACTGCTGATACAACAGCAACAATATTCCGCCCATAAGGAAAAATCTTCAATTCATGGGCCATATGAGACGTAAACATGTCCTCACCGGTCGCGCGGGGAATCAGAACGTTCCTTGGCCATCGACCCCCGGTAACCTTCAGCATTCGCGCCGAAGACTCCCGGAGCTCGGGCGAAGACATCCTTCCCCCGAGGGCCGCGCAAGTCCCATCAACTCCACAGCAAAACGGTTAGAGACCCCCCCCCCCACTGCAGTACCTATTTTTCTCTTCTTAGTGGCCGGGGCAGCCTCCCGCAAAGGGCCTTCCTCAGCCACGGCCACCGGTTTTTTCCCACGGCGATCAACAGCTGTAGCAGCATCATCTCTAGGGTAACCACCATATGGCAAACGATTTAACTCGAAGACCCGATTCAAGCGAACATTGGACCCGCGGATATCCCAACTCCGCAGACTCTCTGTCCTCGGTGCGTACTGCCCCACAATCCTCATAGCCCCGTCCTCCACTTCACGAACGAACGCGGCTGGGTCTCGGCTGCGCAGATCCAAAGAGAAGGCCGGACTTCACACCAGCTGCTGACCCAAATTAGGCATCTGGTGAGGGCATACTTCGCTCAGCACCCAGCCATGCGCCAGGGGCCACACTCCATAACCAATAAACTCCTTAACCAAATCGCGCCCGCTGCTCATGCGGGCAGCACCGAAGGGCCCCTTCGTCCTCATCATCCTCCGCCACCTCAAATTGTGGGAATGCCACATAACAATGGGAGCACATCACGACGCGGAGAGCCCTGGGAGGTCTTCGACTTCACTTCCTGAAACATAAAACCAATAATCCCACCAGTTGCCCCACTTATTGAGAGCACAGGGAACTAACTCCACGACTTCCGCCGAAGTTTTTCCAGTCCTCGGCGTGAAGGTGCATGATCCAAACTGTGCAATCTTGTTTCCAATCTTTCTCTTTTGCTAATGCAGACAGTAATTCTTGGCGAAGACCTCTACGGAAGACTGACCGCCATACGAAGTCACCACACAGACATACTTCGCCAGGGCCACCATGGCGTTAGGTGTCAACTGGTGGACCTGGACCTCAAACATCTGCAGGACCTCCGCCACAAAACAATGCGCAGGAAGGCGAAGCCAGCAACGAAGAATGCCTCAAACCACCACAACTCGCCCTCAGGCTCAGGAATTTCTTCCGCCCCCGGGATGCGCCCAACACCATCCCCAAAATACCCAAACTGCTGCATGTCCTGCACGCGAACCGAGGAAATCCTCGAAACACCAAACTCCACCGTGTGGCCCGGTTGTAACTCCACCGTCGCCACATCGCTCAATGTATCTTCGGATGACGAATCGGCCGCCGACGCATTTGCAGCAGATGAGGAAGAAAACAACATCGCTACGTACTGTCGGCGGTGGCGTGCGGTTTGCTTGACGCGGGTCAGATCTCTGATCCAGAGGACCCAGGAGGGCAGGCGAGCGGGCGAGCGGTTTCAAAAGTTTAGGGTTTTCTGGCGCACGCAAAGGTGAGAGTCAGCCCGCGTCGTGCCGCCCTTTTTATATACACGGCGCGACGCTTCGGGAAACCTGCAGTACAACAGTGCCACGTCCATCAAAGGTCACATCAAAAACCCCCCGGGGACCACTTCGAGCGAGGGCAATGTCTCCACCATCTAGTGACGTCTTCGGCACCAGATGACTTAGTCGAACTGGTCCCTCGGTGGGCAAATGTTGGGGCGAAGGCGAAGACGCTACCCTTCGCACGAAGCCTTCGTCGCCTCGCTACACCAACGAAGGCGAGATGATCGGCACGGTTGCCCTTCGTCCTCTCCATGGCAAGACGAAGGCTAGACACCGACGAAGTCTGCCAGTCCTGAGTGTCCATCTCGCCCACAGGCCCACGTGGAATTCGGCCCGCCGTAACGGGCCCCGCGTGGACAAGCGTGTTACAGGCCTAATCTGTAATAGCTTTTCTATAATGACGGCTTGTAACCTCCCTTCATGGGAATATTCTAGGGATAACCCGGGACCTGAGGGCATAAACGTCCTTGCCTTGGGACGTTGGCCGCTCGAGTACATATAAATACCCTCGTACAGTGCCCTTGAGAGGCTAGATTAACTGAGCAATTGCTATCCCGCGTTAAACTTGCTTGCACCCTTACCACTTCCTCGTTGGATCAACTTGCCTAGGAGAGCAAGTTCCAACAATATTCAAACTAGGATAACCTATTGGGTCCCATCAAAATTAACATATGCAGATCATAATGATTAATAGGACCATATTGAGTAAAAGGAGTGATCAATGGCACAACATGCCTGGGACTCAAGATTCCAGGTATCAGGATGATCATCAGATTCTCGTAACCTCGCTGCTATTCGTAGCCATACAAACAAACATGGCATGGGCAAAAATAACATCACACCTGGGCTGTGGTAAAAAAAATCCATCGAGTATAAGGGCAGTTTTATAAAATCCGAGGACCAAACTGTTAGTTCCTTTGAACTACGGGGGATGGCAGGTTTATTATGTGAACTATGGGGGGCTCTTTTACAAGATCTCATAGCCGAAGGGGTACGAATAGATTTCAATCGTTGGATCTGTCGGTGTTTTGGGTCCGACCGCACACCCGGGGTTGCTGTCACACCCGGATTTTAGGGGCACCAAGACCCGGGCGCGAACATAAACACCAGGTATGCTGGGACCAAGTCTCACACATATGATGTATAGTGGCACAAGATCGAATGTCACATCTTATATATAACAGGAGTTCTATACAAAATAAATAATTACATTATAAGGAGACAACGGTCCAGCAACCCAAAGTTGACTGGGAGACGACGGCCTAGACCTCTCACGAACACATCACGGCA
The DNA here is from genome assembly GCA_029449295.1 of Zea luxurians. NCBI lineage: Eukaryota > Viridiplantae > Streptophyta > Magnoliopsida > Poales > Poaceae > Zea > Zea luxurians. The sequence continues at coordinate 342,221 of JAOPSE010000051.1, forward strand.
TCCTCCATGCGCCTCATCCAGTGGTACCTGTTCTTGACCTGTGGGGGGGTGTGAGACAGCAAGAGTGAGCTCACATACGTTCATCGCTCAACAAGTTGTGGGGAATAATGTGCATGAACTCGCCAAAGGTGGGAGCTCACGTGAAGTGTAAGGCTTACCAAAGAGGATGGTTAGAGCTGAGCATTGCTTTTAATGTTGGTCAAAATTTTATTAGCAGTTACTAAGTATAAGTAAATACCAAACCCAATTAAGTAGTAGAACAAAAGTAACAACTTCACCTGCGATGCAATGCATATGACAAATTGAATTTAGTTCCATAATTTAATCATGTGAGTGTCCGAGCTGCTCATGACCGTGAGCACGGCTAGTATACCAGTTTTACACTCTGCAGAGGTTGCGCATCTTTACCCACAAGTCGTGTTACCCATCTGCCAAGAGACGGCCAATCCATACACCTCTACCGAGGAGGCGAGGCAAGGTAACACTACGAGGCCTTTACAAAGTTCCACTAGCTTCAGAAAACCCGCTACAGTTTATAGGAAGTTCTAGTGCAGGAATCCCTTGCAGGACCGCCATCGCAGCAAAATCCTCCCGAGGGCCTCCCTAGCAGGAACCCCTTGCAGGACTGCCATCGCAGCAAAATCCTCCCGAGGTCCTCCCTACACTGACCACCCCTATGCCCTTGCCCCTTTCGGGTAAGGTAGTCTTCCACTAGCTTTCCTAATTAATCGGCCAAGGGTCCCATTAAACCCTTGTGGTAGCACTGTTTTCCCGGGTGGTTCTCCATGTTCCAATTAAACATAATGATCTTATCATGAACAGTAAATAACAATTGATAAAAAAAGTATGAATAATATGTATCTCAATGCCCAAATCCACATATAGCACTAGCAAGTACTACCCAGAAAGTTTAGTGGTAAACAAGGCATAAAGATAGACAAACTAGGGTAACCTATTAGGTCCCATCAAAATTAACCTATGCAGATCATTATGATTAATTAGAACATGAGTGGGTAAAAAGAAGTGATCAAGGGCACAACTTGCCTGGGACTTGAGATTCCAGGTACCAACTTGCTCTTCAAATTCTCGTGACCTCACTGCTAGTCGTAGCAATACAAACAAACATGGTATAGACAAAATTAACATCACACCAAACATAAGAATAAACTGCATAATAATAATCTACGCGTCGTTACGAGATCGAGGGAATGAGAACACTAAAATCGGAGTTACGATTATGAAGTTATGGTTTTCGAAGATCCACGTGGTTAAATATAGAATAGTCTTAGTGCAACATTTTAACCTATATTTCATGACAAAACAAAATTACTAGTTGATAATAAATATTACTGTGAAACTAATGCAACTAGAATGGATAGAGTTACGGTTCTCTAGTTATGAATTTCGGGAGTTATTTAGCACCTAGAACAGATTAATTCAAAGGAACAATTTTAATTCAAGTTTTATGGCTAAACAGTGTTACTAGTTGATAGATAATACTAAAACAAAATTGTTGCAACTGGAATGACTCAATTTGGAGTTAAAATAAATTAACTATTAATTTTACAAGTTTCTAGCATTTATTTTCACATTAAAATCATTTTCTAAATTTATTTTTCTGATTTTTCCATCTCTCTGGACCGCGCATCAAATTATGTAAAGTATAGGGGCCCTTGCGCAAATGTTCTCAACACTCAGAACCACACCCGCATGGACGGCGGGTTTATTTTTAAATAATCCAGGGTCTTAGAAAGAAAGCCAGGGCGAAGGGGTATCGTTGATTCAGAGCCGTCCGATCCTGGATCCAGGGACTAGATTAGACGACGAAGGGGTACGCGATCTGGACCGCCCGATTAGGATGGATAGCCTAGATCACATCGGGACGACTTGGAACCGATATAGGCCCACAGCCGTTGGATCTAGATCTACGGCTCTGGTTTATCCCCCCAATAGGTATTCCCATGACTAATCTCCACCGTCCGTTCACGATCGAACGACAGGGAGCCTATCTTCCTCCCTCCCTGAGCCAGGACGAGCGGCGCCGCAAAGGGGACTTCACGGCGGCGCGCCATGGCTGGTGCATGACGTTCCGCGCATCAGGGCACAATCCACTAATCGAAAAGGCTCAACACGCAGCAGAGGGTAGGGCGATTCGGGTGTGCTTCCTTTTACCAGAGACGAAGGTGCCGAAGCGGCGTCCACGTGAGAGGGGCAACCCGTGATGTAGACTTGATGCTGGCACCAAATTTCTAGCTCCGGGAAGGGATGTGTGAAGCCGTGGCCAAGAGTTCCATTTATAGGCGCGAGGAGGGACGGAGCTTGCCTGGTTTCGAGGGATTTCAATCGATGGTTGTTGCGATTCCCCCGCGAGCGCGATTTGTTGTAATC